>CM046379.1:20698733-20823733 GCA_025413485.1 Ficus microcarpa | reverse complement strand
TAGTTTTGCTACCTTAAATTGGATATAGCTTTCCATGAGAGTGTGAATGTTTTAACAAACTGATTTTGTGTTGCGGAAATGTGAAGTATGAACACAATAAAAAATGGTCTATAACTATTTTGTAAACGAGGATTCATCGATCAGTCATATCATGGAACATGGTACCTTGCTTCAGTGGACACGAGGGAAATGTAATGTGATGATTAAGATAAAGGGGTTTTCCCTCTTGTCTCGTCTTTCCTCCGTGGTTACTTGTAGAGAGCTAGATTTAGGAACCAATCTAGAACTGCTTACTTTGATTACAGATACAAACTAAGGATTTTATCCCAACGTCAGTTAGAAAAACTCCTTTGCCTTGCCTTCAAGAATTGTTTTATGCATTCTCTTGAGACATTAATAAACCATTCTTGTTTTGTTTATTGTGATTAAACATGGTCATGCTTATATGTAAGGGAAACTAATGATCATTTAAATTACTGTCTTATTTAGGAATCTACTTCTTGGGATTTATTAGAGTCCTTTTTGGAATCATCATCCTTTCTTGTTTCTGTGCACCGCTGCATAATATATGGGCTGAGGTGCACATTTCATGGGAGGTGTAGAGGATGAAGAACCAGCCACAAAACGCATGAAATTGTCCTTTGGGGAACTGAGGGGTCTTTCCAACGGCACATCTTCTGTTGAGCCTGCAGCCGGCTCTTCGAGAGGCTTGATGGCTCGGCCCCTACAATCTGCAGGGGACGATGAAGTTGTTGGTTCGAAAGGAGTAATAAAGAGAGTCGAATTTGTCCGAATAATTGCCAAGGCATTGTATTCTCTTGGTTACAAGAAAAGCGGTGCTCATCTAGAGGAAGAGTCCGGAATATCTTTGCACTCTGCTTCTGTAAATCTGTTCATGCAGCAAGTTCTTGATGGTAACTGGAATGAAAGTGTGACCACATTGCACAAAATCGGTGTACTAGATGAAAGCATTGTTAAATCGGCGTCATTCTTGATACTGGAGCAGAAGTTTTTTGAACTTTTGGATGGAGAAAAACTCATGGATGCATTGAAAACACTGAGGACCGAGATTGCGCCTCTTTCCATTAATGGTAGTAGAGTTCATGAGCTCTCTTCATACTTAGTTGCTCCTTCATTGTTTGGGTCTTCCGGTCAAGGCAACATTAGTAGGGTCAAGGCGAGGCCAAAGCTTCTAGAGGAATTGCAGGAACTGCTTCCCCCAACAGTAATGATACCTGAAAGGAGATTGGAACATCTAGTTGAACAGGCTCTTGTCTTGCAAAGAGACGCTTGCTTCTTTCACAACTCGATGAATGAAGAAATGTCATTGTACACTGATCATCGCTGCGGGAGAGATCAGATTCCTTCTCGAACTTTACAGGTCGGCAAAGTTTCTTCATTCTGTATGTGTGTGTGTGAATTTTAACAGGACGTGCACTCTATTTGTAAATAGAGTTTTATATTTTGTTGTAATATTAATTATGTGGTCTTGAACTCTTCTGAGTAATCCTGTGGAGAGTGATTACCCAAATTCGAATGTCAGGTTTCATGGGCCATGAAAATAGAACTTTCAGTTTGTCATCTGTTTCTATAATCCATCTAGCCATTATTCTGAAAGTAGAATGGTCTTGTAATAAGTAGTATGCCATTTTCTTATTCTCATGAACTTGGTGATGGACCTTAATTGTTTTTTCTGGAAGAAGCATTATGCAAATTATCTATTGACTGACGAAAAAATCATTTTACTTCACTTTTTTTTTGTACAGGTATTACAAGCACACACTGATGAAGTTTGGTTTCTGCAATTTTCACATAACGGCAAATACTTGGCATCATCCTCTAATGACAGATCTGCGATAATTTGGGAGGTAAAACATCTTGCTTTGTAATTGTTCTATGATCTTCTCCATGCTGCACTTTTCCAATATTATGTATCTTCTTTCTTATTAAGGGGAATTAACTTTGAGTTCGTATTATTAAATTTGATTACATAGAGAACATGTTGAAATGCTTATAGCTCTACTCAATGATTATGCTATAAATCTCCTATCTTTCTTTCTTAAATGTTTTTTCGGCTAAAAGTTCGATGGGTGATTTTGCATCGTAGTCTACACTTACTCCGTTTCTGTTCTAGAATGTAAAAATTGTTCATGATTAACTTGTCAATTATTTCTGGAGACATGTATGCTATACATTATAGTATCAGCTATATCTAGACTCATGATGTTTCTTTTCCGTTTATAGGTCGAGGTGAATGGCGAAGTCTCATTAAAGCATAGATTGTGTGGTCACCAGAAGCCGGTGTCCTCGGTATCATGGAGTCCTGATGACCACCAGCTGCTTACTTGTGGAGTGGAGGAGGCCGTCAGGCGTTGGGATGTTTCTTCTGGTGAATGCCTCCATGTATATGAAAAACCTGGTCTCGGCCTTGTGTCGTGTGGGTGGTTTCCAGATGGAAAATTGATATTCTCTGGTGTCACGGACAAGAGTATCTGCATGTGGGAATTAGATGGGAAAGAGATGGAATGTTGGAAAGGGCAACGAACTCTGAGGATCTCTGATTTGGAGATTACAAGTGATGGGAAGCAGGTTATTAGTATCTCTAAAGAAAGTGCAATATTGCTACTTGACAGGGAGGCCAAAGTTGAGAGATTGATCGAAGAGGATCAAACAATTACTTCATTTTCATTATCGAAGGATAATAGGTTCTTGCTAGTTAATCTTTTGAACCAAGAGATCCACCTTTGGAATATCCAAGGAGAAATAAAGCTTGTTGCCAAGTACAGAGGTCATAAACGCTCTCGGTTTGTCATTAGGTCTTGTTTTGGTGGGACCGAGCAAGCTTTTGTTGCTAGTGGTAGTGAGGATTCACAGGTAACCAATCTAACTACTACTATTCAGGTTTTTTTTTTTTTTTTTTTTTTTTTTTTTTTTTTAATAATAATTTGGTTATCATTTTCTTGTCCCAGTATTGTCACACAAAATGTATTTGTCTATGTTCAAGTTTCATAGTCGCCTCTATCTTTTAAACCGGATGCCAAAATTTCATAGTCGATCGGCTTATTAGTAAAGCATTTCCCTATAATTTGTGATGGGGTTCTTGTCAAGTACCTTTTTTGTCCTGATACTTTTCCTTTTCTGCTATTAGACTTTTTGTAATCTTTTCAATGAGATCAGAACCTCATATTCCCACTCGCGAAGATGGCTCAGTAGCTGCACCAGATTATGCTTCAATTATGAATGCACAAATTGCAGATTTTTATTTGTCTACTTTAATTGTTTGTGTGCACATTTTGGATTGAAACAGACAATTTGGTGCAAAAAGAAAATGTGATTGGCAAAATCTTGTTTTTGGGCTTGTTAATGGATGTTTCTTCAACCGAAATGCAGGTTTATATCTGGCATCGAGGAACTGGGGAGCTTATTGAGGCGCTACCAGGTCACTCGGGAGCGGTTAACTGTGTAAGCTGGAATCCTGTAAACCCTCACATGTTAGCGTCGGCCAGTGACGATCGTACGATTCGGATATGGGGATTGAACAATCTAAATGCCAAGTGCAAGGGTAAGGGTAAGGGTGCACACAGCAATGGCGTCCATTATTCGAACGGGAAAACTGAACTCTTGAGGTCTAATGATGAAAGCATAAAATATTTGGTTACAACGTTCTCTGACCATTGCTCCTTTTTTTTTTTTTTTTTTTTTTGTTCTTTCTTTCTGTAAATAACTCTATCATCATTGTCAAAAAAACTCACAATCAGACATTTATATCAAACAAGAATGTGGACTATGCAGCAAGTTTATGATAATAAATCTACTTTTTCCATTTTCTATGTTTTCTTGAACTAAGATATGTGTTCAAACTTTGCATTTGTTGGTTCTTATTGCGGAAAAAAAAAAAAACAAAAGAAAAAGTGAGGTGGTCTGATAGACTGTCTGGTTGTTAAAACATGCTACTGCAATTGCTTTACTGATTAGATTATCCATCCATATCTTTCAGCTATTGTGTGTAATACATTTATATATGTATATGCATCTCATCTATTTTCAGCTATTGTGTGTAATACATTTATATATGTATATGCATCTATGTATATAAAACTTGTATTTTTCAAGTAAAAAATCTGACCCTTTTCATATGTTCTCTAACGAAATGTGGTGTTGCTCGGATAGGAATCTGATAGAAATGCGTTATTCTCGTCTATGTCCCTAAACTTTGAAGTCTTCACTTTCTTTACTAAATTTTAAAACTCTCACTGTACTCCTTATATTTTGAATTTAATCACACTTGATTTTTTTTTTTATTCGAATTTTATTTAAAAAACAGATCGGAAAAAAAGTGAGTTCAATTTAGTGTTGTGATTTTGTTCTGTTTTTTTTTTTTTTTTTTCTAGAAATCTTAACGAAATAGGTGTATGTGACTAATTCCTCTATTTTTCCATCTGTATTTAATTGAAATTTTGATAAAAGGAATACAATGGGGTTAACATCGAAATTCAGGGATAAAGTAAGAGTTTGTTTTTAAAGTTTAGAAGGTAAAGAGGGAATGGCTCCAAAATTAAGGGGCATAGCTAAGAATAACCTTAGATATAATGTTTATAGACCAACCTTTTTTGCCTGTTGGGGCTGAGCTAAAAGAAGAAGAGAGAGTGAGAGAGAGAGATTTCATCTCATAAGAAGAAAGAGGGTCCTTAAATATACCACAAAGCGTTTCAGTATGCACAAGATTACTCCAACCAACTCCCTCAATTATGATAAAACCGATTTTGAGACTCTTGAGGACCAAAACCAAACGGAAAGAAAAAGAAAGAAAGAAAAGAAAAGAAGAAGGAAAAAAAAAAAAAAAGAAAGAAGAAAAAAAAAGTGAGACTAGAGGATCTCAGGAGAAACGTGATCATAATCTTAAGGTGATTTACATATACATCAAACTCATGATTAAACTCTTAAGCAACACTGAAGGAATTTGCAGTGCTCTCCACGAACTTCCTAGCTCCCTTGAACCACCTCTTGTCTCCGGCTTGCGCCTTGCAAATGTAGAGCTTCCCGTCCTTCACGGCGGCCGTGATCAGTTGGTGCTTCCCGCCTTCGTCTCCATCTGCTGTTCTTGTCAACACAGACAAGAAGTAGTACTGCTTCCCTCCAATCACCGGGGTCGAGCTTTCCAATATGTTTGCTGTTGCCACGGCATCCGGGTCAAAACCACCCTGCACCCATTTGGCTTGTTTACTTCAATCAAATTTCCATCAGGGAAAAAAAAAAAAAAAAAAAACATGTATCATCTATCTACAAACTTAAAACACAAATTTTCATATCTTCTTCATTCATCGTGACTCAGAAAATCTGTTACCTCGGCATCGGTTTTCCCAAAGTAGGCTTGTTTTCCCAGCAAATAGTCCACCTACAAAATCCCATGTAGAAGCTTTATGAATCAGTTGACCACACTAGTGCATTGCAAGGAAAAAAAAGATTCATGGAAATTAGTGTCCTCAGGGAAGGAGCCAAGAAACTTATTTGGAGACAGGGCTTGAATTAAGCCAAATCTTATTTAGCGGACTTCCCTTAAAAATAAAAAAAAAAAAAAAAAAAAAAAAAAAAAAAAAAAAACGATATGAAAAAAACGATCGCATAGCTGGATGTGCTTGAATGATCATGATGTCACATTTATAATGCAGAAGAAGTGCATATACATTTATGGTTGTATGTGTGTGTGTGTGTGTGTGTGTCTATAGATATATACCTTGGAGAGGAATTCTTCAGGGGAACCATAGTCAGTGATGGATTTCTTGTCAGTTGGGGTGATAATGACAGCTACATTGCTGGTGGTGTCAAAGTTATCCTCGTATCTGAGGACTTGGCCAGGGTATTCCACCTCTTTGCTTGGGTTCCACTTTGATGGAATCGACAGCTTGAACCCATCTCCATTGTATGGCAAGAAATCGGTGTTTGTCTTTGGCTTTCCAAAAATGTTTGCTGCACTTGCACCATCATTTTTTTTTCAAATGTTAGATTCACTAGAGGCTTTAAGATCTATATGAAACTAATATAAGAGACTTTAGATGTCCACGGTAAACTAATTAAGAACTTGTTAGCTTTAAGAGTTAACGTTATTTTCGATATTTCATATTTATCTGACCAACTAATTCAATTTGTTAAATCATATTTAATATTAATTGTTCACATACCACATTCCATATCCATCATGTTTGTCTGTATCTTAGATCTTGTTTTTATCCTATATTTTCACATCCAACATTTCATATCTATTATATTTGTCCACATGCCACTTATCATATCCATAAAATTTATTATCATCCTATTTCAGAAATTTGATATAATTGTCACATTCGATGAATTTATCATTATTGTACAAGTCTAAAATATGATTTATCACATTCGATGATATTATTAAAATTATGAATTTTCATTTCCTAATCTTGAATATTTAGGTTATATTTACCAAAATTAAAGTACTAATCTCTTTCAAGATATTGACAAACTAAACAAAGTCGTGAAAAATCTCATTTTGTGTATTGACTTTAAGATATGTTCTTTAAGATATTGTATTATTTTAAAAGTGATCAAAAGTTTTTTTTTTTTTTTTTTTTCAAGAGAACTTTGGTAAGACAAATCATAGAACAAACATACACAAATATCTGGATATATATATATATATATATATATGTATATATAAAGAAGAAGTGACATTTATAGTATTACCAGATTCTCCGTAAGCAGCATCAGCAGGGGAGACCTTGGAGCCAAGGGCGGCAGCACCAATGAGGACAGTGAGGGCCAAACGGCGAGACATGGCGCCGCCATCTTCGTCGTTTACAGCCTGTTTCTGAGCCCGGCAAACCAGCTGAGCCGACCGGACAGTGCCAACCGCTTGGCGCTGCGACGAGGAGGATCTAGCGGTGGCGGCGGTGAGAGCGTGGTGGTGAAGGAAGCAGGAGGTGGAGGCCATTGTTTCCTTGGCTAACTAGCTAAGTTTGCAAAGCTTATTGGCTTGGTGTGGCAGCAAAGTTTTAACGAGGAGGAAGTGTGTGCAGTCTTTGGACTAATGTGAGCAGAGGAAAAAAAAAAAAAAATTGGCCCTTTTGGATGGTTGGTTTGCGTGATTTGTGAAGGAAAATGGATGGTTTTTGGATATTGGATGGGGCGTTTTGGATTACATTTTTGATCTGGGATAAGGTTCTATAGGTTCTCATTGGGCCACGTGGCATGGCATGCATTTCCCATTTATTCAAAAAAAAAAAAATCCATGTCAAAGCAAGCAGGGTGTCACAGTTTTTTTTTTTTTTTTTTTTTTTTGGGGGTTTATATACACAAGCTAAGAATGTATATGCAACGACAGAGGAAGTAGTGTTATACTCTGCTTTCGTGTAGTTTCACAAATTAACCGAGTACTTAATCTAGTGGAAAGACAGAAAACTTTTAATAAAGACTTTCACAAAAATAGATAAATAAATAAATAAAATTTAATTGACAAACTAATAATGTATACGAAATAAACTCTTCTAAAAATTCAGGGACATATTAAGTTAGGGTATAAAGTTCAAAGTCATTTAGAAAGTGATCATATTATTGAATCTCTAAGTATATTTACAAGACTTCTACCGAAGTCGGTGCCTAAATCTGACCACTCACTGTAATTTCCGAGATATTAGGGTGAGTTTGGTTCACCAACTTAAACTCAAATTTATCAACTTAATTTTTATCTTTTTTCTGAAAAAGTTTTTTGTCTTTTTTGAAAAGTCAACAAAAATTATTATTGAAATTTAAAATTTTCAACTTAAACTCATTCACCAAACGGACCCTTAGTATTATTGTTATTACTTTGAAATTAATGGAAATCTAAACTCTATACCCTCTAATAAAATTGCGGGAAATTGTCGTTTGAGCATGCATACAATCACATAATTTCAGATTTATTTGCTACCGACGAAAGCAGTTGAAGGTATTGGGTTGGGCTTTTGTTTGAGAAATGAATGAAGAAAAGCTGGATTTTCAGACTGTGGGTCGTTTGGTTGGAACTTGGAACCACTGGAAAATGTAAAAAACAAAAGGAAAAAGTGAAATGACACCAGTAGCATTTTTACAATGATATTTATAATTTTTGATTGATAAAAAAGATCCAGTAGTGGCCTCATCATCTTTAGGTTTTTAGGTCCTTACAAGTTGGGACATTACACTAAGTATGGTAGTAATCAAATTCTTATATCAGTTTCTCTCTGTTATTCATCTAGAGCCTACTCTATTTGTAACGATACGACTTTTCGGATCATTAACTATCTTATTTATTTTTAATTAATGTAGTCTTAATACTTGTTTACGTTTGATTTCAAAAAAATGCAGAATTTTTTTTTTTTTTTTACATACAGATTATACTTGTACTTAAAAAGTTTAATAAACTTAAATTTTAATTAAGGAACTTGAAATTTTTAAATAATAAATATCGCATTCAAATTCGTACTTAGATAGTATTTAAAAAACTATAATATCATACGAGTTAAAATGAACGACCTTAAAGTCTTTAAGTACTCTTACTAGTTTAATAGTTCCGAAATATTGAAAATATAATTTTAAAGATAATCAATACAAAATAATTTAAAAAGTTTAAATGTGGAAATTAAATTCCTGGTGATATCCTACTCCCTTTCTTCAGTGCCTCCGCATTGCTTTGCCAGTTTAGAAACATTTAAGTGACGAACTACTTACCTGTGTTACCAACAACACGAACATACATATATGAGCTTTCGTTTCGTAAGCACAAACTATATCTCACAAAATGTTTTCATAAAATCATATTATCACACGTAACAACATGAATGTTCAAGAATGTATGTGATTTATGTGTGTTCAATTATGATTTATTATAAACGTGTCTTGTTTACTTAAGGCTCCTATGTCGTACCCATATGTGCACAACCAATGAGGAGTTAAGGGAGCAATCCTCCAATCACCTCCAAGGTCTTAACTTATAACTTTCGTTCTTATCATATCCTCTCGCTAATTAGAGGTTAGTATAACACTTATTTCTATCTTTCGTTAGCCTCCTTCTTATTAATTGTGATAATGTGAATATTTACGTATCACTATGCATCTATCATTATGGTATAAATATCTGTGAGGCATGTCGATCATATTAGTGCAAAAGAAATTATGCATGTCAAATGCTTAATTAAAGTAATACATATAACTAATATACCTATCATTTCATCAAGGCAAGTCATAGCAAACGTAAAGTATCAACAAAGAAAAACATTGTATTTCATGCTGTAGATAAGATATGTACTTACTTGTCTTATGTGCTTAAACTTCCGAAGTTGTACCGCCTACTACATAAGTTTGAGAAATTATTGTTATTTAACAATATCTCATTATTAGATAAAATTATAGTTACATTAATTTATTCATTTATTTATTTATTTTATAAATTAAAATTAGCTTAATTTACTTATATCATAATTAACATTAATAATTAATTCAAATTAATTATTAAATGTTAAATAAATTTCTATTAGTTATTATTTAATTAATGTAATTTTACTTAATTTAATTGATTAATTAATCAATTAATTAATTAATTAACTAATTAATTGAGTAGTAGTTAATTTATTACTTTATTTAATTGAGTAACTATAATTAAATTACATAATTTTAATTGACTAATTAATAATTATATTGTTAATAATTTAATTATGTTATTTAAATATTCTTTATCATATAATAATTATCAATTATTAGTTCTTATATTAATAATTAATAATTAGAATATTCTAATAATTAATGTTTAATTAATATTTAATTAATTATCCATAGTTATATTAACAATTATATCAATGATTAATGATTAATTAATATCTAATTAATCATGTATTATAATTATGTAGTTACTCAATATAATAATCTTACTTACACAGCTCATTGCCACTTACTAACTCTTATAATTAATTAATTAATTAATTAATTAATTACTTTATTAATTACTAATTAACTTTTTTAATATAATTACATTTTGTTATGTATTTATTAGTTTATTAGTTTATTTATTTTTTGATTAATTAATCAATTAAGGTAATAAGAAGTCACCTTAAGTGTACAACTTCCATCTAGTATTGGGCTTGTAAGATCCAATCTCATTAGTTATAATCATTTAGTTGGATTAAGGTAGTCTCTTAGTATATGCCCAATAATTTTCTAGTGTACTTTATTTTAGTCCATTTAAAACTTGTGATTCAATTTAATAAAGTTAGAGTTTTTCATATTATTTGATCACATATTTAATATCAACTCATTTCATAAATAAATATGTCCATATGTTATGACTTACCCTTATGTCACATTTTAATGTTTAATCGTTTTATTGGTATAGAATTTTAAATTTTAAGATTTATTTAAATTTGAGTATAATCTCATTTTGGACACATGATAACTCATTGGAAAACTTAAAATATCTAGTTTCTGTCTTTATAATTTGTTTTCCAAGATTTCAAATGTTTCAAATATTGACGTGGATGTTTTTCTTAAATGTCTCATGGTGAAATCTCAATTTACCAGATTATAATACAACATCATGTGATTTATTAAAATTTATATACATATTCGTTTTAAACACACAATAACTGATTTCGAAGCTTGTGATGTTTACTTTATAGCCATAAAGTTGTTTCCTTTAGTGTTTGAGTGTTTCATATTGTAAACTTAGATTATATTACTATTGGTCCCACGTATGTACCTTATATCCAGATATATGGGTAAGTTTAGAAAAATTATAACAATTCAATTACAAGTCCAAATAAGGCAAAAAATGTGTCATTGAAAAGATTATGGTGTCTAGTTTATATATTGAGAACAGTTTTGTAAAAATTTATGGTGTACTTACCCAAAATATTAAAACCCGTGGCTGGTACAGGATTCCAACAAAAACTCTTGGTTCGTGGTCCAAATTTGTAAAATTCATCAAAAACTGCATATTTATTCGTTCGAGGCATATGATATCTTATTGGAAAGCTAAAATAATCTAGTTTTCAGATTTATAACTTATAATCCAAATTTTTGAGACTAGGGGTTCTATAGTACATAAAACCCATGGCTAGTATGTATCTCAGAGATTCTTTTTCTCTCTAGTTTTGTATCACAAATTCAAATGCATATAACTTTAGACATACAAAAGCAAACCTAGTGATTCCAAAGTCTAAAATGAAATTTATTCTATGTAGAATCTTATCATATAATTTATTTTTCATACCAAAATTTCTAATACATGCCATATTACCACAACAACTACAAACTCTAACAAAATTCGTAGATCTTACCGAAATGTTCCGTGGATCTTTTAAGATCTCCGACCTCCAAAATTCTTCTCAAAACCTTTTCCTGGATAAGAAGAAATCTAACTTTAAGATTCTAACAAAACATTATGCTTTAGTTTTTCAAAAATAACTAAATCACAAAGAACACTACTGGGTTACCTCTAGTAACACATTCTCTAATTCCGCTTCGCACTTTTTCGAACTTGGTAACGAGGTTGTTTGGAGCTTGAAAATGGAGGAAGGAGGGTGCTATAAGGGTGTTGGAGATGGAGAATAATGTTGATAGTTTTTTTTTTTTTTTTTTTTGAGAGCTTGGTGGTGGCTAGAAAAACTAGGGTCTTTGAGCTTCTTAACTTGTGTGAGAATAAAATGAGATGTTGGAGGCTTATTTTTAGTCAACATTTGCTTTAAAGAAGCTATATTTTGAGGGGTCAAAATGAAAAATTTTTGGTTGATTCTCTCATTGCATTGCCGCCACTTAAGGGAGGGAGTTGGCGTAAAAATTTTGTTCAACAAAATAGAGACTAGGGGTCGCTTTTACTTGCCTCTTCTTTGTGTCATATTGCCAAAATAAGTCATGTCATCTCTTACATGAGGTTGCATGCATACACCACTTTTTTTTTTCCCGTATTTGTTCAAATTTCTTCTTGCTTTTGACCACAAAATCCGGATCCCCCTTTGATTTTCTCATATTTATTTTGTTTTTCTTTCTTCCAATTTTTTCACCATTAATCAAAGGT
The DNA here is from genome assembly GCA_025413485.1 of Ficus microcarpa. Classification (NCBI taxonomy): domain Eukaryota; kingdom Viridiplantae; phylum Streptophyta; class Magnoliopsida; order Rosales; family Moraceae; genus Ficus; species Ficus microcarpa. Next base: position 20,811,681 of record CM046379.1, on the reverse strand, counting down.
TGTCATTCTTATTCTCATTTATTGGATCTTCTATCACACCAATCCTTATCATAAGCTCTCATTGGTCACTTATCAACCACAACTTGGCTATTGATTTGCATGAGATCCTTTAACATAAAATCTACACCATTGATTTTAAATCTAAGCACAGTTCTTGATCAATTTTCCAGTTTTGGATTTTTCAAGAGTAAATTCTAATTATTCATCTTCTATTTATGTGACACATTAATTTTGCCAATCATACTCTCAAAACTTAAATATTAATATAACCAAAATAAATATTAAGGTCATCAATTTGACCTACTAATAAAAATTGAGGTTCTTTCCTAAAAAATTAACATTTATCTCTCTAATACGATATAATAAATTTTTCGTATAAATTTATATGTCGTTCAACTTATCTTCTATGTATCTATAATTTCTCATTTAAATAGAGAAACTCAATATTGTTAGATTATTAACATCATCATGCTGATGATACATATACAATCATTCGTGATCTTGAAATTTAAAATTTATCGAAATAATTCATTAGAAGTATATTAATAAAGGAAATCTATGATAATAATTCATAAATCAAATTTTATGAATTTGTAGGGCGTTACACTACTCACCAACCTATGCATCTATAATCAAAGTTAGAGCGGAGACCTTACATAAGATAATACGAGTCGAACCTGAATAGACGAGCAGAGATAGCTAATAAAGGTAATCTAATATCTAATTCATTTCATCTATTCTTGTGAGGTGTAATCATATTTAGAATTTATGCCAAGGAAAATAGCTATTAAAGATTGACATTCTTGTTATTATTATTCTTCTTCTTCTCGAAGCCAATTTTTCTTAGTTATTTTGATTGTCGGGAAACAATATTTAATTAGGGTATATTTATTGCTGTATGTTTCTTTTATGAGCATTAAATCAGGAAAATTGACATAATTTGATTTTAAAAAAAAAACCTGAACGATAAGAAATATATGTTAGTATATATTAGAATATTTTTTATATCCTAAGAGAGAATCTCAATTTTTCTTCTCGATTATAAAGTCAAAATAGTATCTTTTTGTTAATTTTTCCTAACAAAAACAATTGTGTCCTCCAAATTTTTAAATCCAAATTTCTCTTCTTTTTTTTTTTTTTTTGGGGTAAAATTGTAAATCCATCAATTATCCAATTAAGTAATGGGGAGGAATCATTATTTGTAACTCAGTCTTTCCTATATAAAATTAACCTGATTTTTCTTCTCCAACATCTCTATGGTAAAGACCTCCTATTTGAGAAGTAATAAGTTTTCATGATAATAATAAGTTTTTTAAACAGTCCGATTTTACGATTGTTATTCTCACACTCATATAATTTATATTTATAATGTATGATTCTAACCATTAGAGATTTAATTCTTCTGTTTAAAAACTCGTATTATTGGTTGCTTATCATTATTTTTGTAGTAGAGTTTTTACCATGGTCATTTTTCATATCAATATAAATCTCTTTATCATTAATTTTTTTTAATAGAGTTTTTATGATATTACGGTCATTTTTCATATCAATAGGAATTTTTTGTTTTATTATTTGACTAATTATTCAACGATCTGATTTAATAATGTCTATATTAAAATTTCTATAATATGCATCATATAACTATTTCCAATTTTTATAATATGCATCATTTAACTATTTTCAATTATAAACTAAGCCGTTAAAAAAAATTTAGCCTAACAATTAAAAAAATACTGATTAATAATAAAAAACCATTTCTAACATAAATTTTCTTAAAAAAAAAAAAAAAAAAAACACTCCCATAATTATTTTTTTTAGTTTTTGGATAAGTATTATTTTGTTCTTTCTTCACTTTGAAACAACAATCAGCTTACAAAGTTGTCAAAAAACACCGACAGTGGAAGGATATCTGAACCGTAGGATTAACTTCACCTGTTTTGGACGTGACCTCTCCTCAACATTGATAGACGGTCGAGATTGGGTGCAAGCTTTCAGTCCGTGTACAACATCTTCTCTCAAGCTAGATTCTATTTCTTTCCCTATCTCTCATAGCGTCATCTTCTTCTCGTACTCCCTTCGCTGTTACAGGTACGACCTCTGAAGCTTCATTCCTTTGTCTTTCTCCGAAATCCTATGTTCTGTTAGGATTTCCATTCCCGATTTCTTTTCGTTTTGTACTTGTTGGTTTCGATTTTTTTTTTTTTTTTTTTTTTGTTTTCTCTTCTCGGCTGTGTTTCGATTCAGTACAAGAATGCGTGATTCATGAAATTATCGCCGAATTTTTGGCGAATTTAGCAAATTTTATTGCTGAAATCTGTGGCTACCGTGAAAATGTTTCTTTCTTTCTCTTTTTTTTTTTTTTTTTTGGGTTGCTTGTTCTTGGATTAGTTAGTTGTTGATCTTGAATTTATAGCCGTTGATTGGAAATTTAAGCATTGAGCTAGGTTGAATCTTGATGGGAAAATGAAGTTGGAATCTACAGGTGATGATTTGTGAAATTTGCTCGTGAGTTCTATAGTATTATATGTAGTTGGGAGAATTTAAGGTTTTTTAATAGATTTTTATGTGATTGAATTGTTCAGTAGAGAACGATTAGATCGAATCGGTTGCTAACAATATGGTGAGATTGAATTGCGACGAAAGGACGGCTTTTGCAGACGTTTCGAAGTTCAGGGACTGGGACAAGGTGACATTAGTGACATGGTTAGGGGGCATTTTTAATTCTGATTAATATTTTTAAGGACTCTCTGGGATTATTGAGTTGTGCTGCATTACCTGCATCAGTTTGAACGAGATAAAACTGGCTATGAAGTCGATTTTTCCTCAGAGGGGAATTGTTTAAGGGTTGACTCTTGCAAGGACTCTCTTTCTTGTAAGATTCATTTCTGGGCAATTCCATTTTGAACTTATGTGCAAATGCAATCGTAAAGGTGGGGTAGTGGCAGCTACCGAATGTGGAAACAGCCGAGGGTAAGCCTTATGGGAACACATATTTTGTTGCGAAATAGGGCGGGGCGGGGCTGTTTAAAAGACATTGGAGACACAAGTACAGAGATGGCATTCTGTGTCTTCTTCTTTGGAGGTGGATCTAATTGTTGAAAACATTAGAGACATTAGTATAGAGATGGGATTGTCTTGGGTGTCTTGTCTTCCTCCTCTAATTCTAATAAAACAATTCACGTCTTTGTAATTATTGTGCAACAATTTAAAACTGATGTAGAACTTTAGCGTGGAGAATTGCAGACAAAAGTAAGCTGTTTCCTCTTTCTTTTTTGCTTATAATTGCGTTATGTTTCAATTGACATTTTGTTTAGTGTGTGTCAATTTGTAGCAGTAATTCCTTTATATTCGCGTGCTTGATTGCCCGCTTATGAAATACTAAATCTGACAAATTGCATTTTATAGTGCCAATGGTTAAAAAGTGTGCAGAATTAAGACAATCTATTTTGTTATTGAGAAGTGATGCATTTCTAATAACCTGCCTCTTAACCGATATACTGATGCTTTTAATTCTCAATAGGCTAGTCATTTAGCTCTACTATTGTTAACCGTAGTAAAGGAGTTGAATATTACAAAACTAATTGTGAGCAGTTCTGTTTTCAGGATTTTCTTAAGGAAGAGTTGATTTAATTCTCGAGAGGAAACTCTTGTAGTATTCTTCTCCTGATATCCTCTCTCTCTTTGTATTAACTATGAAGGCTAGAAGCCCGAAGATCTAGAAATCTCAGCTCTCTTATCGCTTAGAGACATACAAGTACAGTTTTCGTCTCCAACTTTTATTTTATTCCAATCAGATCATTCATCCAAAAATGGATCTAGCCTCAGAAGAGCTTCAGTTTATGACAATACCAGACATCCTTCGAGAATCAACCTCAATCCCCAAACAGTCTCCAAAGACCTTCTACCTCCTTACGTTAACGCTTCTATTCCCTCTCTCTTTTGCCATCTTGGCCCACTCCCTCTTCACCCACCCACTCCTAGCCCAACTCCAGAATCCATATGCTGACCCATCGCAGAATGGTCATAGGTGGACCATTCTCCTTGTCTTCCAGTTCTGCTACCTCATCTTTCTCTTTGCCTTTTCACTCCTTTCCACCGCTGCTGTTGTGTTCACCGTTGCCTCTCTCTACACATCCAAGCCTGTCTCCTTCTCCTCCACTTTTTCAGCCATTCCAAAGGTCCTCAAGCGCCTCTTCATCACCTTCTTGTGGGTCACCCTCTTGATGGTCGTCTATAACTTTGTCTTTGTTGGTTTCTTGGTTCTCTTGATCACAGCCATCGATCTCAAGAATGCATTCTTGGTCATCTTTTCATTGTTGGCCATATTCTTGCTCTTCTTGGTGGTCCATGTCTATATCACTGCGTTGTGGCACTTGGCCAGTGTGGTTTCAGTTTTGGAGCCCGTTTATGGCTTGGCAGCAATGAAGAAGAGCTATGAGCTGCTGAAGGGGAAGACACGGGTTGCAGCGGTGCTTGTTTTCGTGTACCTGGCAATTTGCATGGTCATTGGGGGCATATTTGGGGCGATCGTGGTGCATGGAGGGGAGAAATATGGTGTCTTTACGAGGATTGTGGTTGGTGGGTTCTTGGTGGGTGTGCTGGTGATTGTGAATTTGGTGGGCTTACTGGTTCAGAGTGTGTTTTACTATGTTTGCAAGAGCTACCATCATCAGGGTATCGATAAGAGCGTTTTGTATGATCACCTTGGTGGGTACCTCGGAGAATACGTGCCTCTGAAAAGCAGCATTCAGATGGAGAACTTGGATGCCTGAGCAAATGTCATATTGTTCATGTTTGCATTTACGTCCAAATTTGAGTGAATGAAATTGTGTAAAGAAAAAAAAGAATAATAATAGAGACAGGAAAAAACGGAGGGAAGAAAACAACATCTAAATGCGTATGTGGTGGTGTTCTTTTGGGCAGAAACTAAATTGTATGTTGTTTTTCAATTATCTTAAAAAAAAAAAAAGAATAATATCTTGTAATCCTTTTATTTTAGTCGCATTTCTGAACTAGATTAGCATTGTATAATCTTGAACCTCAGGGGATTTTTAAAAATTGAACTTGTTTTATGAAGGTTGGAATTTTTGTTTTTAAATTGTTTTCTGCCATATTTAGGTGTCTTAAGAAGTGATGATTGAATGGTACTGGAATATTTGTCTGTGCTTCTTGAATTTGCCCGATCATTATTTCTAATTTGAAGTTTGAACTTGGATAAATATATTTGGCTAGATCTATTGCAAGTTTCTTTTCATCTCACTCATCACTATTTCGAATTCGAACTTAATTAGGAGATTTAAACTCTAGACATAACCCTTAATTAATTTTAATCAATCACTTCTCATCTCATCTAATCATGCGTGGCGATCCCAATCAATTTACAAAATGAAGAAAAAGAATGTCAGTCTCTACACATTTTGATATTGATTTCTAGTTAAATAAAATGAATTCACAGATTATGAACTTAGAATAATTGATAAAGTTTGAGCTGTTCACTATTTTACTTTCTAAATAAAGCCTAAAAATAAAATTATAATTTCTCATTCTTTTTATTTTACCTTCAAATCTTATCATATGCTTTTACGTTTTGATAAAGGTGACGACAATTTGTTGATAGCATAGATTAGAAGGCCAAAGTTGTTAGCAGACATAAGGGTATTATTGATGGGTCGCGTGCTTCCTACCACTAGTCCAATACCAACCCCTCAGAAAAAAAAAAAAAAAAAAAATCTACAAAGTCCACATCATGGGGTTAGACTTAAAATATAATCAAAGAAAGCTTTTTCGCCTTTTACAGTGCGTTCTTATTTATCAAATGTACTTCAAAATATCAGTATAAATATCTTCTTTTAATTTGATTTTTTTTTCCCCTTTCTCTTCAAGTTTTTCAGCAACAAAATAAATACGTTAGCACTAATAGGCACCATGATGTTGACTAGACTTATCCTTATTTTCTCCTTTGGCTGAATATCCACAGCTTTTTTTTTTTTTTTTTTTATTCTTTTTTAATATCCAGAAGTTGAAGCAATTTGTTTTGACATGTAGCATATATTTCATTGGGGGTCCATGTGAGCCTATATCCTATAAGGACCTATCTCACGTGAAATCTGTGCTAACAAAATGTTTCTTTCTTTTAAGATTTTTTATAATCGATCTGTCATATGAGATATATACATATCTACTTACTTATGTATATATTTAAAAAAATCAAACAAAAAAACAAAACAGAAATCCTTGCAAATTTAAACTCAATGGAGTCTAATAAAAATTATCATCAAGTTGTTTTTAATTTTTCGTTTAATTTGTTAAAATCTTTGTTCCATAAATAAATAAAGAAAAGAGTTGCCTACCATTGACCTGTATTTCAACTGATAACCTTTGACCTGCAGCCATTAAGACCAAGCAAAAAGCCTAATGCCTTTTTATAAGCCTAATCTCTAGAAGTCCTCCAGAAACAAAAAAAAAAAAAAAAAAATAATAATAATAATAAATAAATAAATAAATAAAATTCTAGCAGTCTCTTTTGAGGTCAAATTTTCCTCATTTCTTATGGAATTCAATTCATGTTGTAGGTTTTTCATGTACTTGGCATATATGTTTTTATATATTGAATCACAACGGATCATAATAGAAAAATTAATATACAAACAACTGAGAAAATTATGACCGTTCAACATTACGTTCTATCCTTTACTCCTCTATATTAAAAAAAAAAAAGAAAAAAAGAAAAAACCAGAACATGTACTAATTGATGTAATAGTTTTTCTTTGAAAAACTTCCATGGTGAGAAATATGTACTGATGCTATTGGTCTTTGGCATATCATATCACAATAAAAAAGTATTTAAATTATTGAAAATATGGTCTATATAATAAAGATAAGGTTTTTTTATTTATTATTTATTTTTTGTGCACCGCTAGAAAAAGTCTCCTTTTTTTTTTTTGGGTCAAAATATTATTTTTCTTTTTTATTGCACTTTTTCAAAAGACAAAAAAAAAAGACATCAACGTTGATTATAGAGTTCACTTACAAGTAGTTCACATTTTTAACAAACTTGTTGTTTTTGTTTTTGTTTTGTTTTGGTCAATCTTAGATAATCAAATGAAAATTTAAATTTTTTTTTTATAAATATTCAAACAACAGTTGAACATCTATCATTTTATGAAAAAATTTAAGAAATAATTATACAAAAGGTCAATTTTTAGGGTCTCATTTAAAATATATCTATTGTTTAACAATGTTGCGTATATGTCTATTTTTTAAAAAATAAATTGTTGCGAATGCCTTACGAGTGAAATACATTTTAGTTACATTTTATTTATTTTGAACTGATTAATAATATATTTGAGGTTTTTTCATTACATTTTTACTATACTGTCCTCGTCTAGATTTATATATTAAAGTAAATATAAGCAAATATGGTTTATTGACTACTTGGTGTTTAAATTATTAGAATGTTACATCTAATGGATTTTCAAATATTTTTTGTTTAAATTATAAATGTTACATCTAATGGATTTTTGTATGCAAGAAGACGAGGTTCTAAAGTAAGTAGTCTAAATTTATAGTCCGTAGTCTATGAGGTTAGAGTGAACATTTAATTCATATGAAGACTATTATATTGTCTAAAGCCAATTTAGAGATGGTTTGTCTTAACTATCTGGAGTGAGTTAACTCCCAAGTAGAGATATAGATATATTACCTAGTAGTGGTGATATATTAGATTGGATTAAAGTGTAATTAATCTATAATTCCACTTTATTAGATTAATTCACTTTTGACGTTCATTATGCAATAACCTTAATCCTGAATAAGTAAATGGCTTCATGTTTATGACTTGTGGACTTTGATATTCCAAAAGCTAGAGCGTCTGGGAGTAATAAGCTATTAGATCGGTTCGTTGGGTATATTACTTATATTCGATGTGAGCTTTGTTTATAAAATGTAATCATAGCTCCTATAAAAAGTAAATATTATCATTTAATGGTATTATACAGGATGTGAAAATGGATGAGACCTTAGGTCGTTTACTGGGCAAATGACTAATTTTCACTTTGGGTGAATAATCATTTTTCTATTGGATGTATAATAGATCTTTAAGATAACATGATTAAAATATTGAACGTACTTTGACTTTAAGTTAATTATGAATATTATATGAGAGTGCTGCATATATGAGAAGGTCATTAGACTGTAACTATACACTGGCTTACGTAATACAATATATAATTGGGAGTGCAGTTTCAAGTTTATAGTGATGTGACTATAAAACTAATAATTGTGTAATTAATTTATTTAGTATAAAATAATTAATCACATAGTTTATTGGAGCCCATGTTATATATGTCTAACTGATCCATTTACTAGTTCAATGTAATTCCTTAACAGATGGTAATCAATTGAGATATTCATTATGACTTTAATTCTTGAACTTAGTAAAGAGAAAAATCCGGAGCACCTCCCATAAGGTGTATGCATTTTTTTTTTTTTTTTGCTAAGATTAGAATGTGAATTTTGTTTTATTTAATTGATTAGACAAATATTTATTTGAAATAAGATTTGAAATTTAAATTAATTATATTTATCTTTTGTGATAAATATGAGATTAATTTAAATTAAGATATATGAATAAATTAATTATTTGAATAATTATTTTAAATATTTGGACTATCTAATTTAAATAAATATTTTAAATTAAATATGGTAATTATCTATATGGATTTGAATTGAAACAAAATCTTATCTTAATCTATCTTGTTAGACGTATTTTATGAGGATAAAGAAAGGAAAATATTTTCTCATTACTGATTTTATTTGGATAATTATTACATAATATTTAATTTAAATAAAGTTGCAATGATTTAAATTTAAATTTAAATTAGAGTTACGGAACATTATTCATAGAGATAAAATCATAAGATAATTAAAGATAAAAATTTGAATCAAATTTTAGAGCCCCTAGACCTATTATGGACCATTTTTTCGTCTCATGGGCAAGAGAAAAAACGCAAATTAGGGAACGAGGAGAGAGAAAAATCTTTGTCAAGTATCCTATTCGAATTAAAATTCCATCTAGTCCATTTACTATAAATAAGACCCTAGGGCTCTTTATTTAAACCGCATACTATAAGGTAAGCGGGTTTATAATTATTCTCTCATTATAGTAATAATAAGTTGCAAGAGTTCTAGGTGGTTGGAAGGAGAAAACCATGCACGAATATTGATCAAGAAACTGGGTGCCCACGCACTCCACCGCTCGGGATTAGAGAATAGTAAAGAAGGTAGTTGCTGTCGGGGAATTAGAGAATAGTAAAGAAGTATAGTTGGTTAAAGCTCTCTTTAATTACATCCTCCGATATTCTTGTTGTCTTCTCTCAAGGTATGTAAATTGTAGAATAATTTATTATATATAGCAACAGGAGTTAGCACGATTTTAAGAAAAATATTTTAAAATTCCGCTACATAAATTACCCATTTTTCCTACATAAATGTCTGTAGTACCTAATTTACCCTTTTATTTTTTATTTTTCTTTTTGGTTTTTTGACTTTAATTGTAATAATTTTTTACTAATAAATGTGAATTACCTTATAAATTTAAATTAGTTTTGCCCTCACTTTTTTGAATCTTGAATTGATTGTGAAATAACCACATTTAGAATCTTTTTTGGTGTTACTCATTTTTTCATCCTTCATTTTTGTGTTTTGCACTCCGGGTAAGTCAAGAAAATCTTTTTTTTTTTTTAATTGAATGTGATTATTCTATTCTTTTTCTCACTTTTGTAGTCCACGAATTTAAATATTGTATGAAACTGCGTATTTTTTTATATGATAATTACTGTATCATTATCATGTTTTTTAAAATATGATTTTTGTTTTCTTTATGATAATTATTCTATTATTATGATGTCTTGGATAGGTTTTAAAGTGTTTTTCAATCTATTTTCCTTTTTTCTTTAAAAAAAGTGTTTTATATTTCTTTATAATTTTAATTTTTTTATATATTTGTTGTGAATTTTATCTTCTTAATGATCAATAAATTATTATAAAGGTTGTTATTTGCATACACTATCATACAACTTATATGCGATGTGGTTCTTTTTTCTTTATAATAAATCAAGCAAAATAATCTTTTTTTTTTTCCTTTTGTAAATATTTGCTTAGTTTGACATTTTTTTTAGAGATTTGTTTCATTTATCATCAATTCTTTATTTTTTAATTTTCAATTCTTAATTACCTTGAAAATTTTTTTTAATTAAAGGGTATTGTGATTTTTATAAGCATCAATTCAGACATTCATGTAAATAAAAGAAAAAATAGATATTTTTTAAAACATGATATCTAATTTAGACATTTATGTAAATAATCTAAAATTTAATCGGAGGTTATAAAAACAGATCATAATGTTATGCTACAGTTCCATATCATCATCCTAAGTTATCAACACGAACTTAATAAAAACCCAATAATTCAGAACATATTGTACCCACAAAAACACCCTTACGAATTTTACAGCAGAATTCTCATTATTTTGTAACTTACCAAACAGAAATTATCAAAAAATAGGGGAAAAAAAAAAAGGGCAAACAAAAAGGAGGAGTCTCTGCCCTTTTTGTTTGGGTCAGCGGTGTGGACCGGTGTGGTCCGAGTCTGGCAGGTTATTTTTGACTTTTCCTTAAAAAAAAAAAAAAGAAACCTTTTTTCTCCAGAAAAACGAGCGACCCCTGGCGTCCGTGGGCTGCAAAAAGTAAGACCCTTTTAACCAATTGGAATTTTTTGCTTTAATTAAAAAAAGATTTTAAAAAAATAATTAATGAAGTAATTTGTATCTGCTTTTGGGTGCGCATCCGATGATTAAACAATTAAGGAAAAAAAAAAAACAAAACGTAATTAAGTTGGAGCACGCAATTTATATTCAGTTTAAGACGTTTAATTGACTTGCTTTTCCATGCGCTTTATTTTTCTTTCACAGAAACACAACAACGACAACAACATCAGCAGACACTCTGCACAGGTTTTGCTCCGAAACCCATCATCGGAATCCTCGTCTCTTCCTTCTTTTTGATCCGGTTTCAACTTCATAACACCCTTTTGCCTCTGGTTCGTTCTGTCAGTATCAAAATACTATCTTGCTCCTTTTTTTATTTTTATTTTTATTTTTTATTTTTTATTTTTTTTGTCTCTCTTCTTCTTCTTCTTCTTCTTCTTTTTTTTTTGGTCTCTCTTCTTCTTTTTTTTTTTTTTTTGTTGTTGTTGTTGTGATTTTTGTAGTTTTGTTCTTGTTGCTCTCTTCTTTGCGTTAATGGTGTTTGTCTGAACTCTGATCTGTTTTTATTTTCTTTTACTGTTTGTTTTTGCTTATATGCGAGGTTTTGGTTTCTGGGTTTTTGTTTCTGGTCTCTGAAGAATCTTTTGATGTTTTCAGTAATTGTGAAAGTGAAATGTGTTTCTGGGTTTTGTATTTTCTCACATTTTCGTGGGTTAGTTGAAATCATTTGAGTTTTGGGTTCTGTTCTTTTGAAACATTTACCATCTCTTCAGTGCTATTTTTGACGGTTCTGGTCCAATTTATGCTTCAAATCAGCAGTTCTTTCTCTGTCGAATTGCTTGGAGTAGAAATCTTTGAAGTGTTTATGTTTCTTTTACCTGTAAGATTGTTGAACATGGTTTTCTTTGAGTAGCCTGAAATGTGTTGTTTGATCAACTTTGAAAGAGTTGATAGTTCGAAAGTGATTGCAATTTTTCCCTTTTAAGGCCCTTTTTTTTTTTTATTTCATAGATATCTGCATAGATAAACTTGCCTTTACCAATTTTAAGGTTCGTATGATAAATATCGAAAGGTTAGAGCTCTACGTGAGCATAAGCTTTTTCTGTCCAGGCTGCTAGCTTTTGAGAATAAGTTCTGGGAATCTTGTTCTTTTTGATTGTTTTTGGTGTTGTACATGATGGAATCATATTGATTGTATTGCTATTGTTATTTTGTCAACTTAGTTGGCTAAGTAATATAATTCAGTTTCTTACGTTTTCTCTGCTGTTCTTATCGTGCACATTGGATTAATCGTTATTGATTGCTCCATTGATGAATTATGGGGGTGTAGTTTTATTGTTAATTCAAAGATCTTATCGGAAATAAATACAATTGTTGTTGTTTAAGGGATTTGGGGTATTAGGATGCAATTTTCCAGTCTAGTCTTTGTGAATAATTATTCTCCAAATCTTTTATTTATCTCTACACTTTGGCCGAATGGTCTGGAATCCCGAGGGCTTTGTTAGCTTGAATTTATTCCTCTGACGTTCCTTGTGTGCTACTTTGTGGGTCTTTTTTCACTAATACCTTTAGATTCTTGATCCTTCATCCAAGAATATATTCCTAACAAGGTGAAACGGCTTTGGCCAAAAAAGAAATGCATGTTCCTCTTACGTTGAGGCCTTGTTCTTTACTTAAACTAAGTCCTTTGTGTAGTATTTATTGTCGATATGATATCTAGTTTTCCGATTGATGTTTAATGGTCGTCTTTGGTGTTATTATGATCAAAGACACGCTGTCATGAAGAGAAATCTGTTCTTTCTAACTATACTCTTAAGCTAGAAGCAAAGTGAAGGCATATGGAGGGAATATCATTCTTGCATTGACATGCTTCTTTGTCTCATTGTGCTACACAAAAAAGTAAACTTCTAAGCTTTGACTTCGAACTTGACATGGTATTTCTATTAGCTTGCATTTTTTTAATCAAAATTTATATGAAATGAAACAAAAATTTAAAAGAAGTGAAGTCTACCTTTGTTATAAGTGCTTTATTACATGCCCCAAACAATTTAGGAACGTTCCCATTGTCTGTGATCTTTAGACTCGAGTCCTGTTTAATAGAATTTTTTTAACCTTATTTTTAGAGAACTGTTCGTTCACCTGCTCTGTATGTTCTATTATTCTTAAGAAAAATGTTCGTTCCTGTTAAGAACAAGTTCCTTGTGCTTTGGTATGACTTAAATTACGTTTTTTGACACTCCTTAAAATAGTCATTTAGTAAATGCAATTAGTTTTTCAAGTATCCAGCCCTTTTAACAGATTAATTATTGACCATAATTTCTTTTTTCGTTGAAGGAACAATGTCTGAGAAAGCTGAGAATCTTCTGAACAACCTTATGGAGACACTTGCTGAAAGTACCACAAAGCAGAAATCTGCATCATTTTTCGGAGAAGAGAAATCAAAGTCGGTCTCTTCTCAGTTTAATAGGCTTTTTGGACGCGAGAAGCCAGTTCACCATCTTTTGGGTGGTGGCAAATGTAGGAATATCTTCTTCTTTCTTCTTCCATGACAATCTATATTGCTGTCCCTAACATCATTTTTTTAATCCTTTGTTGCTTTTGAATCATGTAGCTGCTGATGTACTGTTATGGCGGAACAAGAAGATATCAGCTAGTGTCTTAACCAGCGCGACCATTATCTGGGTGGTCTTTGAATGGCTCAAGTACAATCTTCTCACTATTGTAGGCTTCATCCTCGCTCTTGGTATGCTTGCTCAATTTGTTTGGTCGAATGCATCAGGCATGCTCAACAGGTAAACTAGAGACTTTTCTTCTGTACTTGTTTGGTGATTTTGTGTAGTAAACCAGAATAATGTATTTGTGACAATGGCATTCTCCATGGAAGCAGTTCACCTTCTTCAGTTCCTCGTCTTAAACTGCCAAAGGATTTATTCAAAGACATTGCCGTCGCTTTTGGTGCTGAGGTCAGTAGAGTATTGGATTATCTTCAGGATATCTCATGTGGAGGGAATTTGAAGCAGCTTCTTGTGGTATGCTAATTTTTATTTTTATTTAATTCTATTCAGTTATCTATGTGCTCACATTGCTTGATTATGCATTTTCATGTATGTATATATGTATATATGTTTATACATATATATGGATATATGAACATACATGAATATAATCTTGTAATTAGCTTATCAGTTTATTTGTCCTTCTGGATTTAAAGATACAAAGTCTTTGGGTGCTTTTTTGTGGGGAAAAACAAAAGTTTCTTAAGTCTTCAATTTTGTCCAAGTGGTTTTATATATCACAGGAAAACAGTTTGAAATTAGTGTAGAATTCGATCACCTGGCTCTCTCTCTCTGAACATGTCCAGTTCATTTGAAATTGCAAATCATGTGAAGATTGTTTCTTGTTTTGCTTGCAAATGGTTTTTCTTTTTTATTTTTATTCCATCAAACCCTATTGAATTGTGATTTCTCTTGATGATTGAAAGAATGTTTAAATAAATCTTGCCAGGCTATAGGAAGCTTGTTTGCTGCTGCAGTTCTAGGAAGCTGGTGCAATTTTCTTACAGTGGTGTATGTTGGTGAGGGTTCTTGCTTCTTGTTTCCTATGATCGAAAGTTAATTTCGACATCTTGTGTGCCATTGACAATATTGTTTAAATACCTTATTCGCAAACAAAAATTCCAGAGTAACTTAGGTTTAGGATTTGGGTCTTAAATCCAAGAAATACAAATGGGATTTAGATTTAATGTTTACATGGTTCCTAATGTCACTTAATTGCTTCTTTCATGATTTCTCATTGATTTTTCTTTCCCTTTCCAAGGCTTTGTTGCTGCTCACACATTGCCAGTTCTGTATGAGAAGTATGATGAGCAGATTGACAACTTTGTATACCAAGTCTTCGATCAGCTTCGCAATAACTACCAAAAGCTGGATGCTGGTGTTCTGAGCAAGATCCCGAAGGGAAAGCTGAAGGAAAAGAAACTGGAATAGATTCAGAAGTAATTCTTTAGCTACTTGGTCATTTCCGAGTTAATGGAGGTGTCTGTTTTATTATTTTTCACAATAAAGGAATCACCTTTTCACTGTTGCCAAACTTAAATAGTTCATTTCATGTATGTTTCTGGTCTGTGTCATCATTGTTAAGACTGTTGTTCCTGTTCATAGATTTATCCGTTTTTCAATTATATCCTCTTGTGCATGTATTATTATATATGTATGTATTAAATGACAGAACTCTTGTGCATTACTTGTGATATTGTAAAATTTGTAAGCTTTTTAATGGCATTAGCCTCATAACTAGTGAAATAGGTTAAGAATCTGTTTCAGCACAAAATTAACATAGTAGAAAGTGGAGTTTAGTTGGTCCCTGTTTTGATTATAGATTTAAATATTAAGTTCGAACAAAATATTCAAATTTATGCGAGAGGAAACACTATTGCAAAAAGTTTTAATTGTGTATTCGAACTTACGATCTGAGTAGGAGCTTAATTATTAAATAAAAAATAGTATGTACCCTCAGTCATGTATCATGTAGTAAAACAGATAACATGTTTTGGGTGAGATGTCATCGTTCAATCTTGGTTATACACGTGTCAAGTAAACAAAACATAGGCCGAGTGGAATATTGACGGACTCCTGTCGACTGAGATTGACCCTAATTGGAGAAGTTGACCAAAGAAGCACGAACCTAAAAACTAAATGGGTCTTTCTGAGACAATCGGCCTAAATTGAGTGAAAAAGGAAGAGTCTCCAATTGGGTGACTCCAATGGCTCTAATCGACTGAAAAGGGTGGAGTCGACATGCTCCATGTTCACTCCGTGGAGGAGTCATTGTTGTGTCTCCTAGTCACCCGAGTGGTAACTCATCAGTCGACCATCTGGTGACCCATTTGTCACCTGACTGGTGACTCCTAGGAAGCTAGTCGACTCCAATATTGAGATATACTCCAAGACGTCTGCTGATCTACTCATCATCGAGGGCACAAAGGAGAAGTTGCTATGCCTTCCATCGACTACTCCTAAGATCCCTAAGAAGGTTTTACGAGATCATATCGGCGTCTTATTTAAAAACCAAACTTCCACAATTTGAAGAGAACGAATCAAGCGACAAACTTACCATATTTAAGATGAGAGAAGTATTTCGGAATTTAGAAAATAAAACTCATTCTAGGCAGATAAATGTGATCGAATGAGCGACACCAAATACAAATCAACTGTAAATTTTACAATTAACGTAAACGTGCTCATGCCATGTTTGGCACTCGTGCTACAAGTTAAAGACGTTCCTTTATACCACGCTAATAGGCTGCACTCGTGACCCTTCGCACCACATGACACCACTACCTATCTCATGGCAATAAAATAAGTGATCGAGATTGGGTAAAGAATATTTCAAATATTTAACTAGTAGCACTATTGACTCTCTTTAATCTTTTATGGGTCAAAAAAGGTATAGCAAAAAAGGTTGGAATAGAGTCAGCCACGAAGCCAGAGAGGGTTTGGTGGGGTGAGTGAGCACGTGGGCCAGTGTCATCACTGTTGGCTGAACATGAGTTTGACATAACAAGACGTCAGTGCGTGAGGTAAGACAATTTGAGAAAAATATCTACTATGATATAGTTTTTTGGTCTGAATCTTTCTCTTTCTTGATTGTGATTCTTGGATGCTAACACGTAAATCAATGCGAACCGTTCGTTCCTCTGCACGTCTTTAATCTTCATCATTTTCATCAATATTGTACAGTATATTTATCTGACACAGAAAGAGACATAAATATCAAGACATGTAAACCGGAGTCCACATTTACCACTGGCATCTAGGCCGTTTCAGGGTTGAATTTAAATTTCAGATTTAAATTTAAATTTTTATCTTTTTTTTTTTAATTTTTTATCTTTTCTAAAGAAGTATTTTATCTTTTTTAAAAAATTAATAAAAATTACTATTTAAATTTAAAAATTTCAACTCAAATTTATTCACCAAACGAGTCCTTAATTTGAAATGTTTCTAGGGAGAGGGAGTATGACTCCATGAATCGGCAGTCATTTTAATCTTAGTTACTGATTTTCTATTTTCTTGCTATATCTGTCAAGGGCGCGTTTCACATCTGCTTTTAATAAGAAGGCACTGAAGGAAAACTGTGAAAAATAAGGGTGGTATTCCCTTGGTGTGATCATTATTACATTAGTATAATACATATGTATTAATTTCATATCAAAATAAAATAAAAACTGTATGTTGAATAAATTAATAATTTCTGATATCAATCAAACGACTACAAAACAGAGTCTTGTCAGTAGTGTATAAGTCACACTGATCTCTGAAAAAGAAACAAGTAATGCAACTTTTCTCAATTTTTTAGAAATTAACTCTCAGTTTCTTAACTCAAAATATTTCAATAATATGGATTTTTACTTAAAAAGAAAAAAAGAAAACTGTTCGTACATGCATTCTATTTCTATTAAGAAAAGAACCTTCAACAAAAATAAAAAAAAAATGAAAAGGTGGCCGAAACTTTATATATATATATATATATATTGGCAACAAAAACAAAGAAATCATATGCATTCATATTCTATGAAGTTAAAAGCCAAAAAGTCAAAACATACATTATTGTTCGTATAGCTATATCTTTAACAGATAACAAAATAGAGAGAACACTAGATATATTCGTGTCCGAGGTAGGAATTAGAACTTTTAACGTACATTTTTTAAACAATATTTAAGATAAATGCAACCTTTTATGTACTAGTGTTTCTCTTCTACCGTGTAAAAGTTAAAAGTAAAAACTACCTCAAACAGGCCCCCATACCAGGGCTTCGAAGATTTTCTGTTATATAAATTTGACATTAAGTGTAATGTAACATTAGAGATTTTTTTTTTCCATGTAAATATCAAAATTTAACTATAATTTAACTTCAGTGTCATAGAAATTTGTTATGGGATTTAAGAAATTTGCCTATAATGTCGTCGCTAAAGAGGTAAAATGTAGTAGTGATATATAAATCGACACACACATGTAAAAGTCCAAGCTGTATCGACGACACATGTAAAAGTGCGTGAGGAAGAGTGTGCATGGGATGTTCCCACCATGCGTGGAAATGTGTTCGCATCGACCTTCCATGAGTTCAGCTCACGTGCGGGCCCTCATTATTATTTGCTACCTGGATCACCACTAGTGGAGCTCAACCGTGCTAACTCTTTCTCTCGTGTTCCTTTCACATCCTAAATTTGCCCCTTCCCTACCACTGAGCGCTGGCTATCGTGTAATTTGCCCCTTCTCTCAAATCTTGAACCATTGGCCTTTTGCTCTTGCTATAAATTGGAGACCAAGTCTAGCTTAATTAATTCATGAGCTACTAGAGCAACCTTAAATTACAAGTACCACTACTCTTTCTTATAGTTCTAGCTATTCTCCTGTTTTCCTTTAGTACTTGGCCGCAGAAATGGTGATTGTTGACAGTGAGAAACCCAAAAACCCTTCGATTTTGCTTGTTACTCGTGAGGACAAGTTGGTTGCATCGTCACTCTTCTCGAATGAGGAGAATGAGGGCGATGGCGACGACGACGACGACGACGATGACGACGGGGTTACTGTCGCGCCCGCGGCTTGATTTTGTTGGTTGTACCAATGAGGAAAGGTGATGTTCTAGGGTTTTGAATTATATTGTACATAGGTATGTGGGTATTTCTCTCTTTCTCTAGTGTGAGAGAAAGAGAGACCAGCCCATATTTAGTTATAACTATTTTATGAGGATTAAGTCTTACTAGTTTAAAGTCAAGTGAACTAGATAATTATTTAAGGTACTTTAGCATATAGTTCTCTCTTTCTTATTATATGTAGGAGCTTTTGACTTGGTACTGTGAGTAGTACTACTGATTTTCACTAATCTTTAGTAAAAATCAGTAGTACTTAAATACACTCAGCTTTATGTACTACTCTAATTCAGATCTTATCAATGGAATGATATACTTATCATTGCTACTATATCTATATGTTACTACTCATCTATGCATTTCCTATATACCAATTATATGCACTTTATACCAATAACAGCTTTTTTTTTTTAGGGTACCAATTCTCGTTTTTCAAGAACGTTTGTTTCGGCCGTTTTATTGATCACTCTCATAACTTACTTATTTAAAAAAAAAAAAAAAAAAACTGTATTCAACGGTTATCATCAAAGGCAGATGAAAATATAGTTTTGTCTTGGAAAATGTTGTTTGGTTAACAGAATAAACTCGGAAGAATTGTTATTATTTTTACGAATGTAATTTCAAGCACATGATATATTATTTGTTAGAGTGAAGAGACGGGCCATCATATATTGATCAATCATACTTGAAGTACAATTTTTTTTTTTTTTTTGGGGTTAAAAGTAAATGCGGAGCGTCGATAATTGATATCATATATAAAAAGATAATGAGAAACATCTCTACAAAAAAAGAAGCAGATGAGAACAACCCGTGTGAAAAAAGAATATATCTAATTTCTTTAAATTGGGTAAAAGAGTTAAAATCACATATTAACTAAAAGCTTGGAAGATGAAGTTAGAAGTAAAATAACGCTAGATTATACAAATACATCATATCTTTTTTAATAACATAACTTTTACATATCTAATTTACATAGTAAAGGTTATAAAGTACCAAAAAAAAAAAAAATAAATAAAAACCCCCAATTTAGCTAGCTTTTGATTAAAGCTCACATTCTCTTCCTATAGATTTTAAAAGACAGTTAATCAGTTTACTAAATTTATCAGTCACATTTGAATATGTCATTAAACCTTATGTAGTTACATTGTATAATGACATTTTAAAATGACATTAAATTATATTAATAGATTTTATATTTAAGAATTTTACTATATATCATTTAGTAACATTATTTATTCTAATAATAGATGTCATTAAATTAAATTATGATTTTTTAGATTTAAATCTTAGCATAGAAAACAACCAAAATTTATAATCAAATTACAATAGATAACGTATTGTATAATCAAATTGTAGTACACGATACTACATTTTCAGTTATATTGTTGAATAATTATCAATAAATTATATTTGCGGTAATATTTTAATAAAATGTTACTAAATCAATTGTCAGTTAAAAGCTCATTTTTCTTGTAGTATCTTTTATAGTTTCAATAAACCCAAATCGATGTTCGTGTATCTGATGTGGGACGGGAAAAATGTTAATATATATAAAGGAACAATCCAACAATATATAAGAATAGATTAGACAATATCTACATAGGTACATCTTGACAGATGGTATCCAAACCAATCTCAACTTAGTGTAGCACAAAATTAATTACTCTGACACTTAATCATAAGGACTTATAATCCCAGTCGTATAACGTATTTTGGAAAATTATTGGATGGAAAGATATAAGCGGAAAAATATGGACATGTTTTATAATGAACATATGATATTCATCCGATATTTACCGTGCACAAGTATTTAACTATAGGTCATATGCAAACTAGTCGATCTAATATCCCCGGCGACGTTACAAGAATTGAATGACCAAAAATATGGGGATAACATAGAGATTTTTTATTTTATTTATTTATTTTAAGTGAATGACAGATATAAGTATTTTATCTTGATAACTAGAATGGCATCTAATAATATTTGAATCTTTCCGGCTCTGCTAAGCATGCACCTCAATCTTATACGTATGAAAAGAAAAGAAAAGTTGCAAAGGAAAATCAATTGGTTCAAGTTTCAACCTTACAACCCAAAAGGGCAATCAAGTCAATTGAAAAAAGAGAGAGAGAACTAAATGAGCCAGCTGAGTAACTGAGCAACATTAGAAAGATAAGCTGCAACTTTTCTTTCACAAAATCAATCATATTGATAGATGATCTGATGAAGATAAGCCCCATAACTTTTATTTTGAAAATCATTCTTATTGATAGAAGATCTCATTAAAAGCCTCTTGTTAATTAGCAAAACCAGTAGCGATTAAAAATCTAATAGGAGAAAAATGTTTATGCTTGTCATTATTACAAGTAATTCCTAACACGAGAGAAGGAATGTCAAATCTCAGTTCACTTGAGCCTCACAAAAAGGAGTAGTTGAGCACCATATTGTTAGTTTACCAATTCTCCCAAAAGCTTAAGCTGTTAGAGGGACAACAATAGTTTATATTTCAACATCCTCATGTGCAGCAGCTAGACAATGGCAACGTCGACAATATACAAACGCAATGATAATAAATAGTGCAATTGTAGGGGTCGAATCAGGACCTCTTCTCTAATACCATTTATCTCCTTCTTTAATACATGTAGTTACCAATTCTCCAAAGCTTAAGCTGTTAGGAGGTGGCAACATAGTTTTATATTCAACATATTACATCTCTGGCAAAGGATAATTCAGTCATTAAATAGAAAGCATTCTAAGCAAACTTTACATCTTTTGATATATATTGTTATTTGCGGGTATCAGTTTTCCTTATAAAATGTTAAAGAAAATGCCTTCAACCTATGCAATTTGTACACATCAAAATGAAATTAAAGCTCGTTCTCAACAGAATGCTACATATGATTCATAAAGTTAAGAAATAATATGTATAAATAGAATAAGCATACTAGGTGGTGTAGGCGTAACTTAATTATAATTTTACACCTGACCTTGCGTTCATAAGTTGTAAAGTTTGAATCATCTACCTCAAGTTAAAAAAACAAAAAACATAAGAGTAAGATATTTAGGAGGATAGATCACTGGTACAAAAGATATGGATAATTTTTTGATCAATTAAATACTATTTTAAAATTATTTGTGCTGACTTAATTTAAATGTCTTAATACACCTATTGATTTTTATTATCCCCATTTATTCAAAGAAATTTTTGTGCTACCTACTTATAATTTTTTCAAGGGCCGGATATCGAGGATATCCAACATGGCAGTAGACCTGGATGTGAAAGTGTAGCTTGAGAGTGTGCATAAGCCATTCCATCCACGTGTGGAGAGTAGCAATGCAGCCAGCTGCCATGAGCATAGCCTACGTGTACGTCCCAAATGCCACGTTGGCAAAACGAATGGAGGTGATTAACCCTAGAAAAGTCACTCCTTGTAATCTCCCTTGCCAATGCAATGAAGCTTTTTCCTCGACATCAACTTCAACGTTATAAAAACGACAAGAAAATTAGAACATCAAGAAAAGTTTACATTTCAATAAGGGCCCAGGGGGGAATCGAATAATATCTTGGATATTCATGATGTTCTTATTCCTTTCTGATCTGTAAATAAGAGATGCGTTGCAGCTAGGGCTTTTCATAGCATATATTTTAGTTGTTTAAAATCATTTTGCGCAATACCAATCCACTCAATGGGGATAATCAAAAGAAACAATTACTCCGTCTTTCCAATTTCTTTGTCGAGGATGAGAGTCGGGTTGTGATATAGAGCTTCATATTTGTGAAGAGAATGACAAAGATGACAGCGACGATGATTCACCTGATGTTGCGCCAGCGGCTTAGCTATGGCTTTTTGGTTTTGGAAGATAACTATTTTATAGATGTTGCAATTAAGTAATTTCTTGAAGTGTGCTTTTGACTCACTATATGTATGGGGTTTTATTTCTCTTTTTCGTCTGGCTTAACAAAGAAAAGCAGTATATTATATGCAATGCTTTTATATATATGCAATTTATTAGATACAATCAAGTTAACAAATATAACTACTATAAGATAATGTAAACCTTAATTTCCTCTCTTTTTCTCTAGTGTGTTGCGCATATACAGAGGCGGAAGCAATGGGGTGCGGGTGGGGGCTACCGCCTCCATTGAGTTTTTTGTTATTTTAAATTTACCTCAAAAAATTTTATAATTTTTTACAATTTGCCCCTATTCAAAATAAAAAGTACTTATATATCTCATACTTAAGTTTTTTACAATTAGGGTTTACTTAAGTTTGGGGTTAATGAGAGAGAGAAGAAAAAGCTGAGAATATATATGTAAAATATTATACGCATACGCATACCCATACCGGTGATTTACATTTTATCATCGTGGCATGAAACTCAATTTAATTACTAATCATTAGCAACATTAGGTAGTGGTCTCATCAATATTTCTACATTTTCAAACCAAAATCAACTGAACTAATTAACAGATATACATGAAAATCAAATGTATACAACTTATATATAACACGATATAACTTTAGCCCTCACATGCATGCATACTGTATATATGATAGAGCTTCGAAACAGTAAAACTAAGAAGTACTGCTTTTCATGTATCGATATGTACATACTATGAATAAATCAACGCAAACCCATAGTGTGTGGGTGTGTGTGTAATTTGAAGGCGTAGAGCGAAATTATCTTCCACTTGTGATAACTAGTAATTAACGAGCATCACCTAGTTCTTGTTGCTAGTTCTCTAGTTCATTTCCCTTTCTATTTTGGGCTATAAAAAATTTTGTACAAGGGAAAAAGAATAAAACCTTAGAGCTTCTGAATTAAGTTGGAGAAGAAGTGGAGGGAGGGAGAGGGCTCAAGGGACTAGTAGTAGAAAAATTTTAGAACCTACCGTTATTTGATAGGAGAGAAATGAGACGGGAATAAACTCTCACTTAAGTTATATAACTTTATTATTTTCATTCAAATTTCTTATTATTTTCCTATTAATTTGCAATCAAAGTGTTAACACTATATATTTTGGTAAGTGGGATGGAACATAGGAAGCAAAGATAAAACTAAAACCTAAACGATCAACAAAATCAAAAGGAAAGAACTCTAGTTTTTCTTTTATTTTTTCACTATGTTTGCTAAGAGGGAATAAAAGAAAAGAGGAGGAAATTGAGTACAAATATATGTTACCATTATTACTTGTAAAAAGTGAGCAAATAGGGCACAATTAAAGATAAAATATAGTTGTTTGAACGCCTTTGTTTCTCTTTCATTTTCTTTTCCAAGTTGGAAAGGATAGAAAAAATGGTGCACCTATACAATCCCTTCATTCTCAATTCCTTATCTACCAAACAACATTAAAATTCTCTGTTCCACTCTAAAATCCCGTCAATGTTTTTTTTTCTTCAACTTTTCCACTCTACCAAACATAGCAGTATTGAATTATAAAACCCGCACGCTTTTCACAGAAAAGAAAAACCAAAAAGAGAAGCTATATATAGCTAACTCAGTGCGTTTATGTTTGGAACCCAAAGCTAAGGCCTAAGGGCATGATGTTGCCATTATACATATTGCAGTATATGCCCACATTATGCTCCTTGTGTGTGTGTGTGTGTGTGTGCATATGCTTTTTACAGAAACCGAAACCAAAAAGAGTACAGACACGTTTATTTATTCCTGCTATATGAGGACATGATGTTGTGATGATGTTGAAGATTTTTATAATTATATATGCCTATATATATGTATGTGTATGTGCTCATATTTTTCTCTTCTTCTTTCCTCGACCCTTTCTCATAGACCATAAAAAGTTCTTTGTAAGTTTACCATAACATATATATATATATATATATCTATGCGCCAGGGACGAGCATGTGGAAGTTCTCATGTGCTGTATATCTATATAGATAGATTTATATATGAGGAAGTTTTCTTTCTTTCTTTTTTTCCTTCTGAGGGTACTGATCGAGAACTAACTTTTGGTACGTAAATGATGAGACAATTAATAACCATCATGAAGAATCTGAGAGCTAATATTAAACAAAACACCTCCTGACACGGTTTAAAAAAAAAAAACTTTTTTTTACTTCATTAATTTCCGAATTTTATTCTATTTTTTAAAGAGTCTAGGGACCTAATAATGGGGAAAAAAAATGAAGACCAAACCATATGAATTCTTATATTGGGGATCAAAAAAAAAAAAAAAAACCTATACATATAATGTATGTATCTAAATCTGATGGAAATTTACAACCCAAAAAAAAAAAAAAAAAAAAAATCTTGTTAGCACATCAAATGTTATAATCGGGCGTGGACTTTATTTTAGATCTATAATATTTAGTAATATGTTTAGTGTATGCAAAACTTCATATCAAAGCGGGCAAACTCTTTCGATAAATGTAACCATTTATTTATTTTTAAATTAAAAGGGATGATAAATTAATAGTCAATGGTTGACCACTAAATCAACTAGTGGTTGACCAAATCAGTAGTTTTTTTTTTTTCCTTTCTTTTTGCCTGGAAAAAAAAAACTAATGATTTAGTCGATGTACTACAAATGATTATTTTCCTAATTTAACCGAACCTATAACATTGACCAAATATTACAAATGATTATTTTTCTAATTTAATAGAATTTGTAATATTTACTAAAAGAATGTTTTAAATTGGCAAATGTTAAACATGACTACAAAACTATATAACGTCAATTTACAATAAAGTAATAATATATATTTTTTTATTATGGTTTCTTGATGATTTCTACTTTACGTGCTGAAAAATAATCAATTGAAAAATTCTGTATTAATTTTTTGATATGCAAGTATATATATTTATTTTGACGTGATGCTTAAAAAACTTAAAGTACATATATCTTAAAAGGACCCTATAAACCTTTTTTTTGAGCCTTTATAAGCCTATTTGCTTTATAGGTTTAAAATACAAATACAAATTTTTGTTTGAGGAAATACCATAAAAAAAAATGCTATAATTGTGTTCAAACCTATTTGTTAGTCACTTTTTGCTTGGAGAGATGGGCTTGTGATAGCAAAACAGAAGCCCAACCACAATCAAAAACCCAAATTTCAAGTCCTTTGCATTAGACAAGCCATCCCATTAACACAAGCCAACAAGAACCTTCTTGTGCCAAAACATGAAATGTGTGTGTATTTATATATATATATATATATATATATATGGCTTTTCATGCAAGTCCAATATCTCAAGAAGCTTCTGGTGACGTGTACACTACAACGACCACGTTCTCTTTGCTCTCCCCAGCCCACCAAATTTTATATTGAGATACTGTTTCTTTCTTTTTATAGTTTACCACTTGGCCACCTCTCAGAAAAAAAGCAAAATTCAAGAAAACCATTGGTTTTATCACGTTGATTTTTTATATTGTTGTTTAACCACAAAAAAAGTTGGACTGACAGTTTTTTTCATTTTTCCTTTTTTTTTTTTTCTTGATTTTTTTTTCTCTGTGTCCCAGGTTGTGTTTGAGCAGGGACTTTTTTTTTTTTTTTTTTGGGTTGAATATATACATTGGTTTTCCATCAAGCGGTGTGTGGTTTCCGAGGTTGAGGTCTGAGCCAGCCATGGCTATGCACGTGAGCAGTATTGCGTGTTTCTCGGTTTTCAGCTGCAACACGAGAGTTCACAGAATCAGAGCCGTTGCTTCCGAGGATTTGCTGCTCTGAAAACGGCGGATGAGAATAAGGTGAAATTGGGCGGCTCTGATTTGAAGGTCACCAGGCTTGGATTGGTGCTTGGTCTTGGGGTGACACCACCTACTGGAACAACTTTGAGTGGGATGGTAAGCCTCGTTATAATTAATTTGCTTAAATTGTACGATATATATATATATATATATAATATACAAATACAAAAATCAAAGATTTAGAAAACCCATTTGTATTT
Organism: Ficus microcarpa; assembly: GCA_025413485.1. NCBI lineage: Eukaryota > Viridiplantae > Streptophyta > Magnoliopsida > Rosales > Moraceae > Ficus > Ficus microcarpa. The sequence continues at coordinate 20,785,358 of CM046379.1, read as the reverse complement.
GGAGCTTAATTTTGTTAATTGATGAGATTATAGAGTGCTATAACAACATTGACATGTGCTTGGTCTTGCATTATGCTTTAGATATTTTTAGCAGCTTTTAGATGTTAGAGTGTTTAAGGTTTAAGCATAGTGTTAGGATTCTTTACACAGATGTAGTTTACCAGAAAGGAAACTATGTACCGGACTGTGTTTATTATTGATGGCAAATATGCAAGTACTTGTTAGAGATTAGATGCTTAACCGTTTAATAACGAGAACAATAATATAATACATTAGGTAAGCAAGCATACAAACAGAATTTACGGTGGTTCATCCTCAATGCGAAAGTACACCCACTTTCCAGGTTTTTGCTAGGATGAAGAGGAGCATCACAAAAAAATACACACTCACGCCTCTTGGACAGAGTCAATGTATTTTTGTTAGTTTACAAATTCTCCCAAAAGCTTAAGCTGTTAGGAGTTGGCCAACAATAGTTTTATATTTCAACACTCCCCTTCATGACCAGACAATGGGCAAACGTGTGGACAAATATTAATTTGAAAGTCAACACAAATCATAAGAAGCCCGAAACATATCAATGTCTAACATGCAATGATAATAAATGGGTTATATAAAGACTGCAATTGTAGGGATTTGAACTCAGGTCCTCCCGCTTTAATAACATGTTAGTTTATCAATTCTCCCAAAAGCTTAAGCTGTTAGGAGTTGGGCCAACAATAATTTTATATTTCAACAATTTCTATCTATTCTAATTCCCAAAACTGCTTCCTAATTTATTTATTATTAGGAAAACCAAAATACGTGCCAAAATCATGATACACCCTACTAAAGGTCAACCCCTCATGCTAATCTGCATCAGGATGATAATCAGGCTCCGTGCCAATCAATTTTTTCTTTATTACTTGTCCTAAAGTTCTTTTCTTTTTCACAAAGAACAAAAAGAAGCACAATTTAGGCCTTGGCATTCTATCTAACCAATTTTTAGAAGGAAGGCTATAACTTGTTCAGAATGCAAGAAAGTCGTCTTTTCGGTAAGAATAGGTGAACAATATTCATCATTGTATTGCTGTTTTGTCTTTCTTTTGGAACAGAAATTACATGTTAGTAGTACTGGTGAGATGGTTTTCCTTACCTTGTCCTGCGTTCTGTTTCGGTTACGACTAATGAAGATCGTCTCATATGTCCTATTCTGTGAAGACGACTCGGTTAAATTTCTTCCTTTTGCTGCAGATAAAAAGATGAAAGCTGCCAAGGCTGCTTTTGATATCAGCATTGATCGCGGTATAACCTTCTTTGACACTGCCGAAGTTTATGGCTCAAGGGTGAGCTAAGAACCTCATTGAGACCTTTATTTTTCTTCATTAGAAGCAATGAAAATTCTTAACCTTCATATTTTCCTTTCCAGCAGTTTTCAATGGGTGCCATAAATTCCGAAACTCTACTTGGAAGGTACATCCCAGGAACTTTGGGAAGTCGATGGTTATCCATTTGTTCTGTCGGTTTCTTCAGAATGAAGGAAGATCTTGCACTTGCAGCAGTTTGTTCCTTTAATAAATATAGCAATGAAACTTTACCACCTTTGATGCAGATTCATCAAGGAAAGGAAACAAAAGGATCCAGAAGTGGAGGTTGCCGTTGCAACCAAGTTTGCAGCTTTGCCATGGCGGTTCGGCCGTCAAAGCGTGCTCTCTGCCCTTAAGGATTCCCTCTGTCGCCTTGAACTTTCTTCAGTTGAACTCTATCAGCTTCACTGGTCTGTAATATGATCCAAACTTAAATATATATCTGCCAACTCTTTTAAGTTTCACTTCCTTATTAGTAATCGAGCAATTTTTTCGCTTGTCTCAGGCCTGGAATATGGGGAAATGAAGGTTGTTAATAATCCAACTCATTTGTTTTGCCACTGAATTCTAAAGCCAAGGGGATTTTATGTGTGAGAGTTCTACCAAATCCTGTTCTTTTTATTAATAACTTAGTTAATGAAGAACTAATTTCCCAGGGTACATTGATGGTCTTGGAGATGCTGTTGAGCAGGGATTGGTGAAGGCTGTTGGCGTTTCGAACTACAGCGGTAAAATAAAATTTTTTTTCTCGTTTTCCTGTTCTGTTGAGTATACTATCTAATTGGTCCCTTACCTCGCTTTGCCCTTTAAAAAAAGAACGAAAGGTTTGGTGAAAGTTGGTTTTGGAAAAAAATTCACTGGCTCATGTTGATGCATATGGTTTCTCATTCTAGAAAAGAGACTACGTGATGCATATGAGAGGCTTAAAAAGAGAGGCATCCCACTGGCTTCAAACCAAGTGAATTACAGCCTCATTTACCGAGCGCCGGAGGAAAATGGCGTTAAGGCTACCTGTGATGAACTTGGGATCACTTTGATTGCCTATTCACCTATTGCTCAAGGTTAAATCCCACTCAACTATGCGTCCTTGTTTTGTTATGTTTCCACCCGACTGCAAAATCATTTGCATTTCACCATTTTGCTCTTTCTACTCTTGTGCATTTACATCGTTATCTTGTTAGATTCTGCTGCTGGTTTAGCAGTGTGCTACTAATCTTGCATTAACTGGTAAAAGAGTTGTTTACCATGAGGAATCGACATTGCTTGTCTATCAGTTGGTGATATAGGAAATCACTTTTTCTTAAGACAGATATCCAACTGTTAGTTTCTATTTTAGACAATTTTGTGGTCCAACTTAATAATGACAGGGCTCTATGTTTCTCCATACACAGGTGTGCTTACAGGTAAGTATACACCGGAAAATCCACCAGATGGTCCCCGAGGACGAATCTACACCCCCGAGTTTCTGACAAAGGTAACGCCTAATGCTAGTGCTAATATCTACTTCCTTTTGGTATCTAATTCACTGCTGACGTACGAATCTGCTGTGCAGCTTCAACCTTTAATAAACAGAATCCGTGAAATTGGGGAAAACTATAGCAAAACTTCCACACAGGTCTGTTGAAATTCTCTTCTTAACTTCGGCATGTAGTTAACGTTGTTGGGAATTCCGTTCTACTATGGTCTACTTTTAACCCCTGAAACACTAGTACTATCTTTCACTCTGTCACTTGCACAGCAAAGTTTTCAATAATTAGTACTCCTTACATTTAATGAAAAAAATATTTGTCTTTTAGATTTCCAAATTATGTTTTCGATAGTCGAGATGGGATTCTTTGAAAATTATGTTCCTTCGTATAGGTAGTCCTCAACTGGTTGATAGCCCAAGAAAATGTGGTGCCAATCCCAGGAGCCAAAAATGCAGAACAGGCTGAAGAATTTGCAGGTGCACTTGGCTGGAGTCTCAGCAGTGAAGAAATAACCGAGCTGCGCTCATTGGCTTCAGAAATAAAACCTGTTGTTGGTTTCCCCGTTGAAAAATTGTAAGTATACATGTAGGAAATTCAATTTTTGTGCACATTGGTGAAAAGGACCAATAAAAAGATAACTATTCTAACATCAATACAAATCTTTGCAATAGTAGATGTAAATCTAATTAGTAATGTGCAGCAGTCTCCGGTAGACTATGAAAAAATATACCGTCAAATACGTATTGGGTTTTGTCAGTTTTGTATATTTTTCACTTCGATGTGATTTTTATGATGGCAAACATTCACACCGTTAGAAAGCTTCGTCTTGTTGTACCTATTTTTTCACTCTTCGACTCTTGAGTGAGGCAAAATGAAGCAAGAGCACATGCCATTTTGAGTCTTCATACAACAGTTGGCAATTTACTTGACGGAAAGTCCTATGAAACATGTTAAACCCCCTCTGATATATTTCGTGTGAAAAGCAAGATTTGGAGATTTTTTTTTTTTCTTTTAGTGTCCCAAAAAATGAAATAAAAATTGGAAAAAGGCATAAACAACAAAAGGGACATACTTTTTAATAATGAAAAAGAAAGAATGGGTGATAATTCCAAGCTACTCGACAGTTAGCCGCCTCTTGCTCTGAATTCTGTGGACAATTCTGGACCCATTTTTTCAATTGAATGACAACTATTAAATGATATTATAGCCCACTATTCTTCTCAATTTATCATGCATAAAATTGTTCTGAATTACACGCTAAATCATAGTAGTTTATTATGTTTATTTTGTCGCTTTGGATTTTCACTGTATCAGAGAAAAGGTACAAAATCGAACTAAAATCGAAGTCACAATTAGACTCCACGACTCAATAACAATTGATTTAGTTTAAACTTTAGCCAAAAAAAAAAAAGTACTGTAGAATCCTAGGATGCGGAAATTTAACTTTTTAAAGCGATCTCATGTAACATTAGGGGTTTTTTTTTTTTTTTTTTTTTTTGGCAAAAGAAAGTTATATTTCGTTGGTGGACCTTGACTTTAGTTGAGAGCAAATATAAGTTTTAACCTCAAAGAAACTGGTCACTTTCAACAAAGAGCTGAGTTTATAACCTTCCCATCGTTTCATGTGTTTTTATCACCTTGATTTCCGCCGCATTGGGTATCTATCAAATTCATTTCGACTACAAGTAAATTTTCTCATTGATTGTCTCTCAATTCTCGTATTATTTAAATATAAAAATTTGACCACATAATAAATACTAAATACTAAAAGTACTTAAACAATTAAATGAGTAGTCAAAATAATATTGAAATACAACCAATAAAAGACGAAAATAAGATATATATCTAAACTCTAAGTTATAATTTAACATACTTGTGAGTGTTCGTACCATTTGTCTAACAACATGTTATGCCGTGTTGAATATTTGAGAGGAAGCAGAAGGGAAAACAACCCAAGAAAAAAAAAAAAAAAAAAAGGGCCAAATTCCCATGTAGTACTCTCATTCAAATTCTGCATTAACATTATTGAAAAAGCAACCAATAAAATGTGAAAATGAGTTGACAAACCTGAACTTTAAGTTAAGACTCAACAATATACTCACGAGCATTTGTGCTGTTTTTCTAACATGTTATGTCATGTTGAACAATCGAGAGTAAGTAGAAGGGAAACCACCCAAGAAAAAAAAAAAAAAAAAAAAAACCAAATTCACATACAGTAATCCTGTTCAAATTCTGCACTAATATTGGAAAGAAAGCCAATAAAACACGAAAACGAGTGAACAAATCTGAATTCCAAGTTAAGACTCCGACATACTCGTTAGTGTTCGTACCATTTTTCTAACAATATGTTATGCCATGCACAGCCGATAAAAAACAAAAATAAGTTAACAGTCAAAACTCAACATACTTGCAAGTATTCATATCATCTCGTACAATACCCTCGTTCAAATCCTGCAATATTATTGAATGAGTACATACTTAATAACCCGTTTTTTTTGGGGGGGGGGGGGGGGGGGCCAAAAATTATTGTTGAAGTGAGCTAGCAAATGTCAACTGTAGCTAGTAGTACGACAGTGCTACTAACCAAAGTGTTTTAATGTATGAAAACAACAACGAAACTATCCACCCAAAAATTAAGATTGAATTTAAGTGGGGAAAAACAGAAGTATCCTCAATTCTTTTTTTTTTTTTTTTTAATTATTACTTTTTTTTTTTTTGGGGGGGGGGGGGGGCATTTCTCTGTCGTTATTAATAATGATACTGTCGTGTGACTTAACTTAGTGGACACACTCGACAACCCATCTTCTTATGAGCTTGAATTTTCTTCCATGTACATGGTCCCCCCTCTCTTTCTTTTTCAATTCAATCACAGCTATTAGATTGCTACCGAACATCTATCTTAACAACATTTATTCTTAATTCCATCAAATATAGTTACACTTCTTTGTATCTTCATTCATGAATAGTCTATCGATAACTTTATTGTAAATAACTTGTCGTAAGGTTTAGAGTTCATATATTAACCGCTCCCAGTTCAAAAATACAAAGGTTCGTGCTTCAAACTTGTAATGCCGTGGAGAATGTACAAAAGTACTTATTGTACACATTTTTATTGAAACTACTTATTTTTCTTTTAGATTGATCACTTTAGTTTTTAACTTCCTCTAACATATACAACACGTGAACATTGCATATCCACACTATGAGAAACATTTTTTTTTGTTATCCTTTTTTTTTTTTTTTTTTTTTAAGTAAAAAGAAGATCTGTGGTGTCTTCCCCTCTTCTTGTTCACCATCCATTCAGAAATGAAATTTAATGAAATCATAGGTCACAAATATAATTACGAATCTAACTCACTCTCTCATCAACTTTAGTCTAAAGCAATAAAAGCTCAAAGTTTCTATATAGATCCACTTTTAAGACTGGACCTTATAGTTAATATGTGGGCATCCAAATCCTATTTTGAAATTAAAATAGACCTAAAAAGGGCATTCACGATCATTATGCCACGACCATCAGCGTTATGAGAAACACATGTTTACTCGAGGCCTGTCGTTTTGACGGTATTTTTCTCTGGCAAAAGTTGTGACTTTGTACCCTATTACTAATGTTGTGTCCTGTTTGTAACCAAATCATGAATTTAACTGGTAGTACTATTGGGGACATAAATAGCTAGTACGTGATTTAGAAATGTTTATTTTAGATATCACAAATTGCTCTAATGGTGGCGACAAAATCAACTTGTTGCCACTAAAACCTTTCTCAAAAATTGCAAATGTTGTTATTGTTACATCCCAAAATTAGTATTGACCAGAGGCGAGTCGAGGCCGAAAACGCATGTCAAGAAAAGTTTTAAGCACCAACAAAAAAAAAAAATCTAGACTGACAAAAACAAAATATCACCAATGTTTATGATTGGTAATGATCACCATCAGTTATTTAAGGATTGAGAAATTATTACTAAAATTGGTACAAATTTCTCTAAAATATTTTTAGAAGGTTTTTATAATAAGATTACCTTATCACATGTATCTAAACATCAGATTTTATTTTTTTAAAAAAAATATACAAATTAACTAACAGTTTAATGCCAATTATAAGGTGACATCCTATCATTAAAATTCTCATAATATTTTTGTAATTTGTGGAGTAATTATCATGTAAATTTTTAAAATATATACAGTTAAAAAATTCAATATTTGGGTATGAAAACTTGCCATTGACAAGCAGAAAAAGTTGAAAGCCATTTTTGGACGTGGAAAGCAAATGGAAAGTGACGTGAAATGCTGATATAAATGCGTACACATGTATCTTCAGTTTAATTTTTAAAGCTTAATATATATATATATATGGATCTTCAACTTGGTTGGATATTAGACCAAGTACGATGCACTTAAAACCATATATTTATAATATATATATATATATATATATAGAGAGAGAGAGAGAGAGAGAGAGAGAGAGTGTTTAGTCTTGCCATGCACATAAATTGCAGTCTCTCTCAAGTCTCGGATTTCAGACATTCATAAGGATATTCTTGCTAATAATTGACGTTTCACTCTTAAAGAGGGCCAAGTTGTGCACAACTCTATCCAGGAGGATGATTCCAAAACCGAAAACGACCAAGAGAAAATGTTAAGAACATGATTTCTAGTAATATGCGTGTGATTCATATTTATAGTACGAAATTTACATCAAATTCATTTTCGAATTATAATATTTAAAACGTTTCAAATTAGTTGATCACACTCCGTTTTTAGTTATTAAAATAAAACTTATAAAATTAGTTGATCAATCTATTTTAGTTATTTTGGTTATTTTTATTAATTAAATTAGTTATTCTATTCATTGATTAGTAATATATATTTTTGAAAGGAAAATATACAACATCTGAGTTGTGTGTGGTGGGCACTTGGATAGTTGAAGTGATGAGTTGTAAATGTGAGTATATATGAGACATATATTATGACATATTTAGCCTCGTTTGGTAAGTTAGTTGAAGATAAAATTTTTAAGTTAGAGTTGATTAACATAGTTATAATTTTTGTTGACTTATCAGAAAAGATAAAAACTGATATGAAAATTTTAAGTTTAAGATGAAACATCAAACGTAGCATAATTAGTAAGAAAACCAGATGGATTTAATATATAATAAAGGATAGAAGATGAACACTGAGCTATATTCAATCGTGCCCCGAAAGCTACTAAATTGCCTATTTTGTCGTTATTTGAATGGCGCAAAGCGGCACGTGATCTATTATTACATATGGATTTTAATGCAGATCAGTACAAAGACTAATTTTTATCAGATTAAGATGTTTGAAGTTAATTTTGAGGTATTTTATAAACTTAGAAATCAAAGTGAGATTTGAGGTTATGTTTAGGGACTAGGATTAATCCAAAAGTGAGGCAAGGACGATGATTTTTGTGATGAGACAATAACGAAAGTTAGCATGCAACAATCGATAACTAATTTAAAATAAATTTGGCCATAAATGAATATATATATATATATATATATATAATACACACACACACGTATATGTATATCTTCCCACCAAATGCTTGTGGAGGCTTCCACCACTACTAATTGCTCCTAAAAAGTTTTCAAGTAGGGATATTGATTCCCCTTGGAAGTGAACAAATGGTCCAAACGTGGTCCATAATTGTTATATTTATATTATTAATTTTGCTTTTAACTAGTTTGTATATAGCTTAAAACTGAACACAGCTTGCATGTATATCCATGTGCCAAAATTTAAATGATACTATAAAGCGACATTTGTGCGTGTAGTCGACCATTCTAACATTAGTCTCTTTCTTTCTTTTGAAGGAATAACTTCACTCCCTTTAGACAATTACACAATTCTTTTTCATATTTTTTTTCCCCTAACTTTTGCAATATTTGTTTGGTTTTAAAGCCAAATATTGGTAGGATTAAATTTTAAATCATTAGATTCATATCCCCAATTGTAGTAAGGGAATTTTCACATAGGATGGTTGCTTTTTCACTATAAGTAGGCACTATATCACATTGGTTAGTTAATATTAAATACGTCACGATAAAAATTTACAACATGTGACTTATAATTGCTCTCAATCTAAATCATATATTAGATTCATGAAAAATTAGTTTAATGACTTATAAAACAACTCTTTCTAATGGAGGAAAAATAGAAATTCCTACCCTAGAAACTTTCTTCTAGTAAAACAAAATCTAGCTCTTAAGATAATATTCCCATTGTGTATACATATACTATGCCAAGTGTATCTTTTGATATCCAAACACAAATTCTATACAGATTAAGAAAAATTCTTTAGTATTAAAAAAAAAAAAAGATCAAACAAATTTAGTGCAGGAGCGTTAACTAATCATGAAATTATGTTGTAATCTTAACATTGAAAAATTATACGTGGTCAACGAAAATACATTCCATTATTTGGAAAAATAAATTAAAAAAAAAAAGAAATAATACTCTAGCACACTAAGAAGCGACTAATTGATTTCTTTTAAAAGAAGAAAAACGAAGGAATCATTAATCAGACTACACTATCCACTGTCCCGACACTAAAAATGTAAATATTCTTTTTGAAACAGAAAAACATGCGACTCAATTGTACTTAAAGAGTATATTCGATTTCACTTTCATCGCCACAAATTTAGTGTCATACGGCTTATTAACTGTATAATTATTTTAAATGAGATTTAATTAAGAATATCGAATTATGAACGTATCACACAAAAATAAGCAGAAAAATTTATTCTAACCGATATGCCAATCTGTTAACTGTAGAGGTAACTTCTTATAATAAGCATATATACGATTGTACTGCAAGGTAATACACAACACATATATAGAGCAGTGCTAATGTCTTACATGAAAGACGTCCTTCACTTAAGTCATATTATATTTTTTTTTTTACGTAAATGTTATTCTCTTAAATATTTATGTTATGATGTTGTCTAAAAAAACAGGAATAGAGACATTTATTTAAAGAATAAATGCAATAAATTTTATAAATTACAGTTATAGTCCATAATAGTAAATTGATTTAAATGTTATTCTCTTAAACATTTATGGTATATGTTGTCTAGAAAAATAAGAATAGAGGCATTTATTTTAAAGAATAAATGAAATAAAATTTAAAAATTATAGTTATAGTCGATAATAGTAAATTGATTTAAATGTTATTCTCTTAAAAGTTTATGTTATAATGTTGTCTAGAAACATATAAATAGAGACATTAACTTTAAATAATAAATTAAATAAAATTTTAAAATTCCAGTTATAGTCCTTAATAGTAAATTGATTTACTAATTTACCAGAATATCAACTATATTTGCACATAATTGTCCATTTCAAAAGACAATAGATAAATTAATAAATTATTCAAAACCTCATATTTGGATCCTATTATAATAATTGATCTAAATAGTTTCAATATTTACTTTAAATAATAAATGAAATAAATTTTAAATATTACAGTTATAGCTCTCAATTGTAAATTGATTTATAATTGATGTGTTTTTATTAAAATTACTTAGATAAATTATTATAATGAAATCCACACGTGAGATTTTAAATGATTTCTTAATTTATTTTTATTAATTGGTGTGTTTTTTTAATGGAAATTCCTTAGATGGATTGTTATATATATATATATATATAGTTGTATAATTATATGCAAGTGAGCTGGCAAAGTGTTATGGTCTGACAATCTTGTCCCTCATCATTGGCCCAATAAACAAATGTTTACCCCTCTGCACTCGTGGCATCGCCCTCACACATTTTTGGATCACATCCATTCTGGTGCTTATTGTAGATTTCCTTTCATTGCTTTTCCCTAAAAATAAAATTAAAACCAAAATTATAATCATTATATTAAAATAAAAAAAATAAAATAAAATGAACGATTCCACCTACACTAGACCCCACGATCTCTCCCATCTTGACGCACTGACGACTGCCACGTGGAGGATAATGTACTTGATTCAACTGGCAGAAGGCAAAGCGCTGTGGTACTGATAGCAGCGAATCTTTGCTCTGATTATCTCTTCTCTTTTTTCTTCGTGACGTCCCTGTCGTTGTAAATTTTGTGCGTGTTTAAAGACTCTCTTTCTCTTGGTCCATTTCTCCAGTTTTTTCATTTGCTCTCCTTCATTTTCCAAGCCTCTTCAAACTCATTAGACACCACAAACTCAGGCACTCAGATATAAGAGAGAGAGAGAGAGACAAAACAGAGGAGAGAGAAACAGAAACAGAAAGGGAGAGAGAGAGAGCGGCTTCACAAACTTACCCTTTTGACATTTGGTGGACTTTCTCACCAGTTTCTTGTTCAACTCAATTCAGGTTTGCTTTCTTTTTGTTTTTGCTTTTCTGGGACCTCTTCATTTTTCTTCTTCTTTTTATTCTTACAAAAATATGAATATATATTGTATCTTCTGGGTAATTTTCCAATCTGGAAACAAAAAAGTATTTTGTTTTGTGTCCTATCCTATGTCAAAAAAATGTTAAAGCTGGGCCTTTTATGATTATGATATATATATATATATATATGCGTATAAAGCGAGAATTGTGTGAACAGCACTTTGTTTTTTTCTTTTTTTTCCAAGCACAATTCCATAATGGGCTAAGAGCATTTTAATAATACTTTCCTTTTAAAATAGTCAAAAGAAGATAAAATTAACTGTTTTGACCAAACTAATCAATCCCTTTTTGCCAATTAAGCTCTTTATTCAACTTTAAATTTTTTTTTTGTTTTTTAATTTATGAATAAATGTGGATGTCAGTCGCTTTTCTCGAACCGGGTTCATGGGAAAGAGCTTTTAAAGTATAATTTAATGATATTTTATTAAGTTACTAAAGATTCCTTTGCTTTTATTCTACAGAAATTATGAATAATAGCATCTCTGATTGGAATTTCGAGGTTGATCTTCCTATAAACGGTCAAAAGAATCCCACAGGGTCTGTTGTACTTACTTTCCCTTCTCTAGATTAAAATAAAAATAAAAATGTTGTTAAATTTGCTGATTTTCTATTTGGATTTTTTTCCCCCCTCTTTTCAGGGCAGACCATGATTTTGTAGAGCTGTTATGGCGAAATGGGCAGGTGGTTTTGCATAGCCAGGCACATAGAAAACAAGCTCCTTATAACAATCCTAATGATCAGCCAAGTCAAGCTCCCAAACATGATCAACAAGCCACAAGGGGTTGTGGGCCATATGGGAATTTAATCAACATGAGCCAGGATGATGAGACAGTGTCTTGGATCCATTACCCACTTGAGGATTCCTTTGAGAAGGAGTTCTGTTCCAATCTCTTCTCCGACTTACATTCGTGTGATCCGATCGACCTCGATAAACCTCCGACGGTGATCAGACAGTTTGAAGAAGAGAAGGCATCAAAGTGTGGTGGTTTTTATAATTCTAATGCTAATCAAGTCAAACTTAAGCCCTCATGTCCTGAAAATCAAATGCCTCCTCCAAGGCAGTACTCCAATTCAGCTCAGCATAATCAAGGTACGGGAAAAGTGGTTAACTTCTCGCAGTTTTCGGGTTCTGAGAAGTGTAATTTGAGGCCTTCTGGTAGTGGACAAGGGAGGCTAGAGAGTGTTCTGTTATGACGGTCGGGTTGAGCCACTGTGGAAGCAACCAACTTCCTAATGACCATGACATGATTCGGAAGATCATGGCTCAGAGCGAGAGTGGGAAGACGGAGACTCTTGAACCGACGGTTACTTCTTCTTCTGGTGGATCTGGTAGTAGTTTCGGAAGAATGTACAAGCAATCTACCACTACGACGAGTGGCAATACCAACAACAAGAGGAAGAGTAGAGATGCAGAGGAATTAGAGTGCCAAAGTAAGGTAAGAAATGGCCATTTCATCTTTATGCTTTATAAATGTGTCGTTTGTTTGTTTGTTTGTTTTTTTAAGGTTATGATCATGTCTGTGTTTCTGATATTGTTTTAGGCTGCTGAGCTTGAATCTGCCGCTGCAAACAAATCTTCCCAACGATCTGGGACTTCTCGAAAGAGCCGCGCTGCTGAAGTTCATAATCTCTCCGAAAGAGTAGGATTTTTGACATCTTTTATAAATTTTTCTAACTTTTTGGAGTTTGAAAACTTTGTTGATGTAACCTGTTTTTGTTGATGCAGAGACGAAGAGATCGGATCAATGAAAAGATGAAGGCGTTGCAGGAGCTTATACCTCACAGCAATAAGGTTTACTTCTTACCATGAGTTGCATATAGATATATATACACTTGTGCATATGCATGCATATAGACAAGTATTCAAGTTTTAACCAAATTCTTGGCAATGAAATACACAAAAGGAAGAAGAAAGAGCATTACTTTGAGCCTTTACCATTTTGACAGGATACAAAACGTAGAAAGAACCAAAAAATAAACGAAGAAAAAGAAAAACTGGAGGTTCAGATTATACATATATTGGAGTATTGCTTAGCTGAAATCTGAATATTCAAAGGTCACAGATGAGAGAGTGGAAACTGGCAAGATATAAAAAGAAATAAATACGTTCCTGGATCAAAATTATAGAAGATTTGTTTAGTTAAGCTTTAATATGTAGAGACCAATTATTGCAACAGTTTCAATAAAAGGTTTGAAAAATGTTTTACCATTCTTTTCTTTCTAGTGCTTGTCATCTTTAAAGCATTAATACTTTTTTTCTTTTTTAAACGAATGATTTAGTCCTTGTTTTGCAGACAGATAAAGCATCAATGTTGGACGAGGCAATCGAGTACCTGAAGTCACTTCAATTACAACTTCAGGTATCATTTACACAAAAGCTCTTGCTTATAACCCGAAAACCGAACTTTTAACTGTGTGGTAACTCAGAAATCACATACATGTTTTTCATGGTGTTTCTTAGGTAATGTGGATGGGAAGTGGGATGACATCGATGATGTTTCCAGGAGTACATCATTACATGTCCCGGATGGGCATGGCAATGGCCCCACCTGCCTTGTCTTCAATCCACAATCCAATGCATTTGCCCCAGGTCCCGGTTGTTGATCAATCCATGCTTGTGGCTCCATCTACAGACCAGTCTGTTTTGTGCCAAAACCCAGCTTTCAATCCTCTCAACTACCAAAACCAGATGCAAAACACCTCTTTTCCAGAGCAATATGCGCGCTTCATGGGATTCCATTCCATGCAAACGATGCCTCGGGTAATTGTTCTGTTGCAATTTTCACTCTTTTACCAACTTTTGGCCTTCTTTTTGTGATGCTTATGTTTTCTCTTACACCTTCATAGTGTTTAAGATTGAAATCCTTTTTCATTTTTTTTGTTTTGGTCGTTCGGTTCTGCAGCCGGTGAATTTATTCAGATTTAGTCCCCAGATAGTACAACAAAGTCAATCAATAGCACAGAATGGAATTAGTGCAGGACCTTCCCATAGTGGAGTTCCACCTGATGGTGGTTTAAGTGGCAAGATGGGTAAGTCTCTCATTTCAACCACTTTTAGCTCATCAATAAGCAAAATCATTAATGATGTGATTTGGGTAGGTTTAAACTGTCAAGCCTCGTGTGTGTGTGTATATAATAATATATATATATATATATATAATTCATCTTTGATGAAGAAGAATTCTCCTATAAAGAATTGTTAGGACCCTACTTGGTGAGATTCTATCCCATTTCCCAACAGTTGTGATTGTCCAAATTGGAGGGCAAAGACGTTATCTCAGCAAGTTTCTGCCTTATCTTGATTGCATTGCCTTTCCTTAAAGAATGGTCCTGCCCTTTGGTTCTTTCTGAGTCTAAACATTATCTGTTGAGAACAAGCCTATTATTTCTGCTTTTATTACGTGATTCCCCCTTCTACATATCACACAATCCGACCTTGGTATGTTTGAGGAGAATTCTATGTTAGGATATGAAAATTTACTTTATAGATGAGACAGGTTTTAACCATCATATATAATATTAATATAATCTAATGATTTAAAACTGTATCCTATCAGTAGATTCTTTTTATGTTTGAACATAAACAGGTTAAAATCTGCTCTCTTATAAGGCCTTGAAATTTTCGATAATATTTTAATGTGGTTGTCTGGTCAAAATCCCCTAGTGTTACAAGTGTCACCATCACATGTTTTGAAAGGACATCACTGTCTTGTTCTCTTGCCAACAGGTTGATCAGTGAGTGCTCAAACTTATCTGCTTCCCATGGTCCCCCCATGTGACTTATGTTATGGCAAGGACTATATTGCAAAAAATGGAGAAAATCTTCAAATTGAAATGCTATTTTTGCAAGAAAAAGATTTCTTGATTTACAACTTGATCTTGCCTGCTGATATAATTCCTGGTGAAGGGTCCATTTTTACTGCGTTGTACATCTCTCTGAAAAAAACAAAATTGTGGAAGAATAAAAGACCATGGAATCTCGCTGAGGAATTTGAAGTTGCCCCTCTGTAAATCCATGACCAGAAAGATGATTCAATCAGTTTCTGGTCAAAATATTGCTCCTTCTAAAAGAATGGAATACAGAAGAGCATTGTAATTTTTTCTGTTCTGAATTTTTGGCCCTGGAAAAGTGAAGATATAGAGCAAATTGTTTATTTCAAAAGTAATTATTGTTGTCCAATGGTTTTTGGATATGGAAAAAGATGTTTCAATCAATTCTTATATATATATATATATATATATATATATATATATATATATTCCTCAAAGGGATTTCACTGTCTTGTATTTGGAGCAAATACAATGAATCATGCTAAAGAGACGTCTAGCTTGAATATTATATGCATGTCAACAAGGGGGGAAGTTTGAAGTGAAAACAAAATGAAATAGACCCCAAAAAGCTGTCTCTGTTGCAACTAATTTGGTCTCTTAGCGATTGGTTCATTAATTAACATGTCTTAGGACTTATTTACCCATCATTTCGTCTATGTCATCATATAAAATAAAAGAAAATTTTTTTATGTAGTATGAAAGAAGTAACCCTGTTGAGGGGATACTATTTTAAACTATTAAATTTTTATCAAATTATTTTTATCTCTACATCTTAAATTTTAAAGTCATTCGCACTTTGCCTCTTAAATTTAGAAAACTTCCCCTTTACTCCCTTATTTTGAATTAGTGAGACTTAACATCTTTCGTAAGAATTTTGGTTTGAAATATATGGAAAAAGAAAGAAATTAATCTCACTAAATGCCTTAGGTTGTAATTTTGTTTTAAAATAAACGAAAAAAGACTAGAAGATTGTACTTAATCCCCTCTCTCTCTCTCTCTCTCTCTCTCTCCTCTCTCTCTCTCTCTCTCTCTCGGTTCTATGTTCACTGAAATTCTAAATTATGAATCATTCTCATATGTGCCTCTCTCTCTCTCTCTCTCTCTCTCTCTCTCTCTCATATGAGACTGAAATTCTAAAATATGAATTATTCTCATATGTGCCTCTCTCTCTCTTTGTTAACTGAACCTCTAAATTATAGATTTTTCTCATATGTGCCTCTCAGATTTTAGGATCATTCACATTAGAATTTAAAATTTCCACTTTACTCCATAATTTTGAATTGGTTCTACTTAACCTCTTTCAGAATTTTGAGTTAAAAAAAAAAATGATAATGGAAACCAATTAAAGACCAAACCACCGTACTTAATCCTTTTTTTTTTTTTTTTTGGGTACCTAATGCTAATTGAAGTTCTAATATATGGGATTAAAATGGGACGAACTCAAATCCAGAAAGCAAATTGAGGTTTTTTAAAACTCAGATAGCAAAATTAGTACGATCCTAAAGTTTAAAAGCACTGATGAGTAATTGTTATTAGATTTTGAGTAAATATTCTTCCTACTCCTACCTAAGTAATGAAATGATTTCAAACATGACATGTTTTCCACATAAGTTTACAATTACCATCTACATTTTATCCTTACGTTGCTTTCAGAGCTCAGCATCACGGGGAATTCATATAGCACCTTTTCTGAAGCTCATTTTATCTCCATCTTTTTTAGTCAAGCTTCAATGATTTGAATGTTAGTGGTTTTGGAATCAAAATAAAGGAAATAAAGCCAACTAATTCTATTTTTCTGATATTGGGAAAACCTTTTATCTATAAAACCTATATTACCTAGTCATAACTCATAACACGATAAGAATTTAGCTAGCTAGCTAGCTAGCTAGACATTTATAGGAAGACGCGCATGGTTTTTAAGATTCATTCAGATACACACACACACACACACACACATATATGTTTGTTATATATGTATATATAAAACAGACATGTAGCTAGTCCCTCTTTTTTATAAATATGGTGTCAAAGTGTTACTCTTTTATTATATATTTCATTGCTATAAAACTCAAATTTTCAAATTTATAACAGAAAATCGACAAGTTTCTTATATTTTCCTTTTGCTCTTTTATCCTAATTTAAGAGTCTTTCTGCCATTTAATTTTCTTTTCCCCTTTTTAACATCGAATTCAAAACCAAGTTGATCATATCTACTATCGTTGGTAAAATTCTATGTCTCTCCCCTTTGTTCAACTGATATCTTGATTGTTGGTTTGTCGTTTGTTTTGGAGACAAGATACATCTTAATTACGTGTTTATTTTCTTAGAAGTACAATTTAATAATGATACAAATTGTTGCTATATAGTTACTATGTGCAAAGCTTTCAAGTACGAAAAAAACCCGGGACAACAACTATTATATTGTAAAATTAATAGCTGTAAAGAGTTAATGTATTTTAAGAAATTTAATACAGCTTTCAATTTTCAAACTCTATTAATTTAAATTAGTATTTTACTATTTTACTATTTTACTATATGTCTTTTAAATAAAATCTTGATTCCAGTGGATAAATTTAATCGATTACAGACCGGGTCGGTATAATCTATATAGTTGACTCTAACAAGCCAACAACTCTGACAGGTTCATTTTATGTTCTTCACAAGTTGATGGCATTTTTCAGAGGTGGAAAAAAAGTTGGTGGCATTTTCGTTGGGCATAATAAAAGATCAAAAGTTATTCCCCTTTTTTTTTCTCTTTTTTTTTTTTTTTTTCCTTTTCCTTCTTGCCGCATGAAGTACTAAAATTCCATACACACATATAACTGGCCAGGATCTTGTTTCAAGTGCATGCATGTTTCAATTCCAAAACGATTTTCTCTTTTGAACCCCAAAAGAGATAAAAGAAAAATGGGTTGGAGTGCCGTGGAGCACCTTTCACCTTTTGGTCTTTTCTCTTGAAGCACAATTCTTTTTTTTTTTTTTTTTTTTTTCCCGCACGTAGATAGACTTGCAAGTTTCACTCTCGGCCGACCAACACTTCACTGCAGCGATGATATAATGCTGATATATACATATATATATATATATTTATATGTTCTGTTTTCTTTTTGATGACTACTGTTATAGTTCGCATATTAGGTTTCATTGATAAGAGATCTCAAGTTTGAGTTTTATAATGAAAGCACTTATAAATTATATGACGTATGGTACCATAATTGTCTAGAGAAATCTGATCCAAAATAGGTGAAGCATTTCATATAAGTATGAAAAAAAAAAAAAAAAAAACATTTGTTAGTTAGCACGATTTTAAATTAAAAAAAAAAAAACAATTGTTAGTAAGTACGATTTTAAATTATATGATCAAAAGAATATAAAGAAAATAAAAATTATGCGTCACAATTTATCGGAACTTAATAAAAGTATAACTTCGATAGGAATATCTTTTCAATAAAATATGTCAAACTTTTACGACAAAAATTATACTTGTTTGAATTCCTTTGATCATAATGGAGGGCCAAGTAGTACTTATCTGACCCATTTTAACATGTTATGATCATGTCAAGCTAAAAAGTATAGAGATCAGTAATGGGATTGATAATAAATACACGGTGGGTGGAAAATGTCTTCTATGTCCTCATGATTGTGTGTGTGTGTATATATATATATTATATCATATGTGTACAATATTTATATATGATATATAATATATATATTATCCAATTTGAGTATGAACTCATTATTCGTGGCCCCCCTTACAATATAGAAAGGAATCTTGGTGGTCACGATTATGCAATGAGTCTTTGTTTCAAGTGGCCATTGTGTTCATTGTCATCTTTCCAACTAGCCAGGAATAAAATTCGTGAGAACTCTCCTTTCTTCTTACTAAATGAATCAACTCTTACCTTGTTTTCATAATCCATAACTACTAACCATTTTCACACAGTTCGTAATATTGATTACTTTGTTAGGAATATTATTAATCTTATTATATAGTTGGCATTTGATTACTTTGTTGAAATCATTTAGAATAAATTAAATTTCTAAAATCTTACTTAAACATTGATACATGCGTCAAAAATTTTCTTCGAACAAGAGCTTTTTTATTGAGTCAAGTTTTGTTAGTTGCTCTCATCTAAAAACTACTCTCAAACGCAGTGTTTGAATCCCGAAGTCAAATACAACTTCTATCAAGCAGTATTTATATTCAATAGATTATGGCACATTAAAGTTAAAACTACAGTAGACAAATATCACAATCGTTTTTACTATTAAAGAGGTATTAAGTTTAGTTTCAAATGATTTGATAGACGAGAGTGCTCGTATACAAACTTTACAAGTGCTTGAGACTATTAACTATTTACCGGTTGACTGCTCAAATACTCAATAATTTAGCCTTGGATTAGGCTAAGTTGTTCGTCTCTTGATGTAAATGGTACATATACATAGATGCACGCACACAAAATGCACGTTGATAAGATAGCCTATATATATACACGACGCACATATTCCACCGATGACAATACCATTTGTCACATACGTGCCTGTGCTATATATTCTCTTGTATAAGTATATATATCTAGCTAGCTAGCTCCGGTTTATCTCTTTTCACGCGACTTGAAAAGATCCTCCATTCATGGCTCAAAACGTGTGAACTTTATACATGTCAGATTGTTTGTGTCCGTGCAAACTATTGTGACGAGATAGACGGAACCAACACATATATACATATATCATCAGCGGGAGAGGATTAATATTGCTGAGATTGTATGTGGGACCAAGAAGAAGATTTTACCAGTAAAAGAGATGACATTAAATAAGAGCCAATTTAAATGGTGGTGTGTGTGCGAGTATATGGACGGCTCCTTTTTTTTTTTGTACGTCTCTCCTCCCCATCTTTTTCTTGATGTCAGAGGGCGAAAATGATATATAGATGTCACATCTTGGCCCCTATATTTTCAATAACATATAAATAAAATATCTATATAGATAAAGATCGCGATATGATTAATCATTTTCTTCAATAAGGTTTTAGATTTGAATTGATCGATTACAATAATTAGATATAAAAATATATATATATATATATATAACATCATTCATATATATATATATATGTATGTATATACACGCGCCACTCTTTTGGGTAGTTCAAGGCTTAGAAAGCTGATAATTCTAGGTGAGAAGATAATTGCAATTCTCTCAATGATTGGAATTCTTGAACTGCCTAATCTTTGGTTCATTGCCTGATTAATTATCATTTCTGGAATAGCTACATCAAGTTGTCGCATGAATATATGCTTTTTATCTTGAGCTTTTTAACATGGAGACCACTAGATTCTTTTGGAGTAAGGTACTCAAGATTCTAATGATTCTAAAGTGATGTTTTGTTAGGAATACTTTTCACATTCAACTCGACAGGATTGATTTAAGTGAGAGACATATATTATGTAAGAGCATCGGCATTCAACGGGGTTTGAATCTCATTATACGAGAGCTGCTACCTAAGTTTACAAATGGGAAAGTCGATCAGGAAGTACTTTCCACAAATTTGTTGGGGGTGATTGTCTCCTTGCAACGTCACATGCTACAATCTTTTGCAAATATACACTTAATCTCTTTGTTGAGAATTGAGATCAAAATTGTTGCACCCGTGCAGATTTAAAAAAAAAAAAAAAAAAAGTAACTATCTTCTATATCCTTAAAATTGTCCACCTTTTGTATTCTTTTTTTTTTTTTTTTTTTAAATTCTTATTTGTGATCATTGAAAAGGAAAAAGTAACCAAAAAAATAAGAATAAAAGGTTCGAAAGTGCAAGTATTTCCTTTTCAAGGGGGAAAAAAAAGGAGTTCAAGCACTTGGGAGGAACTTTGGTTTGAATCTTTAGAAGATAGAAGCAAGTTAAAAAGAAAATTAATTGATATAACAGAGAAATTAGCTCATGTTAGAAACGTATCAAAATTAGCAAGGGCTTCAGTTCTTCATGAACAAACCTTCCCCCAGTTGGCAAATCAGCTTTTTGGGGGCTAAAAATGGGATAAAGTTCTTTGGGGGACACGCGTCATGATAGGAGCGGTAGTTGAGGAAAAATAGTATTGAATTGGAACATAGTTCTCATCTATTTGGAATATTTTTTTAAGTTTTAACAGAATATAAAATTTGAATTGGTATGTCTGGTTGTTGTCATAGCGCAAATTTCACTCGTGAGAAAATGCGAATGGCAGGTAGGGTGCCGCTATATATATTTCAACGTTTTCTTTGCGTATTAAAGAGTGTCAGGGATATATATTTGTCATGACTCATACCTAATTTTTAGTATGATATTGTCCGTTTTGGATCTTATACTTGTACGGTTTTTCTTTTGGGCTCCACCAAAAGGCCTCATATCATTAAGTGGTGATCTCTTTACTTATGAACCATCATATATATCCATTCACTAGCGATATATATTTTAATATTTTCTTTGCGTATTAAAGAGTGTCAAGGATATATATTTGTCATGACTCATACCTAATTTTTAGTATGATATTGTCCATTTTTAATCTTATACTTATACGGTTTTTCTTTTGGGCTCCACCAAAAGGCCTCATATCATTAGGTGGTGATCTCTTTACTTATGAATCATCACGTATATCCATTCACTAGCGATGTGAGATTGCACAATTTACCTTTTTCTTTGTAGGAATTGATGATTATTACAATCACCCCTCCTTTTGGGACCTAATATCCTCGTTGGCCACACTTGCAGTTGGGTATAAGCTCTGATACCAATTTTAAATACCCATGCCTCCATTTGATATGATATTGTTCGTTTTAGGTCTCATGCCCGCATTGATTTGCTCTTGGACTTACTCCAAAATGTCTTGTACAATTAGGAGATAGTCTCTTTATTTATAAACTATCATATATATATATATATCCATCCCCAAGTGATATGAGATTACACAACTTACCATTTTCTCGT
Organism: Ficus microcarpa; assembly: GCA_025413485.1. Classification (NCBI taxonomy): domain Eukaryota; kingdom Viridiplantae; phylum Streptophyta; class Magnoliopsida; order Rosales; family Moraceae; genus Ficus; species Ficus microcarpa. The sequence goes on along the minus strand of CM046379.1, from coordinate 20,763,324 downwards.
ACCGACTAATGACTATCATAATTACAATGTTATTCAGATGCATGTTAGATATGTATGAAGAATTATCTGTTTTGCATATAGAAGATATTGATTACATATAACATTTAAAGTGCATCATTGAATGAGACTCTACAGTAAAATCATCCTTGAAACTAAATTAGTGTTTAGTTCACCGATTGAAACTATAAATTTTTTAGATTGGAGTCGTTTGAGTTTTCAAAAACTAATTAAAATTTATTTTGATTTTTCAGAAAAAAAGATAAAAAAGAACCATAGGGTCGTAAGTCGCCAAGGCAAAATGCTTTTCCTTTGACAAATGTTGAAGGAACTAGACAGGAAGCCCAATCTTGTTAGTTGAAAATGGGCTTTGTAAACACGAATGTTCCATTGAGCATCAACTCTTTTTTGCTGGAACTATATATGCTAGGTATATAAAAGAGTGCATATCCTTGCACTGTTCATCCATGGTCGTAAAAAACGCACCGTTTGGTTTTTTTTTTTTTTTTTTTTTCATTGAAACCCTTTTTTTTTTTTCCTCCTCCTCCTCTTCTCCTTCTTCTTCTTCTTCCTTTCCTTTTTGCTTTTTCATGGAAAACCGTATATCTTTATTATTATTTTTTTCCTTTATGTAGTTTTTCTTCTTTTTAAAAAAACTTTTAGTGTTTATGTTTTCTTTTTATTTTATTTTTTTCTTTTCAAGTTTTTTTTTTCTTGCAATCTAATTCTACTTTGGTTTATCTTCGTCATCATCAGTATCATTACTATCATTATCATTATCATTATCATTATTATAGTTGTTGTTATTAATTTTTTCAAATTTTTACTTGTCTTTTCCTAAATTTGTGCTTATACATTTTCAGTATAACTTTGTTTTTCCTTTAATTTATTTATTGAAAGCTTAATATTTTATCACTTTCTCTCTTACATATTCTTTTCTAATCACTATCTCAACTTTTTTATTCGAAATTTTAGTTTTCTTAACTATAATCAAACCTAATTATGATAAGTTTTTTTTTTCTTCACTACATGGTCAAACTTATGTTTTTTTTTTTTTAAAGAGTTTTCACAATGGATTAAAGAAGGTTCTCAACTTTTTACTTTATTACTTTGGATAATAATTATGTGATTATTTTACTTTTTTTGGCATCATCAAAATTAATTTCCATTTCATTATATTTCCTTAACATTTAATAGAATAATAAATTTGGTTGTAAAATATGTACCTTATTAGTGAGTTTTTTTTTTTTTGGAAAACTGTTTAAGTGTTGTTTTTTTTTTTTTTTTTTTTTTTTTTTTTTTTTTTATGAAACTATTTTGGTTCTTCATATCATTTTTCCATATTTTGCTTTTCTGTCGTTAACTTTTTCTTATTCTCTTTCTACTTTGTTTTACTTATATTTCATCAATTTTCTTAAATTTCTGGCTTGTCTTTTTTCAAAATTTTTTTTTATACTTCTTCTTGTAACTTTTTAAATTTCTTTCTTTCTTTTTTTTTTTGGTCTCCTTATTAGAAGCTAAACGTCCCAAATTTTCTCTCTTAAAGTCTGTATTATATCAGTTTTCTCATTAGTAACTCTAACATCCTTAATTGATTGTGGTTAGTCTTCAAAAATATATTATGAGATTATTGTTATTTTAAATAATCATTTGCAATAGAATGATATAAAATTTTGATTTTAGAAACATAATGGATACTATAAATATTGTGAAAGAACAAAATAATTAATATTATTATGTGTTTTATGTAATAAATATTAAGTCATCATGATTTTAAGATGAAATGTAATTTTTGAATTTAGATAATTATTATTATATTTTATTTTTGAATTAATTTTTTATTTATTTATTTTTCATAATGTTGTTTATATTACACATTATAAAAACTACAATTACAGTTATACGTGCATTGCACGTATTTCATAACTAGTATATATATATATATAGACTAAAAGGCCGCAGGGACGCTACCTCTTACTGGGTTGGCTCTCTGGTAGACTGTGACGATATACCTAACGAAAAGCCCAAAAAATATATATGCTTCCAATTGGTTCCTTTTAAAAATGATGGAAGAATGGAAAAAGTAGGTAATTCCTTTGACCTAGCTATTTGCTTTCTAGTTGTTAAAGAACTGCAGTACTGCAATCGAATGCTATATTTCTCACCAAAACTAAATATTTAGGTTTAGGTAAGAAAATCACTCTATTGTTAAGCAGTACATCTAATATCAAATTTAACATCAAATATATATTCATATGTCAAATTCAATATTTGGTTGTTACCTTTTTTTGGCAATTATATTTGGTTGTTAAATGTTGATGCATTTATTTATTTATTTATTTTTTTACTTAAGAGTTACAATATTATCGTTTTCAATTTGTTTAAAATATAAAAGTTTTCCTTTTACAAGTCTTTCGATACAATATTTGAAAAAACCACTTATTGAGAAAATATAATATAACAATATATCAGCATTTACATTATAGATAGTCTCATAATTAGTTTTTACCAATTATCCGCTATAACCGTTTAAAACAATCCCACAAAATTGAGAGCCTACGAACAAAAACTATTAAGATTTAGACAATTTATAACCCATTTGAATTATCGTCTTGAAAATGTTTTATAGATATTATTTAAAGAATTTCTACAACAATTTTTTTACGAAAGATTAAATTTAGTGTTCAAACCTTTCAAACTATTATCCAAACAGTGTTCAATTAATTAGAACGTAGAAAAATAAAACGAGCAATTTTTTATTTTTTATATTTTGAAGTTAAACGAGAAAGATTTATATACACTAGTCTTACTTTTTTTTCCCCCCCCGATCCAAACTACTTTGTTTCTAACATCTTCACCTCACGTGATTCACATTTTTAATTAGAGTTGCTGTCGAGAGATTCTTTTTTTGTCATACATGTAATGCTTTTGCTTGATTATATGTCTCTATGTGTAATTTATAATATTATCGCGCGTATCCCTAACATTACGCGTCACTTTTCACGTCTTGTAGCGTTCTTCTTAGTTAATTAATACCTTGTTGTCTGAAGAAATAATTTTTTCTTGCTTTATGTGCTTTTAATCGAGGTGACGTTAGACTGGATATCATCCTTCTTTTAAAATATATATATATACATATATATATATATTTATTGGATACGATATCATGAACTTTCCAACTAAAATGTCCAAGCTATATTGAATATTCTTTTGCTTTGTTTTTGCATAATATTCTTGTACCAAATTCTTGTTGCCCTAGCTTACTTGATAATTTATTGTATTGAGCACTAACGATATGAAATGCTATTTTATGTACAAATCCGGTGAATTATATGTATATCCGTAGACTAGTTTTTGGCCATGTCATAAGCACTAGAACGCCTTTTACCTAAATTAAAAGATTTTTTTACGTACCTTAGATTCTGAGTGAATAATTCCTTTAGTGGTGCAACCTATGAAAAATTTGTGCCACTTTATGCATAACGATACTGATATCATGTTATTGCATGATTAGTGGCATTCTCATAAATTATCCACTACAAGAAATTACTATTATTATTTGTATTAATCTAATATACTAATAATGGTTCTATTTAAATTTTCAAATTTAGAAATTTCATGTTTTCCCCACAAATAATATTACAAGCAGTTTAAGCCCACGCACTTGTTCGTTTTGCTCTGCCTGCTTCTTGTGATTAGTTTTGGTTCGAAAAAGTCCATATTTGTATTTTGGATGTTGTCGCTGAGGAATCCCCTACCTCGGCTTGATTAATAAAACTCCAAATTTCAAAAAAAAAAAAAAAAAATAGTACAAGTACTCCATGACACCCATTTGATCTCAGAAAAGAAAAAAGAAAAAAGAGGAGAGAGAGAGTAGTGGTCCTATATCACATATTGTCTTCGACAATATAGGTTACTTCAATCATTGTCGCGTTCCCCTCACATATTTAACATGTTTAATTAAGAAGGGGGGCAGGGGGGCAGAAAAAAAGTTAACAGCGTTGTTTTAATTTTCTAAAACATTTTGTGTATATATATATATATATATATCGAACATATATATGTTTCATGTATATATTACATATATTTCATATATATATATGTGTGTATATCCTGCATCTCATGAGTAATTACATAATGCATGCTTTAAACAATGCGTTATAGATTACATGATTTACACTATAACCCACATGCTTTGCGTTAAAAAAAAAAAAAAAAAAAAATCTCCCTTGCGCATATATATAAGTATGTCAGTAGTCTAATTTTATTAGGCTTACGTCTCTCAAGTGATTTAGTACAAATGTAAGATCTCAAAGTTTGAGTCTCATAAGATGCGTTTAAGATTTTTTTATAAGGGAGTTATAGCAAATAATATTTACTTTTAAAGTTTATAGCATGTTTTTTTAAAAAAAAAATATATTTATATTAAATCCTTAGATTTTATTCGATTGTGTAAAAAAATTTGAATTTATGATTAATTTTTTACTACAAATTTATGTTTATAGTTTTATGTTAGATATAGAGAAAAAGAAGAAGGAGGGATTTTTTTGGTATTATGTGATCATGAATTTGATTATGGTATATATAACTGTGTTTAAAATGTTAGACTATAATTTGCTATTTCTCTTTTCAAATATGATGCTTTGCTCTTGGTCCCTCATTTTCATATTACTTACTCAATGTTCATTAACCCTGGCTTATTGGTTATACCAAAAAAAAAAAAAAAAAAATGAAGCCACAGCTGATCGTCTCACTTCCATATATATATATATATATATATATATATATATATTTCTATTATATATTACTGTTTGTACTAAAATCTGATCAAATGATAAACAATGAATACATAATTTTATTAGAATCACTGAAATATAAAGTTACAAGGATCTAATTTTCTTAACAAAAAGTTTAATCTCTCTATTCCTCAGGAGTTTTCAAAAGCGTACAAATCTCATACTCTCATCCCTATTTATAGTTTTTTTCTGAGATGTCGTGAGGATAACAATCATTGTCTCATATGTCATGATCTTGTTAATACATCTGATGATGTAGCTTCCTGTACATATGATGATGTGGCTTGCTTATTCATCTGATGACGTGGATCTTCACACAGATCCATATTGAACGGCGTCTTTCCTCTAATACACTAAACGTGGTGGCTATTCTTATATCAGAATGAGGACGAAGGTAATAACAATGACCATCTTCCAGCAGTTTGTTAAAATGAGGGACTACTAATGGAAAGAGATAGCCTTTCAAGCCGAGACGAGAAACAGCCTCAAGAAAGCTAGAATTCTGTAGGCAATGGGGGCTAGTTGTAAGGGTGAAATTTTGATATGGTCAAAGAAATTGAGGAAGAACGAGGAAAGAGGAAATTGAAGAAGGACTAAAGCTTTTACTGGTGTAACAAGAATGTCAGGGTCTATATTCTCACCAATATAAACATTAGCATTTTCAAGCAGAGGGGGTGATAGAAACGGATTCAGGAAGTCTATATCTAACATGAATGTCTTCAAAAGTCTTCCGAATAGCAGAAGCATAGGCCATTGAAGAGAGAATTCCAAAAGAATTGAAAAAAAGAGGAATAAGATTAATTAAAAGTTTTTCCTGACCTTCAAATTTATAGGATCTGTGTAAAGATCCACCTCGACTAGAGGCAAGAAAGCAGGGCGAGTATTAAGACAAGATCCACGTCATCAAATGAATCAGAAAGCCACGACATCAGATGTATAGGAAGCCACGTTATCAGATGTATTAACAAGATCATGACATCTGAGACAATGATTGTAATCCTCACATCATCTGAGAAAAAAAACTATAAATAGGGGTGGGGGTATGAGATTTATATGCTTTTGGAAACTCCCGAGAAATAGAGAGTTTAAACTTTTGTTGAGAGAATTTGATCCTTGTAACTCCAGATTTTTTATAATAAAGTTTTGTACTCATTGTTTGTTTTTTGATCAAATTTCAGCACAAACAATTACATATATATATATATATATATCCCCATGGATGTTTCCTTTACACATGATATCATGACCTTATATCCGATGTAATTTCTAACTTTTCCATCAATGGGGGGGACTAAGATTGTGATTGGTCGATCATGTCGGGAAAAACTGAGATTGTGATTGGTCGTAAGATTGTGATTGCTCGATCATGTGGGTAAAAACTAAGATTGTGATTGGTCGATCATGTGGGGAAAAACTAGTACGATGATATAAACGCTCCTTTTATGTTAATATGTGTGGCAGTTCACCTTTTGTGCTGGGAAAAGAATCGCTTTCTAATTCACTAATTAGTTCTGGTTTTTTATCTTTCTTTTAGGGCCAAATACAAACCAACTTTTGAGGCTACTATAGTTTCCTTAATTTGATTTTGTATTTTGTTTATGTTTTTTTTTTCTTTGATTTGCTTTGAGAAGGATAAATTACAATTGGATTCTCCAAGGGCACGTTTGGTACGCAGTATTGTGTTGTGTCGCATAAAATGCATTGTATTGTTATTATACAATACAATATTTGATTTATATTGTATTACAATATTATACAATATAGTACGTTGTTTGTTTGTCGCCGTATTGTACTATATTAAGAATTAAGCTTTCAGAAGATAACATTTATGTTATCGCTTTAGGACCATAGTCGGATTTCGAGAAGGGGACCGAAGTTGGATTTCAAGATTCGGGTCGAAGTTGAGATTCAGAATCGGGGTTGGGTTTCAGTTCAAGGTCAGGTTTCGAGATGGGTGTCGAGGATGGGGCTCGGGGTTAGGCTCGAAATGGAGGTTGGGGTTGGAATCGTGTCTCGGGATGAGAGGTCGGGGTTACAGACAGAATTCAAGACAAGGGGTCGAGGTCAGGGATAGGTTTCAGGATGAAGGGTTAGGGATGGGTCAGGGTCGGGTTTTTGGTCGGGGGTCGTAGTCGGGTTTCAAGATTGGGATTGGGATCGGGATCGGGATTGAGGTTGGATTTCTGGGTAGATGTTGGGTTTCGAGTCGGTGGTTGGGGTCAGAGTCGGGGATGGAGGGTTAAAGTCCAATGTCACGGTTAGGGTCGAGGTCGGGTTTCGAGATTAGGGTCGGGGTGGGGGTCAATTTTCAAGACAGAAGTTGGGGTCGATATCAGGTTTCAAGATGAGGGGTTAGTGTTAAAATTCAAAATTGGGGGTCAGGTTGCTAGATGAGAGTGCAGGCCGGGTTTTGGGATAAGAGTCAAGGTCGTCCCCAACCCCCATCACTAGACTCAACCCCAACCCCGACCCCCATCTTGAAACCCGACCCTAACCATCATACAAAAACCCAACTGTAACCCAGACCCCCATCTTGAAACCCGACCCTAACCATCATACAAAAACCCGACCCCTATCTCCATCCTAAGACTTGAACCTGACCCTAACCCTGATCTCGAAATCCTATTCGCGTCCTAAAACCTGACCCGGCTTCGACCCTAACCTCGAAACTCAAACTAAAACTGAAACCCTATACCGACCCCTGTTTCGAAACATGACCTTAACCTAGACCACGAAACCTGACATCAACCCCCATCCCAAAACTTGACCTCGACTTTCATCTAGAAACCTATTCATGACCCTATACTGAAACCCAATCCCCATCTCGAAACCCAAACTCGACACCGAAACCTAACCCCAACTTCCGTCCTGAAATCCGACCTCAACCTCGACCTCGACCAGACATCGACCTTTGTTCCAAAGCTCGATCTCGGCTTTCATCCAAAACCCAGTCCCCTACTCTCGTTCCGAAACCCGACCCCAACCCTTATAGACCCCAATACCCAACCGCGACACCGAAACTTGATCACAACCCCCGTCTCGAAACCCAATCCCAAACCTTGTCCAGAAACCCGAACTTGACCTCGAAACCTGATCACGACCCCCATCCCAAAGTCTGACCTCGAATCCATCACGCCCTACTTCAACCCCGACCCCTATCTCGAAACCCAGCCCTGACTCAAACATGAAACCTCACCTTGACCCTAAAACCCATCCTTGACCCTGAAACCCAACCTGGACCCGCATCTCGAATCTCGACTCCAACCCCTATCCTGAATTCCGACCCCAACCTCCGTCCTAAAACCCAAACTGAACCCCTATCATAAAACCCAACCCCAACCTCAAAACCAGACCCCGAACCCTGTCACGAAACCAGACCCAACCTTGACCTTGAAACCTAACCCCAACCTCCCGTCCCGAAACCTAACCCCAAACACCATTCTGAAACCCACCCTTGACTCCCAACTTGACCTCGACTTCCGTCCCGAAACCAGACCTTGACTTAGAAACTTGACCCCCATCCTAAAACCAAACCCTAACTCCAACGCCAACTCGAAATCTATCCCCAACCCCCTTCCTGATACCCTCCATTCCCGAAATTCCTGACGCCCGTCCCAAAACTTGACCTCTACCCCAACTCTCATCAAGAATTCTGACCCCAACCTTCGTTTTGAAATCTATTATGTTTATTTTTTTTATTTAATAATTTATATTGAACTATACAATACAACTTATACAGAAGTTTTTTCTTATATAAGATATCACATATCGAATTGTATTAATTTTTGATTTCATATTAACTATAATACAATACAAAAATATTGTCAAACATTATATTATTTTAAATAATACAATACGAGTTCTAATATGGTGTATTGAACATGTCCTAAGACAAGTAGTTAGTACTACGTACGGTTATGTTGTGTTTCTTAATATTTATCATGAGTTGTACATATTTTATATTGCAGTTAATTTGAATATATCTAAATAATATTTATCATGCAGATTAATGAGTGCAAAAATGATATTCCAAATATCTTATATATTTTTATCTTTTGTAATAAATATATGCAATAATTGTACTACAGATATAATTTAATAATAATTTCACACCTAACTTCATCATAAAATTAGAGTTTGAATTATAATTCAAAAAATATTTATAAACACTCATTATTCTAATGCATATTATCTTCCTCTTTTTTTAATTATTTTTTTTATTTTTTAAGTAATCGTCCCACATTTTTTATAGTACTTGTCGACAAGATTTTATTATCCTTAATTTGCACATGTAGATTACGCTTGCACCATTTGCAGCTCTAAAACGAACCAAACAACTTGATGGTTCTGCATAACACTCCACATATGAGTCATTACAAAAGTGTCAGAGTAGTGGTTTTAATTGCAGGAAAAAATATAAATTTTAAAGCCACATCACTGTGCAGTAGTGGCGCCGAAATGAGTTCAATATCCCATAATTTATATACGAGTAACTTCAGAGATATTAACTCTAATTTTAATTTTTTAAATACAAACTTATCTGTCATATTTTTATTTATAGATATAATTAATTGATATAACAATACTTTAAACACTTATCAATTAAAAATGACAATTCATATACTGTATAAATTGATATTCAAAAATTAAAATTAGAATTGATATTCCTAACATTTAATTTCTTTATCTATAGCTCCTTAAGATACTTTAATAAACTGTGTGGTGTTGAACTTATAATGTGATAAAAATGAAATTGATTTCACTTTTTTAATAGAATAGAATAAAAAATTCCTTATGTTCAATTTATTAGTAAACCCTGAATTTTTTTCTATACATAGTAATGAATTCTCCAGATAATAGTTAATACATTGAATTCTTAAGTTTTCAAAGTCCATCATTAGGTTATTACTCCACACAAAAGCCTAGATGTGGTAATATTTTCCAATGTATACGCGTATGGGCATGCGTACGTTAATATTTTATAATATTATTAAATACAGTTCCTAATAAAACTTATTTATATCTGAATTCTCACGTTTCCTTCGCAGCCGATCACTGTTACGATTTATGGAAGATATGCCGTATGCTATTACGTCATCATATGTACATATATACGGTTTTTTTTTTGGTATATATGAGCAACAGCACTAGCCCCTTAGCTAATGCCAAAATGGATCATATATATATATATATATATATATATATATATATCCAATCAACTTCACAATCATCGATGATCATTCATGTAAGGTCTCCCTCGGGTCTCTCTCGTTTTTTTTTTTTTTTTTTTTTTTTTTTTTTTTTTTTTTAAGTAAGTCGGCTCTCCATCTTTAATAAAGTTGGATAAGAAGTTTATTTTTTACATTTTTTTTTTTGCAGAAAAATAAATAAATATTGGTGTCATTGTTCATTTTGTCTCCAATCTTTAGCTTTTATAGAAAAAAATATATATATATATATATGTATCAAGATTCATCAATAAACAAGGAAAAGATAAAAAAAAAGACTTGATCCAAATTTATTTAAACGATGAATTTTATTTCACTCAAAACTTTATAAATTCGACATACCACGTATTATTCCAATATAATTTTTAGTTTAAGTTATCGAGTACTAATAAATGAACACATGTACATCTTGAGAGGAGAATAATGCAAACATATATACATGAAGCCCTCTTCTATTAAGCATTAAAAAATATATATATATATATATATTCATGAAGCACTTTATCTTCGTGTGTAATATGTGTTGAAGAGCAAGCAAAAGTATTATCCTTTGTCGATTGACGTACGTAAGTGGAGTGATTTATAAACACACACACACACACACACACACAATAGTTAAATAGATTTCGTTGATTTTAATTCACACGTGGTTGGTCATATTGTTTCTTAACGTCCTTTTCATTTTGACGTTCGCATTTTTCGTTGCAGAGAATGGGGCCAAAGGGCCCGTTGAGCGTTGAAATCAAAATGGCCCACAAAACGCGGTCGGTGACTGTCAATCGACAAAAGTTTGTTTACTTTGCTACTCGGAGAAGCATCTAAATAACATAGTTACAGTGACCATTACACTAATATATATCAAAAAAATATACTAAATCATTATAATATAAAATAAATTAAAATTAACTAAAATTTATATCATATTGATTAAAATTAAAATTTGTATCGTTAATAATAGAAAAAAAAAGTAGGTTTTAAATAATTCTCTCTTTGGCTACCACCATTTTCTCCTTCCCTAGGCCTTTTCCCTTTGTTTAATATTTTTATTATTTTCTCTCTCTATATTGACCCTTTTTTTTTTTACTTATTTGTACATGTATCTCCTGAATTTTTTAAATTTGACAATTTATGCCCCAAATTTTTTTCTTAGTCATCAACCCCTTGAATTCATAATTTTTGACAATTCATTTTTTTTTGCTCAAATTTATAAAAATTTAAATGATTTTTTACCCATAACTTGCACATTATAGTTCAAGAAGAGCATTGTTATATTTTTACTTAACTTCAATGCAATTTCCTTAAAACTTTTAACCTTTATTCAATTATACTCAAACTTAAACCCAAACTTTATAAGAAATTTGTATTGAAGTTAGCAAAAAATAATCAATATTGTCCCTTTTGAGATACAATGTGTAAGTATTGTGTAAAAAATTGTCTTAATTTTGATGAATTTAAGTAAAAATGACTGAATTATCAAAAATTAAAAATACAAGGGGTTAATTGCTAGGAAAAAATGTTTAAGGATTAAATTACCAAATCCGAAAAATTCAGGAGCATTCATGTAAATAAATCCTTTTTTTTTTTTTTTTCCATCAGTGGTGTCGTAACAAAACTAAAAACTAGTAAAAAAAACACACCGACAATGTAATAGGAGTTTTCTTTTTCTTCTTTTCTTCTTTTCGTGTGCATGCCGTGAAACCTAAATCAGACAAAGACTGATAAATTATTTATTCATGTTGGCACTTTAAGAGGGGATGATATTTTAATTTAATGGAGAGCTGATATATATATATATATATATATATCTTCAATATATATTTTTAATATTCAGGTGCTTTCGTTGTTATTCACGTTTTCATAAAGTAGTGATTATCCCTCTGTTTAAATGATTTATTAACAACATTTTTACTACGTCACTTGGGTTATTCATTCAAAAAAGGTAACATATAATATTTAGAATGTCATTCAAATGATATCAAATAGTCAAATAGTACATTTGACAATTTAAAAAGAAAAATGAAATATCAGTCCCCTTCAAATTTGACTCCATTTGAGTTTATATTCAACAGTAACATTTAAGTTATCTTTAATAAAAAATTTCTCTTCTTACATTTAGTTTCAAAATATCATGAACATCTTTGTTTCAAACTTGATTGAGATTATTCTTTTTTTTTTTTTTTTTTTGTTTTACGTATTCAGAGATAAAAGATAAATAAAATATTATCCTTGTTCTATTAAAATTTGTCATTGACATTGCTGTTTATAAAATTTGTATAATTATTTTTAATATCTATCCAAACACCATTTAAATTATACCGTGCATGTTTAAATATTATTTTCATATTACGAGTATCTAAATACCATTTGAAATGATGGTTCAAATAATTTTGTTTAAATATTTTCATTCAAATCTTTTCATCCAATATGCTACCGCCATAAGATACAATAGTGGCTTTTTTTTTTTTTTTCCCCTCTGGTAAAAGCTCGACAATAAGGCTGTGTTTAGTTAGTTGGAAAGAAAGTAAACAATCTGTATATATTATTTACGTGAAGAAAATGAAGAGATAGAGATGAGATTTTTTTTTTTTCCCAGTTGTGTTTGGTATAAATTTCCATCATCGCTGTATATATATATATATATATATATCACGAGAGCTTAAGAATTTACTTGGTAGAAGTGAAAAACTGGAAGGAATAAAGATGTTATAATTAGTGAAAAGACGTTTTTATTGGGAGACCAAAAAGGAAGAGTGTTGGGATGGGTAAGGATTTCAAATTTTTTGTAAAATTCTAATTTATTCACTTCCTATATAAAAGGAAAGGATTGAAATTCGTATTAAAAAAATAATCGGAGACATATCATTTACTTTTTCTCTTCATTTTCGTCCTCTAGTTTTTTCCTTTTTCATGCCCATCACGACTTAAAAATTATTATTCTTTACTGAATTATTTAAAATCTCTCACTTAATATATTTTTTCTTTCTTTTTTTTTTTTTTAATATCAACATCAAATAATTATACATTCATTTACTAATCCCTTCCATGCATTTCCCAGCTCTTAATAAATAAGCTCTAATATTAAAGAATATAAGTGGAAAGCTTAATTATAGCTTGCAAAAGGATCAATAGAGCATGATACACGAGTACGTATATATGGTGACAAGAGTACGTATATATAAATAATATGTATATATATATATATATATATATCTATGGGAGCCTATATAAAGCTAGAGTGGAATTGTCAGCTGTCAGACAAGCAAAATTGGATGGGCAAAGGTTGCTATATTTTGATCATATATACGTCAAAAGGATTTTCTACCAACTAGGATTTTAGATGATGTATATGTTATAAAACTGATTTGGTCAATTTACACGTGGACAGAAATATCTTCTTCTACCACCAAAAAAAAAAAAAAAAAAAAAAAAAAAAGGCCCTATTGCATGTGCCGTGTAGTGGGCTCGTATCTATCCCATAGAGTGATAATTTTGTCAACTTCCAAATATCACCACACCACACCACCGAATTATAACTCTAATAATTAAGTTTAAAAGGTTGTCAAATGGGACAAATTTTTCATTTTCCTTTTTGGAAAAATAACTCGTGTTTTCCGGCCATTGCTTTTTTTTTTTTTTTTTTTTTTTTTTGGCAGCACATAAATCATGTGCGTGTGATCAGAAAACCGCTGAAAGGATCATATAGGCCATGTTTAACGTGGTTGGCAATTTGAATCATGATAAAATAAGATGAATAATTGAAATTCGTCTACGGAAGTTGATAAATTTTGTCCGTTTAAATATTCGAATCATGTCGCACATTAAAATTTCTTCCTTGATATAAAATATTATTGGAGTCTCCATTTCATCTATGATCCCAATAATTCTTCTAATGATATTAAATAAAGGAATGTAATGATATCACCGTTCTTCTTTTTTAAAGCAAAAATGAAATCCATACACTGTATTACACATGATACACACACATCTACTTACTCTTTGACCATACTATACTATTTTTTCTTACCAGCAAAAAAATGATGTTGAAATATTTTGGAAAAAAAAAAAAAAAAAGCTCTTTACACGTGGAAGACTTTCTCCATTTCCGGTTTGCGGTGTTACTACATTATAACTGCTTGTCTTTAGGAAAGTTTTGAAAATTAATAAAACATAATTACCTCCAAATATTTTAATATTTCACGTGGCGATATAATAAGCAATCTAAGAAAGATAACTCGGTTGGTAGAAGGCTCGTCAGCTTCAAAGAGTAAAGACTAAACTCTACCATGCAAAGAATAAAAGAATATATTACACATTTGCGATTAAAAAATATACCTGTTAATTGTGATTGTAAGCGATAATTTAGTGATAATTTTACCTAAAACTATTATAAAAGTTCAAATTCTTCATTGTTAAGTTTAAAAAATACTAGTTAAAACTAATGAATGCATGCTCATTCACAAATTAAATTTAATTAAAAATCCCAACAAATCCCTACGATCTTCAAGGTATATGTATATCTCTCTCTCTTAATCACTATCTTTTTCCTTATAAAATAAACACGTGAAGTACATGAAATTAAAGAGACAAGATTATTTATCCTCTATCACCATTCATTTAAAAACACAGACAATATTAATACCTCCAAAATAAAAAAAATAAAATAAAATAAAAAAGAGATAAGATTAAATAAGAGTACCGAATAGCACATACACTGAATTGGACTTTTACCTTTTTTTTTTTAGGATTTTTTGTATTTATGAGAATTGTATATGAATTAAATCACTTTAAAAAGTTAAAAAATTATGCAGGACATATCATTCTTAATGTAAAGATGATAATTGAAAAACAAAACCTTATTAATACATCTTTTTAAAATCTTACAGTGGAAATTTCTTTTTTTTTTTTTCTTAAAAAAAAAAAAGAACTTTTACTTCAATCTTTCGAGTTTGAATACTCACATATGTGATTTTATGTTAATGCTTAACATATGGATATGTATTTTGCTCACGGGCAAGGAAATGGATAAAAATCTAAGTTAATTAATAGTGATGGGTAAAAATTGCTCATTTAGTCCCTAAATTTTTAATATTGTACAATTTTAGTCCCTGAACTTTTTTTGTAGTTGAAATGCCCCTAAACTTTTAAAATTAATGTTGCTACAGTAGTCCTTTCTATCAATTTTTGGATGCAATTTTAGGGGCATTTCAGTTATGAAAATAAGTTCAATGACCAACTTAACAATTTACCCTAATAGCTATAACTAAGCTGTCATTTTTCCTTCCTTAGTGATTGCTTGGTGGTAACACTGAAATAAGTTTACACTAGTATTTTAAAAAGTTCCGAAAGAGGAGAAAACTTAATATAACACAATTTCTCTCTCTAGTCCCATTGACTAGTTTGTGTGGGGTTTTGATTGGATTTTAGAGTTTTGGAAAGATCTGTCATTTGTCATGGAGGAAGTTTTAGGGAGGTGGAGAATGATGTCCATTATAGACGAAGAAGATGAGGAAGTTGTTCAGTGGGGTTTATTAGGTAAACTCCTCAATCAGAATCCTTTAATCGAAAAAACTTTCGATCTCTACTGCTTGAGATCTGGCACATCAAGAAAGGTGTGATGATTACTGAGGTTAAGAGGGATATTTTTCTCTTCTCTCTTAACGCTAGGCAAGTAGCACGTGGGAAATACATAAACATGGCTGAATACATTGCAAAGATCTCCTACCAAGACACTGTCCCGATCACCTTCACTGATGATGAAGCCAACAAACTCATTTACCCGCATCATGATGCAATAGTTGAAGAAATCAAGATAACGGATAACATTGTCTGGTGTGTCCTGATCGACAATGGAATTCCCAACATCTTGTTCATAGATGTATTCACCAAGCTGAAAATCGGCGAAGCAGTCTTGATGCCTATTCAAACCCCCTTATATGGATTTGTCAGTGAATGTGTCCGAGTAGTCGGTCTCATTTGCCTCCCGATCACTGTCAGCGATGACCAGAGAAGGCTGCCTAGATGGTGGAATTCCTTGTCGTCAATAAGCCATCGGTCTACAATGCTACATTGGGAAGACCGACCTTGAATGCACTAAAAAGAATGGTCATAACCTATCATCTGGCAATGAAATTCCCCACTCCTAACGGAGTAGGGATTTTCAGGGGGAACCAAGAGATGGCCAAGAAATGCTACGCAGAAGCAGTAAACAAAGTATGCCATAAAGTAACCCAACCAGCCGTGGTGACCACCATCTTTAAGATCAATGAGATTGACAACCCCAATGGTAAAATCAAATCATTGAGTGACCTAGATCTTCAGGTGTCAGATGAAGAAATTCAGGCACAACCTATTGAGGATCTAGTCCCCTTTCACCTAGACCATGAGTACTTGGACAAGTCAATATTACTCGGATCAAAACTCTGGCTAGAGATTCGAGGGGGATTGGAACAGTTCCTTTGGGAACACAAAGATGTCTTCGCATGGTCATACAATGACATGCTCGAGATTGACCCGACAGTGATGTGTCACCGATTATGCGTGAATCCAAAGTATAAACCTCTAGTCCAGAAGAGAATGGCTTTCAACCTGAAGAAGTATAAGGCCATTAACGAGGAAGTAAAGATTCTACTCGCCACCGGCTTTATCTGAGAAGTGAGCTCTTCGGAATGGTGTGCGAACGTGGTCTTAGTAAAGAAAGCCAATGGTAAGTGGCAGGTCTGTATAGACTACACGGACCAAAACAAAGCTTACCCAAGAGACTGCTTACCCTTTCCACGGATAGACCAACTCGTCAATGCAACGGCAAGTCACGCATTGTTCAGCTTCATGGATGCATACTCCAGGTATAACTGAATCCCCGTAGGCAAAGTTGACCAAGCCAAGATTACATTTGCGGTGGACTAGGGGCTATACTATTACCAGATTATGCCTTTAGATCTGAAAAATGCTAGGGCAATGTACCAAAAACTAATGAACAAAATGTTCATCCCGTTAATTGGGAAGTCCATAAAGGTATATGTAGACGATATGTTGGAAAAGAGCAAGCAGGCAAGTGATCATATTAGGGGCCTAAAAGACTGTTTCAATGCTCTACAACAGTATCAAATGAGCTAAACCCAACCAAATGCACCTTTGAAGTCGAATTGGGAAAGTTCCTAGAGTCAATGGTGAACCACCAGGGCATTGAAGTTAACCGGGCCAAGGCACAGTTGTAGTAGAGTTGTAGCCCCCGCACTTCATTAAAAAAGTTTAAAGACTAACCGGTATAATAGTAGCTCTCTCTTGATTTGTGTCCAGGTTTACCAACAAGTGCCACCTTCCGTCCAAGCACTTAAGGGCAATAGCAAAATCAATTGGAATGATAGGTGTGAAGATGCCTTTTAGGGTTTAAAAATGTATCTAGCCAGCCCGCCCGTGTTGTCCAAGCCGTTGAGTGGGTAAATACTATATGTGTACTTGGCGGTGTCAGAAAAAACGGTCAACTCAATCTTGGTTCGAGAAGAAAACAAGATACAAACCCCGGTATAATATAGCAGTAAGGCGTTCCAAAGGGTCGAAGGAAGATATACCCCTGTGAAAAAACTTGACTTGGCATTGGTCACTTAAGTTGAGGCCTTACTTTTAGGATCACCTCATCCGTATTTTGACCAGCTACCGGCTCCGTCATGTATTACAAAATCTGGAGTTATCTAGCCAAATTGCGAAATGGGCCATTGAGCTTTGGGAGTTCGATATTTTTATACGTTTCCTGGACAGCAATTAAGGGGCAGGCCCTAGCCAATTTTATAGCCGAGTTCATCGAAAATCCCGGACCAGCACTAAAGGTTATGGGGAAAACCATCGATGTGCCTGTCATGGAAGACCCCAGTGAACCCAAACATGACTTCCCCGATGGAAGCTATTTATGGATGAATCATCAAACTTGGGGGGCTCCTAGATAGGATTAGTGCTGATGAGCCCTGACCACTACAAGACCAGCTACGCCCTTCACTTTGATTTCAAAGCATCAAATAATGAAAATGGAGTTTGAAGCTTTAATAGTCGGTCTTGACCTAGGGCGGGAACTTGAGGTAAAAGCCATTGAGGTCTTTAGTGACTCGATGCTAATCGTCAATCAGGTGACAAGAGTGTTTCAAGCCAAAGAAAAACGAATAGCTAAGTACGTGGAGAAAGTTAAGAGCCTACACAATCAATTCAGAAGCCATGTCGTGAACCGGAAACCCCGATCTGATAATGGTGAGGCAAATGCACTTGCACGGCTAGCTTCGGGGATTATACAGATAGTTTAGTCTTTATTCCCATGGAACGTCTTAATCGGCCCAGCATTAAGCCTGATGAATAGGTACTTTGCTCTTAGAAAGTTAGAACTTGGATGAACCCAATCATCAATTATCTCACCACATCTCGACTCCCTAAGAATCAGGGAGATGCTCACAGAATCAGGAACACCTCGGCAAGCTACACCATGATCAATGAAAAATTGTATCAGAGAGGGCATTCTGCACTATATCAACGGTGTGTTGGACCAGTTGAGGCTGAATATTTGATGAGGGAAATACACAGTGTGGTATGTGAAAATCACTTTAGGGGAAAGACCTTGTCCTTCAAATGCCTTCGTCAAGAATATTACTGGCCAACCATTGATAAAGATTCTATAGAGTTCACTAAAAAGTGTATTAAGTATAATCAATAGCAAAGATAATCAAGTCTTATTTGGAGAAACTTACCTTAGTGGTTAGTGCATGACCTTTCACCAAATGTGCACTCGATCTGATTGGACCACTACCAGTGGCTAGGTCGCAGTTCTAATATTGCCTTGTAGCTATAGATTGCCTAACCAAATAGATAGAAGTGGAACCCCTGGATTAGCAGACAGAGCGGCAAAGTACACCAACTTCCTTTGGAAAAATATTATATGTAGGTTTAGGCTCCCACATATTATGGTCATAGACAACATGAAACAATTCGACAACCTGAGCTTTATTGCTCTTTGTGAATAGTTCAAAATCAAGAAAGTGTTCTCTTCCCCGAGGTACCCCTAGAGTAACGGGTAAGTAGAAGTTGCAAACAAAACCATCAAAGAGAACTTGAAGAAAAATCTGGAGAAACATAAAAGTGCCTAGATCAACGAATTACCTAAAGTTACATGGGCATATCGGACCACTAAGCGAACAACAACTGGGGAAATCCTATTTGCGATGGCCTTTGGTGTAGAGGTTGTCATATCGGCCAAAGTAGGCTTACCAAGTCACCGGATTGAGAACTACAACGAGGAGAATATCGCTGAGTAAATGATGATTGAACTCGATCTAATCGAAGAAAAGAGAGAATAAGCCCTCATCCGAACCGCCATTAGCAACCAAGTGGTGGCCAAGCACTACAACAAAAAGTTCCACCCAAAGACTTTTAAAATAGGAGACCTAGTCCTTAAGAAAGTCCTAGTCCAAGAACCCGGGTTGGACTACTTCAGTCCCAAATGGGATGGACCGTTCAAGATCATTAACGTCGTACGATCAGAGACATATTGACTAGCTGACTAATATAGAATAGTTCTCAAACACCTTTGGAATGCCGACAACCTCAAACTTTTTTATCAGTAGTTATCTTGTTCCTTAAAGCCATGTGTTGATTATCTCAATGAAATGAAACGTTTTTAAATTACCTCTGTTTGTTTCCTTAACTAATTTCAAAAAGAAAGTTAACCTGGTCTACTTTAGTAGACCATACTATTCTCGAGATCCAAGGACAACCGAGAAGAGAAATGGAGTTCTTGCAACGAGAAGCCAACCAGTGTCTAACTTGAGATTTATTTTAAGAAAAACCCAAGTCGACCACAGGAGACACCTAAGCAGGTATACCCTACAGTGCCCTAGTTCCCACGGTCCAAAGACCACCGAGAAAAAAGATGGGGTTCTCGTAAATGGATGCCAACCAGTGTCTGACTTGAGATTTGTTTTAAGGAAAACCCAAGCCAACCACATAAGGCATACGAGTAGGTATACCCGACCTAGACTGCTCTGGCATATCATTCTGTTCCCAGGGTCTAAGCACCACCCGAACTGGTCCACCAGATCACTTCTAGACTTGGAAAATCCTTAGAAAATCTCCCTAGTCTAAGGGGGTACCAGAAAGACAAAATATTAACGTATAACCATTGAATTGTAGAAACACCAGTAAATTGAAGAGACAAAAAATCTCATAATCTTAAAACGTGGGAGGTATAATCTAGGCACTCCCGAGCTCAAAAAAAAAAAAAAAAAAAAAAGGAAGAAGAAGAAAATGATATACAAAACAAGGCAGGGCTTCTTATTGCTCTCCTGGACCAACCTACTCAGTTACTGACGGATTAGCAAGACTCTCTAACTCCTCAATCACCACAACATCCTCAACTACCTGGCTGCCCAAGACCACTTCACCCTTTTCATCGTCTCGGACTACTGCACCGTCGCCGTCACCATTGCCAACTGTTTCCCCGGAGATCTCGGGTATGAATGACCAGTTTAACCCAGTCATGTTAGATAGGGTTAGATAAGGTAAAACTAGCCTTCATGTCCCTCATCTCTTCTTTGTATTCAGTGAGAAGACAGGCCTTGAACTACTTGGATTTTTGGTGGTCAGCGATCGCCTATTGTGGTGCCTGCTCAAGGGTCGTAGGAAGTGCTTCTTGGAGGTATCAGGAGTGCTCGGACCAAACCGAGAATAATTCAACTTCAGCCTTCTTCCTTGCCTCCTTACCCTTAAGAATTTTCTCTTCAGCCTTTTTAACCTTGTCTGAAGCCACCTTCTCGACTTCCTGCCACTTATTAACTTCAGTGACTAGCTTGCCACTTTTTCGTCTATACAATTAATGTGGCTTCGGTTGCGGCATTGTCGGAGAACACGAGTAAGACCACCTAACAAGTGCAAAAATGGTCGAAATAAAATAAAAAAATAGAAAAAAGAGAAGAGAATTAGAGCGGAGGAATACATTGACCAGTTTGTTAATCATGTCTTCACTGGCCTGGATGTGATCTGACCGCCGGGAGGACTCAGTAACTTCTGACGTCAAGCGATCGTCGAACTTGGCCACGTTCTCCTTCTATGCCAACAACTTCCTCTTGATAGGCTCAACTTTTGATATGCCTGGACAGGTCTTGCTTCTATTTCCCCTCATATAAAACTTTCGCTATAGCTGAGCAGCCCCTTTCCTGGTCGTTCGTGCGATTAGTCCCTTGATGCCCTTGGTTGCTCATGGTCGGCTCTGCAAACAAACTAGACAAGTTAATAGTAGGTCGAAACGTTTATAATGGAAAGCTTTTGATAGAGGTGACCTTCGATCTGAAGACCTCGAGCTGGATGGAATTGTCGGATCACCTTTTTCACGTCCTCGTATGTGATCCTCGGGCCCCAAGTCCCAAGGGAGGAACTGCTAGACTACAGACTAGAAATAGAAACGATTGGCACTTTCCGAGAGACCTCAAATCAAGCAATAGAAGTGCTTACCATGTCAGTAGCAACCACTATCCACACATGATAGTGGACAATAGGATGGGGCATTGGCACCGCAATGGTCACCTCTTCCTCGGACCGCACTGATCGAGGCTGGTAGTGGGGGTAACCGGATTTGGAAGATGAACCAAACCAATTATACTTAACTCTTGTTTGCCAGTAGTTGGTTTTGGTTTAGCTCATGGTTTGCCTTTCCCTGAAGTTTCTCGATCCTTTCCTGATTTATAGACTGTGTGTGGTTTCCTTGTCCACACATAACCTTTTTTGAACATGATGGGAACTCGCTCCTCCAAGGGCACCTGGTTATAACTCACCCGACCAGATAACCACATGCCCATCACATAGAATCACAAGTGCTTGTAGTTCTTCTCCGAGTCGGGCAGCCTACAATAAACGTTCCCTGGTAACCCTAGAAATAGTACTACCAGGATGACGAAGGAGCTGTCTTCATCCGATAGAGATTCTGAAAGATGTTGAATGGCAACTCCTTGCAATAGTACTTTGCCTAGAGAACAAAGTAGCTTATCAAGATCCGATAAGCGTTGACATTCAACTGCATTGGAGCAACGTTCAATCTTCAACGTGTCCACATAAGAAAATGATGGAATGGCAGATGAAGGCAGGCCCATAAAAACTCCATTAATAGAGTTACATAGTTGGGAGAAGATCGTGATGGTAGGTCGTTTAGACCAAGCACGACCAATTCTACATCGCGTGGGATTTGTAATTCTTCGCACAACAAATCCAGTAACTTGAGGGTGACTGTTGAAATGAAGTAGTCCACAATGTAGATAGGGCGGCCATCGGCCCGATCGACTATCTCCATATCCACCATCCAATAAACCAAGATACCATTGATTCGTACCAGACGGCTGCAACTATGTTGGTGAAATTGGATAGGCTCATCCGAGGGGGGGGGGGTTGCACTCCTCGAGCTTTTAGAACCTTCGTCTGAGGTTTCTTTACTACTAGATATGCATAGCTGCCTGGCCGTTCTCGCTGTTACTGCGTCCTCCTCCTCACTAAGATCCATAACTCGGGACGGTTGCACTGGAGCCTGTACATCGTTTAACTCATCCATAAATGAGCGATCAGAATGAGTGTCAACCTCATCTGCATAAATTGACTTAGCCGTTGGACACCTTCTCATGCACGTGAGGTCGGGGCAACTAATCTTTTTGGGGTAGAGATGTTTGAGACATCCGACAAGTAGTCTAGAGTTCTTGTTGGTTGCTCGAATGAATACACAGTGCTGTTGCTAGAGTTAGAGAAATTTGTGCTCCTTGAGGAGCCTGTTATGTCAACATCCCCAGAAAGATTATCATTCTCGAAGTCGCCTGACATTTGACAGAATTCTTGCAAAAAGTAAATGGTTACCTTCTCGGAACTTCTCGAACACGTCGATCGTGGGTTCCGTTTAATCTTATCAGCAATTGTCAGGAACTCTCAGTAGTTAGTACAAACAACGAAGACGCGAATGAAAAAATTGAAGCCCCAACCCCTATTTATAGGGGTGGACTTAGGCGGAAAACTCAGGTTCGAATCCTGAAGTGTCAGTCTAACTACCCACCAATCGTGGCACGACACATAGCATTAACTAACATGTGTTAGAAGTTTTTTTGTAAAACGTGCATTTAACTAGGTCAGACTAGATCAACAACGACTAGGTCTGGTGAGAACTATTTTGATCAATCCAACTAGCATCTAGAGACGACACGTCGATCACCTAAGCAATCGCATCCCCGAACACCTCTGGCCTGCTCAGCCCGCGACACAGTACTCACCACCTGCATTGGTACTAATCCGTACTTGTGTCCCCCGTCACTAGACCGGAAGGGCACGTGGCACTTTCCTAGTGGAGGTCCGGTGCCCGTACGCTTCAAGTATGTCTACTAGCCAGGACCACTCGAAATATAACCTATCAGGGTCACCTGAGTACCTAGACCATAAGAAACGCCTATAAATAGCGGATTAGCTCCCCCATTCAGGTATGGACAATTTTTCCTTGTTAAAGCTATGTTTCTCTGCTTGCTTATCAATGCCATTACTGACTTAAGCATCGAAATGCCCTTAGTAAACACTCCATTAGTGTCTCCCTTACTCCGAGGTGCTTTTCTTTTACAGGCAACTAGGCGGAATGTGACTGATTAAGGCGGATCACATCAAGTGATCCCATCAGGTGTTTGGCCAAAGATTTTTGGCATCAACACTCGGGATCTAACTTGTCTTGTGGTTGGTGGTCGTGTTTGCAGAATTTGCAACTTCCTAGTAAATTCAAAATTTTTGCTTGGAGGGCTTTCTTTGGAATCTTTCCCTGTCTTGAGAACCTTGCTAAGAGGGGAATTAAGTGTCGTATATCCTGTGCTTGATGTGGAAAACAAACTGAATCAGTTTGGCGTGCTATTTGGGACTGCTGTGGGGTGAAAGAAGTATAGGAGAGCTGCTCTATTTGGGAAAAGTTTAAAGAAGCTCGTGTCTGCTTTTTTGGTGGCCTTTGCAGTTTCGTAAATGATAAACTTGAGTCCTATAACATGGAGATTTTGTAGCTATAGCTTGGAGTGTGTGTGGTCATGCAATATTGGTGTCTATGATTCTATCTGGAAACCAGTACGAGATATCTTGGAAGCAGCTGGGAGATTGATGAGAGACTGCCAGCTTCTAGATAAGGTGGAGATATATTTGTAGGAAGCTTTAGGTCCAAGAGTAACCAAATGGACTCCACCAGCAGCTGGACACCTCAAATTGAATGTCGATGCTGCGGTTAAGATAGGCTATGGCTTTGTTGTGGTAGGAGCAGTTATCAGAGACTCGAATGGGGTTGTGACAGCGTGCTTGGTCAGAACATTAGGGGCCCTTTTAGTCCACATATAGCAGAATGTTTAGCTATAAGGAAAGGTTTAGAGATGGCCAAGGCTTGCGGATTGAATGTGAATGTTGTTGAATTCTATGCGGCCAATGTAGTGCAATCTGTCAACACTTCGAGCTCCCTTGAAATTGCTGGTCCAACTATGATGATATTAAGGCCAGTCTTTCTCAGGTTGTTGGTTGAATTCTTGTCGCCATGTTGCTTGATTAGGTAACGTGGTGACTCACCAATTAGTCAATTCAGTTTTTTTTTTTTTTTTTTTTTCCTGAAGAAGTTTTTGGACTTAATGTTATTCCGAGGTCTATAGAATATGCTGTTTTAATTGATTTAGCAAATTAACAAAAGTCCATTTTTCTGTTAAAAAAAAAAAGTTCATGATGTTACTTTCACTTTGAAAAATTATTAGAAGTTGGATTTACCAATTTATATTTACATCTCTAAAATTTCTTGGAAATGAAAAAAAAAAAAGTGTAATTTTAGCCGGTTTGTTCGATTCTAATTATAAATTGTTTAATCACATTCATTTATACAATTTATGACATCAAATCAAATATTAATAAGCGAGAGGGCAATTCTTCGTTATATTATACATTAATTGTTTTCGCTTGAGAGGCAAGTTTCTCACACTTGGTTGAAAAAGAAATAATTGGATGTGAGATTAACATGTTTGTAAGACTTTCCTGTTTCCGAGGTAACCAATAAATAAATAAAAAACACTGACCCCGAAAAAGACTTTTCACATTTGAGATGTCAATGCTTCACATGGGCCACGAGACAACCGTCGGTTATTTATCAAAGTAAAAGACAAATGCATGGTTAATATTGGTCGCTACTAGGGAGGCCACGCATGAAGACGTAATGTTAAAATTATACATAAAAAATTAAACATCAAATTAAAAATATAGAAGTAGAAAAAGAGTGGGAGAGAACAATATTTGATTCTTTTTTTTTTTTTTTTTTTTAAGTTTGTTCTGAAAAAGATATCCAATCGACTGAAATCATATTCGTATGTAATGGTTCTGCGTGTAATGCATGTCATAAAGTTCATCAAATCATTACGCAAAAAGCTTATACTTAGGGGAGTTTGACTAACGGTTCATTCCAAACTTATTTCAAACTTTTTTTTGTCTTTTTCCTAAAAGTTTTGTCTTTTTCTCAAAAAATTTTTTGTCTTTTCTAAAAATTCAAAAAAATTTACTATTACAACTAAAATATTTCAACTCAAACTAACATACCAAACACCCCATTAGTAATTCATAATTTAGCTTTAGTTTTTTTTTTTTTTTTTTTCCCTCGCTGAAGTAATTTATGCCTTGTGGAAACGTTTTTTAAATTTATTTGTCAAATCAATGAAATAGAACGCCATTGAAAACCCAAACGCTTCAAACTACGAGGAAATTACGACGATCAATTGACAGGTTGCACCAATATGGATTATTTTCGTAAATGATCTTTGAATTATATTTTTAGTCTAAAATTGGTCTTTTTATATTACCTCAAACTTTGAAATTGTTATGAAAACAATTCTTAATTAATATTTTGTCAAAAACTGAATGAAATTTAAACACTTTATAAACATTTTTTATTGGGAAACTGTACCAAAAAAATATATAGCTCTATGACGTAAAGTTTGTCCTATATATATTTAATTAAAGTACAATTTACTTAAAACTATATTTGATTCATATATAATTTCCTTATAAGAAATATTGTGACTTTATCTATAAATAAAATCGTGTACCGCTGGTGTAACAATAAAAAGATCACGGGAGTATGATGTTTAAAATCAAAATTTAGAGGTCAACATAAGACGATACGTAATATTGAAAATACATATGTACCAATCAATGATGAATTCACACGATATTAAACTCGTGTTGTGAGGGATTGTAGATCTACTGTCTTATTTTTCTGTCTCAACAAAGGCTGTCCTCTCAATAGATTTTTGACAAGTCATTAATTTGTTCAAAAATTTTTAATATTTAGCGTTTTTTTATGTAACTAAATTCTTAAATTTAGATGATGTGACACGACACTGTTAAGAGGACAATCAATGAGACAGGTAATCCAAGACAACAGATTTTGATATGTTGTGAGATGCAGTTTAAGGCCTTTTCTAGTTCTTCCTATATAGTCATTGATTTGATAAATATATTACTTGCAAGAATTTTTTTTTGTCACATAAAAATTTGCCCACATTAAGTACGAAGAAAAGGGCAATTAGTAAAGGAAAACCTTGAATTATCTATAATCAGGATTTAGAATTAGTCCCCTTCAAAAAAAAAAAAAAAAAGATTCAGAATTAGTACCCCAAATTTAATTATCTGGTTGATTATATATGCGCATAGTTGTTCTTTAATTTGGCTTAAAAAAAAAAAAAAAAAAACTTTCACGGTCTTGATTATTTTATTGTTAATGGAGGAACATTCAGAGTTAGAAACAGTGGTAATGGAAATCCTACACATAACACTAAGAATTTATTAATGAAACATTATAACCTATGGTATTGTATTATTTGTTTGTGGGATAAAGGAGTACTATTTCTTTCTGCTTAAATATGTAGAAATGCTAATTGAACAGTACCACACTTTAAAAAGAAAAGTTAAAAAAAAAAAAAGTGTTTTAACAACGACAAGTGTCGTTGATAAGAGCTCCAAAGTCATCGACAGCGATTTAAGGGTATAAGTTAGAATTGTTTTTGTAATGTGAGACTCTTAAGGTGACAGGTACCAAACAATCTATACATATGTATGTATATATTTTGATGTAAAAGAAAATACAAAAAAATTGAGGTCGGTTCACTACATACATATAAAGGTAAATATTGTAAATACTAATACTAATAATTGTAATTATAAGATTTATAATACCATATACAGAGAATATAAACATGATATTATCATCTAATGATGTAAAAAACCATTTAAGAATAAAAATCATAAGCATTGAACACATCAACCAACTTATGATTGATAACTAAACTCTATCAAATAAAGCTGAATTTACGACGTCTTTTTTCACCGCGACTTGCCTTTAGCCTAGCATTCGATTCACAACTTATTATTATTATTATTATTATTATTTTAGCACTAGTGATCTGTCTTTAGTCCAGTGAATATACTCAAGATATAAATATGAAACTAGGGCAAAAATTGAGAGCTCTAATCTCTAAACGTGAATCCGGATATTTTATTCCTTAAATAAGCAAAGCCTAAATTCTGTTTGTTTCGAAACTGTGGTAGACTGTGCACTTGTTCCGTGGTCACAAATTCCAAATTTAGAATTTTGACTGCACGAAATTGGAAAAGTCCATTTGTTACTTTCCAAAAAACTCAGATTTCATACGAAATTCGTTTGATTAGAAAATTAATCAAATAAATCGGAATTAATCAAGCAATTACCTAATTCTGAGTGAAAGAATCTCAACGCAATAGATCTGAATAAATCAAGAAAGCCGATTTTGATAATCTAAAATGCATCATAATATATTCAAAGAAATTAAGAAACTGAAATAAATAAATCTAAAAATATCAGAAAATTAATATCCAAACAAAATCCTACATATTTAAAAAAAAAAAAAAAAAACTCCAACCAAAAATAGAACAAAAAATCCCAACGGATATTGAGCTTATTCCTTAATCTCGTAGTGACAAATTAGACAATGAAGTTTTATTATTTTTCTTTTGAATATTGCAAGTTGTAAATTCGTATTTATATTCGACGAAATTGACATATACGAATAATACTAGCCCTGGAGTTATCTTTTTCAGATTTGTTTAACATGTGGTGTGTCTTTTTTTGTCGGAGCTTTTCCCTCCTTGTCAGACAGAGTTAAGTTGGGATGTTAACCTTTGGGTTATTTTTATAAACGAACCTTCCAATTTACCATCATGTGACATGCTAGTTGTTAATTTCTACATAAACACTTTTTGGAATTTTTCTACTGTTTTACCAACCGTCTGTAATTGTCAATGGTCTGTAAAACTGCTAGACATAAAGTAATTATATTTTTTTACATAAGTTTTATTTATAAATAAAATAGTGATTGATCATCTTTTAGAAGGAAATTATACCTGTATAAAAATTATTTTAAAAGTAAATTGTATTTTTATAGAGGATATATAATCAGAGATATTTTGGAGATATAATTTTCTTCTAAAAAATCTTTAATTACAATTTTAATCTTAATTAAAACTCACGAGACCTAAATATTTATGTTCAATTGCCGTTTAGTTTTTGACCAAATACAAAGACATAAGATTCGTTTGCGTAACAATAAAAAAGTTCGAGACAATATGACATATAAAAATTAATAAGTGAGGGCTCAACATGAGACTTGTGTAAAATTTAGGGATCATTTGTAAAAATAACCCTAATCTTAAAAAAAAATAATTCTCGTAAAAAAAAAAATTTTTTTTTTGGTACTTTGAAAACTAAATAAAATTAAGAGATCAGTTGCGAAAATAACTCCTAACTTAAAAAAAAAAAAAAAAAATTCTTACAAAAAATTATTATTTTGGTATTTTGAAACCGACAAAAACAATGTCCTTATTCTATTTTTTTTTTTCTTCCCGTTTTTAATTTGCTGGTCATAAATTCGGGAAAAATGACAAAAACGAAAGGGAACCTTTTTCTTTTTTTCTTTTTTTTTTTTTATCGAAAAACGTTTTTTTAAATAAATAATACGTTTTTGTTTTGTTTCTTTTACTAAAAATATAGTTTGTCTTTTCAAAAAAAAAAAAAAAAAGAGTTTGCCCATTTTATAACAATGATTTGACTATCGAAATGAATTAAAGTTAAAAAAAAAAAAAGGATCGTACCGAAATGAACTAAAATTATATTTTTATAATTTCGGTTTTTTTTTCCCCCAAAATTCGAACAGAGACGTTTTTGTTTTGTTATAAAAATATAGTTTGTCTTTCAAAAAAGACAAAAAAAAAAAAAAAAAAACAGAGTTTGTCAATTTTATAGCAATGATTTGACTCCAGAAACTAATTAAAGTTTTTTATTTTTTTTGTAAAAGATCGCACCGAAATGAATTAAAATCATTCAAAAAAAAAATGATGGCAAAAATACTAGCCAAATAGCTTAAATTCAAAATATATATGCATTTTTTTTGATGTGAACAAATATTATTATTTTAGTCTGCAAAATAAATAAGGATCCGATTGGTAAATGAGTTTAAATTAGAAAATTTAAGTTTTAAAAGTAATTTTTATTAACTTTTTAAAAAAGATAAAAAAAATTTAAAAAAAAATGAGATAAAATTTAAGTTTAAATCAGAAAAAATGAACTAAATTGGAGTATTGATGAATTTTAAGTTGAATAGTAAATTTTTTAAATTTCAGAAAGACAAAAAACTTTAGGAAAAATAAAAATTTTAAGAAAAAAAAAAAATTTGAGATGAGATAAGATGAGTGGTCTACCAAATGAGGCATAAATCTATTATGAAATTTAACTGCCAACACGCAATACCGTTGAGGCAAGTGTGGGTTACAGCCATCGCGCCAACTCCGTATTTTTCTTGTTTGTGCAAAATCTAAAACAGATCTACTACTACTAGATTTTTGTGTGCCCAATTCCGTAATTTCACCTTCCCCAACCCAATCTTCCTAAACTACCCTTTACACGCGTCATTCAATCCTAGCGCGTACTCTCTCTAAAATAGCCCCGCGACTGTGAATAGTCGAGTTCGTGTTTGGCTGGCAAAGCCAAACTCTATAAAACCCAAATCCAATCCTAATTTCTGGACTCACCGTCCCCAATCGCTCACAGAAAAGCCTCCTCCTTTCTCTCTCTAGAGCTCTTTCTCTCTCTCTCCTTCGCTTTCTCTCTCCTCATTTCCTTTTTTTTTCCTTTTTCATCATTTTCGTCATTGCGTATCTCGTTTGCCCACTTCCCACCCAATTCCGATCCTAAAAGCTCTAAATTGTGATTCTGCAACACAAATTTGCAGGATTTTCATCTCCAGATCTCTTGATCCGTTTTCCGTTCTGTGGAGAGAAGAAGAAGAAGAAGAAAACGAAAAGACGTTTTTTTTTTTTTTTTTTCATTTTTTTGTTTGTTTGGGTAAAGAGAAAATTTTAAGCAAGAAAAGACGATCTGCATGAGCTGGTTTGGGAATCTGGGGCTGACAATATTGAATTCCAGTTCAAATCATTTCATAACGTGTCTTTTAATCTTTATTCTCCATTATTCTCCTCAATTGCCTCCTCCTCTCTTTAAATTCGACAAGAAATCCATAGACCCCTTGTTAATCAATTCCAATTTTTATTCTGATTATAATTTTAATCGGATTAGTAATTTCCCCACCAGTCGATTCTCTATAGATCATGGAGTCCGGAAACAGGAGTAATCCCCAGTTGCGCAGAGGTTGATTTTTTTTTTTCCTATCAAATTTTTGCTTAATTTTGGTGTTTTAATGGCTCTTTTAAGCTTTTGTTCTTAGTTTTCCTTTTTTTCCCCCCAAATAAATTAATCAAATTTTTGAAATATTTTTTTGATAATTAATTTGGGAAATGTAGCTGCTTGCAACTCCAATTTGGAGAGGACGAAGACGACGTCGCCGTCGGTGATCGTGATAGGGGCTGGTATTGGTGGTCTTTCAGCGGCGCGTGCACTTCACGATGCTACCTTTCAGGTAAAAGTTAAAAGGAGCTCCTTTATTTTATAGTTTTTCTCTTTAATTAATTAAAAAAAATTAAAATCTTTATGGAAGTTACATACTTCACTGTCTGAACTATATGTGACGTACCATTAGGCCCAGTTGCTAAATTTTCAAAATCGAGGGCAATAGAAATTTCAGACCTTTTTTTTTTTTTTTCAAAGACAATGACAGCAGAATTTGGTTTTGAGTATTAGTCCGTCCGAAATTTAACTTGTAAAATATGTACACACACACACACACGTATATATGTGTAGAAATGTTGAAAATTTACTCCAATTATGTACAGAACTTGGTTAAAAAATATTTCTGATGTTGGGTTAATTGTTGATCAGGTGATGGTGCTGGAGTCAAGGGACCGACTTGGCGGTCGAGTTCACACGGATTACTCGTTCGGTTTTCCTGTGGACCTGGGTGCATCATGGTAAATTTTTTCTGTCCTAAAATTTTCCCTGGCGCTAAGATATTTGAATATTTTGAATTTGGTATTGAAAGATGCATCTTGTTATTGTGCTTCAGGTTGCATGGAGTTTGCAAAGACAACCCCTTGGCGCCGTTGATAGGGAGGCTGGGTTTGCCCCTGTACCGTACTAGCGGTGATAACTCTGTTTTGTATGACCATGATCTGGAGAGGTACTTCATGATTTTTTTCTTCATGGATAATTTCCTCTAATTTGCGTCGTTGTTACTTCAACAACTGTTTTTCAGTAACCTCAAAAGTAGATTTTGGAGTTGTCCAGCTCAACAGTCTTTAGTAGAAGAACAGAATAAGCTTGTCTGGCTACTATAAATTTGATCAGAGTTCTTCTCTGATTATGTGGTATTCAAGTGCTTAAAAGTTCAAACAAATATAGGCGTTTTAATGTTATTGGAGTATCTACAGACTACGTCTATTGAAACTTCCTCTTTACTGTGAACTCACATTTTTGCACATTAGAAGTAGTTCGAACTGTTAATACACTTCCAGATGTGGGAACGTGTGTAAGCTAGCCTTTTTGTGTGGAGTGTTTAACTTCCATTTTATATTACCTACACTGTTGCGTAGAAATCTCATTATTGTGCAGTTGAAAGTTTATTTATATTTTCATATTCACTTTGCAGCTATGCACTCTTTGATATGGATGGAAAGCAAGTTCCACAAGAGTTGGTTACTAAAGTTGGGGAGGCATTTGAGAGCATTTTGGAGGAGGTATGTAATCTGTCTTGTCTAAGCTAGTCATTTTTCTGTAAATTTTTGGGAAATAAAAGTTCGGATTAGGGAAAACAACAATGAATGAAATACTGTTGTTTTTACTTCGTGAGTGGAGTTTCCTATAAAACTTGAGTCTACAATGATATTTTCCTTCCCTAGGAGCATCTTTTGAGTTTGTTCTTTTCTATAATGCAGACGGATAAAGTCAGACAAGAATTCAGCGAGGACATGTCCATAAGGCGTGCTTTTTCAATTGTTTTTGATAGGAGGCCAGACCTAAGGTTTGATGAAATAGTGGTGCCAGAAATCATTTTGCTGTTGCAAGTTTGTTCATTCTTCTTAGAGTTATTGAAATTGGTCTCTGAATACAGGTTGGAGGGACTTGGCCATAAGGTACTTCAG
Source organism: Ficus microcarpa (assembly GCA_025413485.1). Lineage (NCBI taxonomy): Eukaryota > Viridiplantae > Streptophyta > Magnoliopsida > Rosales > Moraceae > Ficus > Ficus microcarpa. Next base: position 20,730,692 of record CM046379.1, on the reverse strand, counting down.
TGGTATTTGTGCAGAATGGAAGGCTGGTTTGCCGCAGATGCTGATACAATCTCACTTAAATGCTGGGATCAGGCAAGCTTCAGATTAATCACAAAACTTAAATTATAATACGTTTTGAGTTTTATGAACTAGGGAAATTGATAGATAGATTAGGCACAGTTGCTTGTGTGAAATTGACACCTTCTTTTTTTTTGGTGCTAAATGTAGATTCCCTTTTTCTTTTTGTTGGGACTGAGTTTTTTTACTAGATTTTGGGAGTGCAAGTTGGGCAAAGATGGATCAGGTTGGAGGTCAACCCTTGTTAAGTTCGGGATGCAAACCTTTCAACCTTAACCCTTAGCCTAACTTGAGGTTCAATGCATGTTTCTCAACAGTAGCTCACCTTGTATTCCAAGTTTGAAGCTCATTTTCGACTTGTGGTTGGTTTACTATTCAGTTGAGAATATCTCTTTTCTTGTCAAGGCCCTGCAGTAGTATTATTACTTTTAACTCTCGTTCATTAGGTTGGGTTGGAAGTTTTTATGTGAAGCAATGATGTACTTTTTGTTTAAAAATTTTTTAATAGCTAATTTTCTTTTTCGTAAGTTCAGTTTTTCCTTTTTTGCTTTTCTCTTTTCGTTTTGGGTGTTGTCTTGGAGAGGGGGAGGTGAAGTACTTTTCGTAAGTTCAGTTTTTCCTTTTTTGTTTTTCTCTTTTCGTTTTGGGTGTTGTCTTGGAAAGGGAGAGGTGAAGTATTTTTTTCATTTGCCTTCTGCAATGTGGAAAACGGCTGCTTGCATGCTGTAACTTGTTTGCTCTTTCTTATATACAGGAGGAATTGCTTCCCGGTGGTCACGGACTGATGGTAAGAGGATACCTTCCAGTTGTTAACACCCTTGCAAAAGGTCTTGATGTGCGCTTGGGCCACAGGTATAAATTTCTTTCCGATCTCTTGTATTCAATTTTGCTGTTCGGTAATTGGTCTTTGACTTGATCAACATCTATCATTCTTGTCTTCAGGGTCACAAAAATTGCAAGGCGATATAATGGAGTGAAGGTAACAGTAGAAGATGGAACGACTTTTGCAGCAGATGCTGCGGTTATCGCAGTTCCTCTTGGTGTATTGAAAGCAAATATCATAAAGTTTGAGCCAAAGCTTCCAGACTGGAAGGAAGCAGCCATTGCTGATCTGGGAATTGGGATTGAGAATAAAATTGCTTTGCACTTCGAAAAGGTCTTCTGGCCTAATGTCGAGTTCTTGGGGGTCGTTGCAGAGACGACTTATGAGTGCAGTTATTTTCTAAATCTCCACAAGGCAACTGGCCATCCTGTCCTTGTCTATATGCCTGCCGGCCTGCTAGCGAAAGACATTGAGAAAATGTCTGACGAAGAAGCTGCAAGTTTCGCTTACTCACAACTCAAGAAGATCCTTCCCGATGCTTCTGACCCGGTAAGCCTTGGTCGGTCTTCTTTTTTTTTTTTTTTTTTGGCTATTACTAAATCTATCGGTATCAGATCTTAGACAAACTCATGCCTTCCCATTCATGCAGGTGCACTACCTTGTTTCGCATTGGGGCACAGACATTAACTCCCTCGGGTCCTATAGCTACGATGAAGTAGGCAAATCGCATGATCTGTATGAGAGGCTGAGGATCCCAGTAGATAACATATTCTTTGCTGGGGAGGCAACAAGCATGGACTATCCTGGATCCGTGCACGGTGCATTTGCAACCGGACAGATGGCTGCTGAAGACTGCAGGATGCGAGTCCTTGAGCGTTATGGGGAGTTGGATTTGTTCCAACCAGTCATGGGCGAGGACGGCTTGGTGTCTGTCCCCCTTTTGATCTCCCGTATGTAACTTGTTGGCCAACCTCCCTATTAGTAAGATTATGTGGAAAAATAAAAATGCATTAAGAAATGTTTTAACAAAGGTATCTGGCTAACACATTATTTCCATTTGAGTTGGCCTGGTTGGTGGGGGATTTTGTTTATAATTATCGTTTCCCCTTTTGCATTAATCAGTCCAAACGTTGTTGGTTAATGTGTACCGTCTTTGTATGGTTTTGTTGTTGGTGTTGGACTATTACTAAATATGAATCTAATCTATTGATTAGACGTGTTAAACTTTATAATGTTATTTAGATGGTTGGAAATGAAATACATAAAAGTTCTTTATATGGTTGGAAATGCGATATTTATATATCCACTATTGTTTGGATGAGCAATCTCTCTCTCTCTCCCTGTACAAATACATATATTAGATATACATTTATAAGGATAAAGTGCACGGTAATGCACTTTCTCCTACGTCCCAAATGAATTGTTTTGGAAGAAAATATTTTTTATTTTTTTGGTCCCTCGATTTTCTTTCTTTTTTTATTTCTTTTAGCCTATTTTTTAAATTTCTTTTCATTTTAATTCTTTTTTCTATATTGATCAAATTTTTTTTATGCCTTTTTTTTTTTTTCTTATGCCTCTTTTTTTTTTTTTTTCTCCTCCTAATCTTCGGGTACATTTTTATTTTTGGCTCTTCTTTTTTAATTATTATTTTAATATCTCTTTAGTCAGATAAATTTTTTCAAATATATCCAATGTGTATAGCACATGTTTTAAACTAGTATATATAAACATACATGGATATAAGTAAGGAAAGTGATACATTGATAGAGAAGAAATGTATGTATATTTTTTCTTACCAAAAAAATGCTGGCCCAGTAAATTTACACGGCTGAGCCATGACAACAAATTATCGAAATTAACAAATACATAGCTACAAGCTCCCACATATGAAGTCCTTTTCCCAACACCTGAAAAAAAAAAAAAAAAAAAAAAAAAAAAAAAAAAAAAGCTACGTTCTCTGCAATTCAATCAAATAATAAACTCAAAGTTAGCTTCTTTTCCTTTGTCCCCTGATATTTTGTAATTTCCAAGCAAATGTTAAACTAGAATAGTTTCTGCCTTCGACTGATTCCCTGAGCCTCTTGATGATTCGGAAAATGCCAACACCAAAGTCATACGACTGTTCCTGCTTTATTGCTTTTCGTTGAAATATAAATATAGATATAATATATATTATATATATATATGTATCAAGTTTCACTTTAAAACCTTGATCAGTCAATAAAGAGAGCTGAAGCTTTCTATAGGATCGGATTCTTCGAGCATGGAAGCTGCCTGGAAGCAGTCTGTGGCATCAGCTATCCGTCCGTCATCTCTGTGAACCATCCCCAAGTAATACCAAGCCTTTCGATTTGTAGGATCTATCCTCAATGCGTCTGCGAGTAAGCTTCTCGCCACGGGCAATGCATCTGAGCCCATCTTTGACATCATAGAACCAATCAAGATCTTGCCAGGAACATAGTAGGGGTCTACTAGAAAAGCACCAATATAAGAGCCCAGAGCTTCTTGAGTTTGCCCACGCCCTTCTAACATAACACCTAGAAGAATCACAATTCAACTTTCTTATCAAACTTGGGCATTGACAATAGATTGGCCTGACAAGTATTACTTTGATCTAAGGATATAGTTATTCAAACAAACTTTTTGAGAACCAGTTTCTAATACGTTTTGACTTATAAGCCGTTCAACAAATAGCCCAGAAAACCTCATGTAACGTGCTATGCTTAAATTAAACCTCAAATCCTAGGTACTTTTTGACATTGTTGTGTGTGTGTGTTTTTTTTTTTTTTTTTTTTTTTTTTTTTTTTGAGTTAAAATAATTCAGTTTACCAAAATTTTACAAAAAAACAAAATTTAGCCCTTTCAATACAAGGACCAGTCAACTCGGCCGATACAAGAAGTTTGGTCCAGAGAGGCAACCTCTATATCGGTCCTTAAACAATGCAATACATCAAGGAAATTGGAATTTTCACCAACAAAGAAATGAAATATAATCCTAGGATAAAAATTCAATAAAATAGTTAAGGGATTTTGAGTTCTTGCCTTCTGTGTGCAGTGTTTCTGCAGTGTACTGTTTAAGCTGTCTGGCTTTTCCCAAGCATATCTCCGCATCCTTCCAGTGTGAAAGACTAGAATATAAGTTTGCCAAACCATGCCATACTTCAAATTCATTGACTTTGTTGTCTTCAACCTATTGTAAAGAAAAAGGCTAAAATGAAGTTCGTTGATCAAGAAATTCTACCAGTTTACCATCAACTGACGCTTTAAAAAATAAATTTTAAATAAGAACAACCGACAACATGGCAATAATGTAAGAGGACACATCAGTTGGAACAAATAGACGATCTCCAAGGCAGAAAAAATTACTTCGTATTCAAAACAACTCATTCGACAATGCCACATGGAAGTAACAGAACAGATGCCAATCTCAGTAAATGCCGAAGTTGTTTATACCAAGCTTTTCATATGTCGTTGGTATAAAAAACTTAATTTCATTTATTACCATGAAAAAATTTTCGTGAAGGAATACTTGTCTAACTATTTCACGAAATTTAAATCAACTCAACTGAAATCAAAAACAAAATGATTAGTGGCTTAAATTTCTTCCCAAGAAATTGCACCATATGTAATAGTCCTTTCTCAGTTGCAACTGACACACTTGTTTTAACAAGATTCTTGGAGAATAATGCAAGTTTTGAAAAGTAGGAGCAGAATTTAACCTGAGGATTAACTCTGAATGGCCCAAAAGATTTTCTTTGGGCTTGAACTAAAGCAAGTAGATATCGATACATTTCAATAGCATCCATGGGTAGTGACTGAGAGATCTTTAGCTTTGCTTTAAGCCTGAGGAGAGGTCCTTGATCCCACTTTGCTGTCTCGTCTAAAGCAGCATCCGTTACTACTTCAGACTCTGAAAATCGCTGTTGAGCAGACAGAATGAGAGCAAGCAATCTCCAACCTTTTATCACGGAGCCCCCTGTTTCATCAACAAATTGTTTTGCACAGCGCAAAGCAGCATTCAGATTTCGGTGCTCTGCATACTGAACTCCCAAATCAAAAATCAAATCCAAATTCTTATGCTCCAATGCAATTGCTCCGTCTAATGATTTTAATGCTTCAGACTGAAAACGAGACCTCTCAAAGTCAGAGGAGCAAACTTTAGCTTGTTTTCCAAAACAAAGACCCAACATGTGAAGACCCACACCCTTCAAATGCTCCGCATGTTGTTCAGCATTAGTGATTGCCCTCTGTGCATAGCCCACTCCCTCAGCAGCAAGATAAGAATCCTCACTGCAGATCTTAGCAGCCAATAGCAAGGCCATGAGGTCATCTGGTCGTTCATGTTTGTGTAGAGACTTTCTTAATAGATTCAGAGCAGCTTTGTTTTGTCCTGCTCCACTATAGCAAAGAGCTAAAGAGTTCCAACGGTCAACCCGATGATATACCCCAGGCATGATCTCCTCCACTTGCTTTGCTAAAACCGAAGTTTGGTTGCATACAGATAGTGCAAACGTTAGGTGCTCCATCACAGATGGATCCCAGTTGGCCTTACCAAGGTGAAACTTCCTCAAGAGAATCATCAAAAGCAGTATTGCCTCTTCCAAATTATTTTTGGGTACGTATGAGCTGTCAATTTGAACACCTAAACTTGGTGGACCAGCCTCTACTCCGCTGTACAGTAAGAAGACTGCAAATTCTTTCTGAATTCTTGTGCAGCAGTCATTCTCAAGGTTCCAGAGACTGAGGAGGGCACGTCTATAGGCAGAAATTGCTTCATGATGGCAACCAGCCTGCTTCCAAAGCTCCGGAAGGACCTCCACAGCGTTGCTGACTATCTCTTGCAATTTATTATCTACTTCTACATCCAGTATGCCCTGCTGGAATATCTTTTCTACTGCATCAAGCACGCTCTTACATTCTTGAGCCGCCTCTACAAAATATGAAACAAAGCTCCATTTTCATTCCAGGTCAAAATTTTAAAGGAAATGAGACGAAGAAATGGGAAAAGCAATTAAAGGTTTCAGTTAATCTCCAAAGAACCATCAATTAACTATCGAAATAACTCCCTACCATACCAGTTAATCTCCCAAGCTTTTGAAGAGACTTGGCTTTTAAGTATATGGCTTCAAGAACAAGGCTAGCAGCATGCTGCGAGACTGCATGCTGAGACTCAGTGCGATTTCGACCCTTTTTAGAAGGTGGTTTCTCAGCTAGAGAAGGTTGTAAACGCTGAATTGCTGCTTGGAGATCAATACCATCGAACACTCGAAGAGCACCTTCTACATTGCCTCTTTGATACTCCAACTTTCCAAGAAGTGCTCTTGCTTCCTGCAGATTATCAATATCAGTTACAAAAACTGTTCCAAAAAATGCTACACAGTTATAACAGCACAAAAAACTGTAATTACCGATTAGGATAACAATGATATTGATTAAAAAAAAAAAAAAAAAAGAGTAGCATAATCTTAAAAAACTACGTTTTGACAGTAATAATAGCTATTGAATGTAGCAAGCACAGATAAAAGATGGATTTCTTTATGTTTCATTATTGTGTCAAGGCTAAAAATATTATGTATCATATTTCAGAAAGAATTGCTTCATTCTTCATGATGGAGTAAGTATTTAAGACTTATTTTATAAGGTTCCATAAACATTTAGCTCACTCTTTTTGTTCTTCATTTTCTGCTTTCTCAAGTAAAATTGATATTCTGCAACATTATTTTCCGCACAAGGGTGTGGAAATGGAGGCTAGATAAGCTAATTGAAAGAGAATCTGCAACTACACATATAAAGCCACACCCTTATCTAATGAATACCATTCAAAATGAACAAGTATCTCATGAGTTTCTAGTTGATCGCAACACGTGGGAGAGACACAACCAAACAAACCCCACCCCCCCTCCTCATTACCTCAAAATTGAGTGATAACCCTTCTCGCAATGAGGATTCTGCCTCCTGAATGTTTCCTTCATCGAGCTTGGCCTCAACATCTGTTGTTTTCATGCAAACCCCATTTGCACAAAATTCTCGAAAGGCCATTTCTTGCTCGAAATCTCCAGAATCCATGGCTCAGCTCCCTATCTTCTGCTCCTATACCTCTCTTCATAAATTTACTTTCATCCACTTTCTTCGTCCTCACAATGCTTTAACCATACACGTGCTTTAGTGTTAGAAAATCATAATACCAATGTGAACAAATTGAGCAGTAAAAGAAGACAGAAATAACAACTGCTTCAACAGAAACCTGAGCTACCTTAAACACAATGCTCGCTTACGTATTGTGTTCGAGAGCTTGTTTTATCGCTCGCTTTGTAGGAGAGACAATCAAATGCAAGTTCTTACAAGATTATAACCTGCAATTGCAACAAAGATTTTACACTGCAATTCCGAAACACATTGTCAAAGAAAATAGCAAAAACATTCACAAAGCGAAATCATAAAGAAAAGCTAGAAACTTTGTTGATCAGCAATTCCGTTTCTCCTTCTGATCCCAATTTCAATGATGCATTACCAAAAATATCTACCTCTAAGCATGATTTTCGATCTTTCACAGCTTTTCATAATGTGATAAACACAAAATTGATAATCCCTCCATTTTCTATGCAATCAAACAGTCAAGGGAAAGAAATAATATACAGAAATGATGTTCGAAGAACCTAAATGCCGGGAAAATAAAATTGAAATTTTTAGATCTAAACTAATGGAAAAGTGAAGTGGATAAAAGGAAAAAGAGAAAAGAGAAAAGAGAAAAGAGAAAAGAAATACTTGAAGATCGCTTTGTTTGATTGCTGAAAAGATGGTGAAATGGAGAAAACCAAAAAAAAGTTCCCAGATTTCGAATATGCACATAGGTTTAAGTGGGACCCAAAAAAGTATACGTTCAGGCCACTTCTTCACCCTTTTTTTTTTCCTTTCCCCTTTTCCTTCAAAAGAAGAGAAAAGATTGAAACAAATCCATGTGCATTTCAATTATCGTTTTCCGTTCATTTACCGTCAAATTTTCCCATCAACCAAACGGCCGTTGCCTTGTCTGCATTTATGAAACTCACCTTGGAACGATGGCAGTCGTCTCGGATTCCTTAAGAGACGTAGCTTTGGTTGAAGCTTTTAGCCCGAACTCTCCCACTCCGCCGGCAATGTGACCGGAAACCGAGAGAAGCGGGGGCGGATCAAGTAAGAAGATGATTGAGGAATTTCGGGGGCACAACGAGATTGTCCTTGGAAGAGACAGATGGGATCTGTGATTCTGATGTCCAACTATTAATTAAAAAAAAAAAAAAAAAAAAAAGGAGAAAATGCGTTTTTTATTCTTTGTTTTCCCGTTCTCAAACGTTTCTTCCTCGTCTTCTAGTAAGGGAAAAAACAATTGCGGTGAAGGCTCTTTGAATGTTCCTATTAGTCATTACCATGAAACGTCTTTTTAGATCGTTGAGATATTATTAGATGACATAGAAATTAGAAGTGCATATGAGTTATTATATGTACTACCACATACTATTATAGAGTAAGTGAAAAAAAAAAAAAAAAAAAAAATTGGAGAAAGCACCCACCCCTATTGACCTTCCACCGTTGTCCCTGCCCCCCCCCCCCCCACCTTAGGTGACCTTCCGGCACCCATCGGTGCCGGACCTGCGACCTCCCCCATTGAAAATTGCCTTCTCCCAGGCTGCCACCACCCCCCCTAAACAAATCACCCACTCGTGGATTCCCCCTCTTACCGGCGATGTTTTTGATCGGGGTTTCCCCCCCCCCCCCCGATCATCCTTCACCCATTTGCAATCTGGGGTTGGCCACCCCCCCCCCCCCCCCCACATGATCATCACTCGTGAATCACCCTTACTGATGAAATTGTCCCCCGCTGATGCATGACCTTTGGCAAGAAGCCCCCCTCCCCTGTTACCTCTAGCAAGAAGCGAAAAGTGTAACGACCCGCCTAGTACAGGCCATTACCTTACATACATATTTACTTCTCTTCTCGTACTTACTTAAGTACTTAACGAAAAACAGCGGAAATTTTTTTTTTATTACAGAGTTTATAAACGAATAAGCATATAAAACGTGTCTTAACTAAAAATATTCAACATGAATAAATACATAATGAAACAAAACGCGTAGCGGCTTGATTTCTCACATTTCACAGTATGTCCGCCACGCTCCTCCATCTTGTATCACACATTGCTGATAAGTTGCTTACCTACAGCATAGATGTAAGACAGTGAGCTTTCGCTCAGCAAGTACAACTAACTATACCGCGACAAGTACAAAACATAACTGAACATAACATCACTGAATCCTAACTTACTTCACATAGCGTAACATATCTTGACGTACATACCATAACATACCTGGTCTTAACATATCATCACATAACATACCATTCCATACTCAACGTATCATTACACAGCATAATATATACATGAACCGATTATGCTTGTATTATGCTTTCTTATTCCTTCTTAACTTAGCTTACTTATCTTACTTATCTTACTTATGGGCCCCTACTTGAGTATACGTACCGGGCGTGCAACTATAGAGTGACAGTCTATTTCCAACTCAAACCATAGTCTAACCCGACCTACGAGCGGGTCGGTACGACACAGGCGACTTGCTCGCCTTGGCAAGCTCGCTTGCCTTCTTACATACTTTTCAACTTGTCATGTCATACTAAATCTTATCATTCTTGTAAGATTACATGAACATGCTTCATGTCTCAATCATCATGACATAACTTAAACATAACATATATCACGCACATACCTTGGCATAGCTTGCATCATAGCTTGGCTTCACATAAACCATAACTTGAACATATCACAAACACATCATTTCATACCATACATCACAACACATAGCAATCAATCTACCATACCACATGGCATACACAAAGCATAGCATCACATAACAACCAATGTGTCAAACACCCCTAGCATACATCTAACATACTTTGGCAAGTACCAATTAAAACTTATACTGTAGGCGGAGTTGTACTTACCTCTCTTGCTATGTCCCACGTGATGCTGTTTTTTTTCCTTTTCTGGGTACAGTTGCAGGTTCCTCCCTGCTTGATGAAGGACATAGGTAAGAGTCTAATTAACACTGTGGAATGTTGGTGACCTAACCAACATGCCTACAAAATCCTAATGGTATGTCCCAATACTTGATATCTTACTTGGTTACAAATAGTAACCCTATTGTTTAAGAATAACCAAACTTGGATTATTTCTTAAGAGGTTACGTTGGATAACCTTTTGTGCTAAGCCTTCAATCATATCATTAGGGTTTAGGTTTCCTCTCCAACCTTGGGCTTTAATCTTACATCATAAATTATTGGGTTATTTCCATTAACCCTTATGTGAAAGCCCAATTATAGGTTTTGGTATCCCTTAGGGTTGTATTGGGTAACCTTTAAGGTCAAACTTAGTTAAACTTTGGGTCAACCAAAGTTAACCCTCAGTCAACTAAGGTCAACCCTCTATGGTCAACTTTGGGCTTGACCCGGTAACTCGGGTATCCTTCCCGATTACCATCCATTACGTTCATCTCGCTATACCTTAGCTTAAAATCCCAATTTTTCTTAACTTGAAAAAGTTGCGGAAAAATTCCCAAAACTCTTTATTTAACTTGTAAAAATTCATATTTTCAAAACGGATCTTTATAAAAATCATTTAGGGCTGAAAACTGCCTTTAGAATAATTTTCATAGTCAAAACAGTGTTTTTTGAGAAGAAAAACAGTTTTTTCCAAACTAGTTTTAGAAAACCTTGTGCAGGAATTTTCTGTTCGCTGCACAGTCTTTGCAAAATAGTGTCAGTTTAAAAATCCATTTCGAATTTGAAAAAGTTGTCTTCACGAAAGTTTTAGCTCTCGAAAAATTCTAAAACTTTCGTGTTTTACGAAAAATTTAATTCGGACTTTAACTAGTTCGTTTTTCTGTTTGAACTCACCTGGCCGTGCATGACTACTGGGCACGGTTCAGGCTCGGGTTTTGGTGAAAACGAAGGCCATTGGAGCCTTATTTTGAAAATCCGCCCACTTTGTCCTCTATGAAAAATTGTTTTAAACAATTTTCATATTTTACGTTTTCCTCAATTCGGCCTCTAAAGGCCTCAAATTACACTTACCAGAAAACTAGGCAGTTCCAATCCGAACTGGCAGTTTCGGTTATTAATTTCTTTTTACGTCCTAATGCGCGAAATCTAACTCAACCGAACACTCGGGAGCCTAAATAACATACATGCAGCGTTTTCTAACATCCCACATGAACCATCAAACAGTCCCAATGTGCTCATGCAAACCAAAACCAAACTGACCTAGCCTAAGTTTGCATGGTTGTACTTTTGCATCTCATTCACACATGCATCAAAGCATTCCAATTTAAGCTAGCAACCTAGCATGCACTGTCTAGGGCAGGTTGCACATAAAAACAGGGAACATACCAATCATTCACCATCTAGCATGCATCCTAGCATTCAATCAAACACAAACTAAAGAGCAAACAACATAAATAAGCCATCCACCTCTAAACCCTAAATCAAGCACAACCTATCACACTTAGAGCAAGAAACTTAAATTTGATTTATGTTCTTACAAACTTTAACTTAAAACATGTAAGAATCTCAAATTGAACCAAATTGGAAGAGTTAGGATTTTGGAAAAATTACCTTGGCTAACCCTAGAAATGGGTTAGGGTTTGAAATCCAAATTTTTCCTCCTCCCCTTAGTCTTCCTTCCACTCGGCTCCTACCCACCAAATGGGTACCAAAATTTTTGTTGGTCTCTTGGTTAGCTCTCCATAAATCCGGCCACACCACAAGACCTTTCCTCAAAATTTTTCAACTTTTTCTCTTCCTTTTCTTCTTCCCTTCACTCTCGGCCACTATGGCCAATATGGCTTCAAACTTTTTCAAACTTTTTCTCTTGGCTCCCACTAGAACCCGAACACTCCCTAATCAAAAACCCCCTTGAAAATTTTTGGTTTTCTCTATTCCCTCTTTCACTCTAAGGGTCGGTTTCAAGAAGAAAAAGAGCAAGAGTTTTCCTAGATTTTTGAATAAAATGAATAAGACCTCCTCCTATTTATAGAGGTTGAGAATTTTTCTAAAATTCGAGAAAAATCCCATGAAAACTAATATTTGCACAATTGGCATGCATAGGTGGCCGGCCATTCCCTTGTAGAGCAAGGGAAGATTACCTCATCATGATGATATCATCTAGATGACATCACTATGCTTACATCACCAATTTTTCAAAATTTACACTTTAGCCCTTAGGATAAAATCTTGGCATTTTTGCCTCTTAGGTGGCCGGCCAACTCATCATCTTTCTAGAGCCTTCTAAATTTCTTTCTACCTCATTTAAATAATTATGATGTCATAATTATTTAAAGCTACATAGATATTTTTAATACTGTGTTCACTTAAACACAGTATTTTTTATACTGTACTACAGTCCAAAATTTATTTATGTAAAAACGGACAGTATAAATTTTTTTTTCTTATTTTCCAAGCCCTTTTCATCTTTAATCCCTACTAGGTGTGCTTGATTTTCTAGGGTAGTTTTAAAGCCTATTCATGCTATATTACCCGTAAAGACGGGTTTCACAGTATCCTTACCATACTGCATTTCATAATACTGTAAAGTCAACCCTTTGACCGCTCTTGGTCAAATTTTGACTTTCTTGGTCAAAGTTGACTTTCGGTCAAACTTTGACTATCATGAAATCACGTATTTTTTCATCATTTTCGACTTAAAAGGGCGTTTGTTAGCCTTAGCAACCTATTTGGAGTCTTATTAAACCATAAGAACTCATAAAATATACGAAAAACTCTTAACCGAGCTTTTTCACAAATACCTCTTGGGTATGCATGTAATTCCTTTAAAAAAGGAAATAGTAACATTGAAAGTCTAGGTACTACAAGAAGGCCCCCCCCCTGTGACCTCATGCAAAAAGCCCCTTCCATGTGATCTCCAGTGAACGCGACCTCCGACGAGAAGCCCCCTTCATCCTATGCGATCTCCAACCGACTTTGAGCCGTTGGCCCCTCAACTCGACGATGAAAACCTCCCCCCTACCGATGAAGGTGGGTTTTTTTTTAAATTCTTTTTAATTATTTTTTAATTTCTTAGTCATATATACTATGAGGTAAGGTGTATTATAATATCGTACACATGCAAAATCTTAATCGTTTGTTACATCTAACAGTTTAAAATAGAACTTTACCGATATAGTATATAAAATGGTATTTACCGCAGTCTTACCCTTATAATAAATGGATAAATCTGTGATAGAGTCTTTTTTTTTAATACTATATCAATAGAGCTCTTTTTAAAATTATTTAGATGCAATCGAATGGCTATGGTATAATCATTATAATGTAACTTACCTCGTAATAATATTACTAAAAAAATAATACAAAAAAATTAAAGAAATTAAAAAAAAAAAAGGTGTCCAAATCCCCTACCTCACGATCCTTAATGGCTAGATCCCCCCATTGCATGACCCCCACTGGCTGATCCCCTCCCCAACACCATGACCCAGGAGCTGGCCAGAGCCACCTAACCTACCCCCTGCTCCCCAACCAAAAAAAAAAAAGCCCTTCCCTCTCAAGAACGCCCCTGAACACCCCCTCCCTTACTAGACCAGACGACAATCCTTTCCCCTCTCGATGTCGGCGATGGACCACCCTCTAGCCCCGCAGACGTCGAGTCCCCCGACCCATTACCCAGATCTCGCCCCATCCGCGACCCTGGTTCTCACCCCCCCTGCCCCTCAGCAAGCCCTGATGACAAGACTCTCCCCTCCTGAGGGCCATGACCCAAGCAATTGACCACCCCCGTTGACGTTAAGTCCTTGGCGAGCATCCCACCTACTTGCCAAATCCTGCCTCACTCGTGACCCAGGCCACCCGCGAAGTGCTACCCCCTAAATGATGAGCCCCTCCCTTCCTAATCCGGTCGACAGACCACTCCCCAGCCTCGCCGACGTCGAGCCCTCGGCGAGGATCCCCCCTCCAAAAAAAAAAAAAACCTTTCCACTGATGATGGCTGGGATTTTTCTTTTTTAATTTTCTTTTTTTAATTTCTTTAGTTTTTTAAATTATTTATTTAATTTCTTATTTAATCTATTATGAGGTAAGATGCATTATAGTTACTATGCATAAGTAACTTCTCAGTTATTTTATTATATTAGAACGGTTTAAAAATAAACTATATTGATAAGATACATAAAAGAGGTCGTACTACAGTCTTCTCTCTAATAAATATTCTTCCATGATATTCTTTAATTTCAAGGTTATTTTCATAATTTTCAGTAATTATAGGATCAATTTTACGTAAGCCCCTGAACTATATACCTAAATATCACTTTGCCCCTAAATTATCAATATCATTAATTGCTACGAAATCATTCAAAGTGCCAATTCAGTCTACTTTCTTCTATAGACATGATGGTTCACTTTATACAATATCAATTAGAAATTAAGAAATTTAACAAAAATCTCCTATCTATTTACCTAATCCAAAAAAAAAAAAAAAAGCCATTACCCTAGCTTGATTCTCATGAACTCAAAGAAGGTGAAACCTGCATGGTGGAAGATTGGTTTGCAGGCAAAGGAGGTGCGGAGATTGGATCAAATGGAGGCCAGGCTGAGTCGGCACCATAGCTAAGTGTTGGAATGCGACTAATGGTGCATTTGGATTCCAGGAGTGAATTTAAGTTTTTTATATCAGTTTTTGTCTTTTTTTGAAAAGTCAACAAAAATTATAATTAATTTTTAAAAAATCAGCCACTTCAACTTAAAAATTTCATCTCAAACCCGTATTCCAAACTAATGCCAAAGTCGGGGTGCCAAGTCGGGTTTGGATTAGTACTTGATTCGGGTTGGATTGGAGTTTCAAACTTGATCATGATCTTAACCCAACCTCGACCTGATCCTTGCCTCAACTTTGAACAGAAAAGGGTTCTATTTGATTATCTTTATTTGTCCAAGAATAAGTTATAAAATACTACATAATATAATGATGCACCAAATATTACATTAGGTTGTTAACTTCTTAAATATTTTACGACATCAATGAAGTGCAATATAATGCATGTTGTACAATATTGTACAAGCAGCCAAACATGTCCATTGTGTTTTAGAGCTAAAAAAGTATCATCCACATACCTTCAAGGTCGGCTATTTTAGAAAATTGCATCTTTTTGCCATATGTTTTTATCGAATTAGCGTATTAGTATCCCAATATTTAAATAATAACAAATTATTTATCAAATACTTTAACCAAAAAAAAAAAAAAAGAAAAGAAAAGAAGAGGAAAGGAAAGAAAATGACCCTTCCAATCTCCTAGAAAAAAATCCATCTTTTGGTCATTTTTTCAAACATGAAATCTCCTTTATGCACTTTGAAATAAAAACATCAAATGATCAATTAAAAAAAAAAGAAGAAAACTTCAATTGATTTTTTTATACATAAATGTAAAAAAAAAAAAAAAGAAACAAAGTGCTTTATTTTTAAAAACAAAATAACATGTTTTTAAAGGACATTTCTATGCCCTCAAAAATGATTTCATGATTGTATATTCTCAACATTGAGTTACCAATCTACTAATTCACTTAAAAAAAGTGTTTTTTTAACCATCATGTTTTTATATCAGATAACTATGTAACATAAAATAATTGAAATTAAAAAAAATAAAAGACATAGACTCATTTTAGATTCTGGAAAATCGTTTTAAAAGAAAAATTAAAAGATATTGAAAAAATGGAAAAATTACACAAAGTGGTGCTCATTTGACCAAAACTCAGTTAGGTCCACCGAGCCAAAAAAAAAAAAAGAGAGAGAGAAAGAAAATTATCTAAATAATCACCATTTTTTTTTATTTATTGATCAATATAAAATAAATTCTCCATTTTTGACTCACATAATATAAATTTTAGTTAACTTTAATTTAATTTTATATTATATTAATCTAGTGTTAATTTTTTTAATTATATTAGTATAATATCTCTGTGTCAGTCTATGCTTTCTTAAAAATACTTAAAAAAAAAAAAAAAAAAAAAAACTCAGTTAAGAGACAATCCAAACCGAGACATCCGGTTCTCTTACCCGCTGTAGCCGGTCCAGCTACAACAGATAAGATTTTTTTTTTTCTTTTTTTTTTTTTCCATTTTTTTTTTCCTTCCTTCAAAACAGAAAATATCAAACTCCATATTCCTATATCTCTTGAGCATCTTCTTCGCAGAAATCCTTCTGAAACTTGGTCCGGTTGGCATTTAGACGGAGACCCAAAATGCCACAGACCATTTTCCTAAAGCCCTTCGTTGCGGTTCCTATAAACAACTGGAGGTTTGTTTTCTCTTCCCTTCTTCTAAGCCCACTTTTCACTGCTTTTGTGGTTTATGGTTTATGGTTGGTATAGTTTAATATACGACTTAAAAGGTTACTTCTTGATGTAGATGGCAAAATGTCGAATTTTGATATCTTATGCTCTTATGTTTTTCTTTTCTTGTTGGTTCTTTTGTTTACCCTTTTGTGTTGAAGTCGAACTGAATTAGTTGGGAAAATGAAAAACTTTGTTTACTTTCTTCTTTGCAAACAAAGAGTTCGAGACTTGTCTACAATTCTATGGTATGAACTCGCTTCTCGAATGTATATTTGAATATGGGCACTTGGATTCCTATATACAAATTGATTCTGTGTTCAATCATCTCAACTGGGCATGATTATTTTATGCGCGGAACATTACTTAGAATAAAGGAGTTCAGAGAAATTGGGATTTCTAATCTGTTTGTCTTTACTTCAGGAAATCAATTGTACATAAGAGTTCTATAGATGTCAACATTAAGTTACAAAGAAGACTTGGCAGGGTAGTTTGTCTGGGAATGCTTGCACCGAGGAAGTTCTTGCAAAAAAGAAGGAAACGAGAAGTATTCAGAGATGCAGCTGATGAAGCGGAGCAAAAGAACTGGAGGAGACTGATGAACGAAATGAGGAGACAGGTTCTGCAGTTGCTGCGCTTAAAAGTGAAAGGATGAAAAACCAGGAAATTCCCAAGGATCTTGTGCTAGGCACCTTGGTTAGGTTTAAGCAACTGAGGAAATGGAAGCTTGTTGGCGAGGTAAACTTGTTCGCTGTTTTCTTCCTCAGCTATAGATGTTTCTTACTGTGAATGACAATTTCTGTCTCTGAGTTTATTACTTGGTTTCTGGATTTACTAAGCCGTTTTTAAATGCTTATTTCCTTTGCCTCGTAGATACTGGAATGGCTCAGGACTCAGACCTGGTGGAATTTCAGTGAAATGGATTACCTGATGCTTATAACAGCTTATGGGAAGCTAGGAGACTTTAACCGAGCTGAGAAGGTCTTGAGTCTGATGAATAAAAAGGGTTATGCACCAAGTGTAGTTTCCCATACTGCTCTTATGGAAGCATATGGAAAAGGAGGGCGGTTCAGTAATGCCGAAGCAATATTTCGAAGGATGAAATCTTCAGGTCCTGAACCATCTGCTTTGACGTATCAAATAATTCTGAAGATATTTGTTGAGGTACTACTTTGGATTTAGGTCCTTAACTAAAATCTTTTCAGCAAAACTTTGCCATCTCCAAGTACTTTGGGGTTAGATGTTAAGCATAAAGTCTGCAATTTAGTGCTGTATTTTTTTTTTTTTTTTGGTTATGTGACAAGCTTCAAAATTTACTTTTCTTAGAACTTAATGTTAATTGGTTTTATACTTTTTTCATAAATTGTTACACACAGAACTAATGTCACATTGAGTCTGGTATTTAAATCAGTTTCTAACTTCACTGTGGTTCATAGTTTGTTGTCCTGAGATTTGGTTATCGAACTAAAATGTTTTACCGAGTCATGCATTCTTTTATTGGAGTGTCTTTCTTCCAACTTCACGAGTATAACTGGAGGTATTTCAGGGATGTAAATTCAGGGAAGCTGAAGAAATTTTTGAGACTCTTTTGAATGACAAGAAGCCACCTTTGAAGCCAGATCAAAAGATGTTTCACATGATGATTTATATGCACAAGAAGGCTGGAAGTTACGAGAAGGCTCGTACATTATTTGCACTGATGGCAGAGAGAGGAGTGCCGCAATCAACAGTTACATATAATAGCCTAATGTCATTTGAAACTAATTACAAGGAGGTTTCCAAGATATATGACCAGGTTAAATTTAGCAATTATTTCATTTAGTTTGCAACTAGATTTGGTTAATATATGCGGTGCAATTGCTAATTATCTATACTTTTGATCCTAAACGACTAGCTTGCAGATATAGTTGCCTGATCAACTTTTATTGTTTGCTTGGATCTGTTATTTTTAAAGAAGCTCCCTGTAGTTAAGGTGCCTTTTTCGGTTTAGAACATTCTGCCTTTTAATTCTTTCGTATGTTATGCTGGTTTTTGGTTTACCAAAATTAATGAGCTGTCTACTAATCAACAAATTCTGATGTTAAAAAGCAAGAAATTTAACTCGTATGCCATGACAGCCATGTTATTATACTCGGTGTCTACGTTTTTTTTTTTTTTTTTTCATCACCGTTGTATGAACTCTGATAAAGTTGATGTTTTACGTCATCAACTGGATTTGCATGGAGCTAGAAGGATGACTAAAGTCTCATCTATCTGGTGTTAAGGTATTAGAATAGCTTTATGACAATATTTAATAAAAATTTTCATATTGCAGATGCAAAGAGCTGGACTCAAGCCTGACGTGGTGAGCTATGCCTTGCTTATTAATGCATATGGTAAAGCTAGAAGGGAGGAAGAAGCACTTGCGGTGTTCGAAGAGATGCTTGATGCTGGTATTAGGTGTGTGACATCATATTTCCATATGATACGTTGCCCAAAGATTTGAGATTTTCTTCAAGCGTTACTTTGTGTATTAGCTATTCATTTCTCGACGTCTTTGATAAGCTTGGATTCAGTTCCAAAAAGGGGGTTTGGGAATTTACCTTTGACCAGCAAGTCAATTGCGTTGTGGATTTGGAACCAGCCAACCCTACCCAACCCAACCCGTTGACTTTTCCACAGGAGTTCTTTATCCTAATGCAGCGCATTAGTTAGATACAAAGCTGATGTTCATGTACTTTAATCAAACTCTCAATATCTATCTTTGACCATGGATTTTGTCTTTTTCTCCAGGCCAACCCACAAAGCGTATAATATTTTGTTGGATGCATTTGCAATATCGGGAATGGTGGTTCAAGCTCAAACTATTTTTAAGAGTATGAGAAGAGACAGGTAAAGTTTTTAGCATCTGCACGAAATGGACTAAATTTCAGGCCGATGTACGTGGCGTCCTCTTTTTGGATAAAGAACAATCTCTTGTAGTTGTGCTTGTTACAATCATTTATTACTACCACTTGGCGTACTCATTTGAGGGCATTTTCATTTTGCTCCTTTGCTATTCTAAAACTTTTTGTTTGTCCCTCTTTTTTAGCATTAGAATTGACTCCAGATTATGCCCCCGTCAATTAGTTCCGTTCTATATCATTTTGTTTTTGTCATTTAATTCGATTTGTTAACTCCTCCCTCTCATCAATTCTTTGATTTTGGCAGATATAATCCAGACCTTTGCTCTTATACCACTATGTTATCTGCTATGTGAATGCATCCGACATGGAGGGTGCTGAAAAGTTCTTCACCAGACTTAAACAAGATGGACTTAAACCCAATGAAATTACGTATGCGACCTTGATAAAAGGGTATGCCAGGCAAATAATCTAGAGAAGATGATGGAGAAATACGAGGAAATGAAGAAGGTTAATGGAATCAAGTTAAATCAGAAGATACTGACGATTATTATGGATGCATATGGCAAGAACATGGATTTTGGTAGTGCCGTTGTTTGGTTCAAGGAAATGGAATCTCGTGGGTTGACTCCTGATCAGAAGGCAAAGAACATCCTTTTGTCTTTGGCGAAAACATCAGAGGAACAAAATGAAGCTTACCAACTTGTGGGACTTGCAGATCAATGTGGAATGAACCAAGAGTAAATGGGGTTTCCAAGTTTGTCGACGATGATGAAGATGAAGATGATGATGAGTACCATGATGATGATGTTGACGATGACGATGAATATGATGTTCCAGCTCATGTGAATATTCATGATGAGAAACAAGATGAACTAACGCATTTAGTTGGTGATCATCAAGAAAGCCTTCAAGCTCTACAAGCACTAGAAATCTGTTGATTTGTCAATTTACAGTAGCATTTTAGGGTGCAGTTATTCACTGTTCAAAAAAATTTATCAACTGAGATTAGTTGAGTTTTATATCGGAACGAAACAGTTCCATAGTACCATAGTGGCATTCAAGCATGTCAGTTTTTGCCGTGATCCCTAAATTAGACAAGATTTGATGATGCTGATTTGATCATCTGTATAATTTACTTATTTTTCATCTGTTTATCTAATTACTTCATTTTATGTCTATAGTTGTACGTTGTCACTGTCAAGATTGATCAAAGGATAGACTTTTGTAACCTAGATGAGTTCTCTTTTAGCTTCTTGACAACTTTTTCATTGCAGGTCGATTTTATTTCCGATTCGAATTCAAGCATCATTTTGCAAGATTATTACCACCTGCTCATTGCGACCTTCCATAGCGAGATTAGAGCATCAACAATATCAAAACAAATTTAAAATTTTTAGGTCAAGAGGAAAGGATTTGTTGTTCACTTTAAGCAGTGGCAATATTTGACCTACTCATCTATACTGGTCACGAAAGAAAAAAAAAAAAAAAAAAAAAAAGGAATACAAAATGCTGGAGAAGTTGAAGCACGCCGATAAGTCCTCATGCGCTGGTAATCAGGTCCACGTTTTCTTCATTTGCGGACGTCCTTAACCGATCTGCAGCTTTCACAACCTACAGAAACACGAAGGCGTCCGTTTGATGAAAAACCTTCCTCGAATTGCAAGTACTTGACTTCAAATAAGATTGATTTCTTGGTCAACTAGTTTACTTACCTCAGCGTTCCAATTTGTTCTGGCAGTGATAATAATTAGAGTTATTGTTTGTAAAAGAACTCCAATAATCATTCCCCACCAAATACCCTGCCAAAAAAAAGCCCAAAATGATATATTATGTTAGCAGCAGAGCCAGCATGTTTTTTCAATGAGGGTGTATACTAAAAGATAGAGTTTTTAGGGGACTGATATAAGGATAATCACTTTTTAGTAGGAGCAAAATGAGAAAATTGTTAAGTTTTCGAAGGTAAAATTGAAAAAATAAAAGTTCACTTGGAGGTGCAAAGCCCCTCGGCTGTGGGTGGCTCCGGCCCCGGAAGTCATTCATGAAGCCATAGTCAACAATAGAATTAGATTGAGTGAGAGAGAGGGTCCAACTTACTGCCACTCCAAGACTAGTTTTGAATCCAAGAACACAGCCAATTGGGAGACCAATGATATAGTATGTAGCAAGGTTAACATACGCCACTACAGCTTGCCATCCACTTCCGATGGCCACACCTAATATTCCATACATAATTTACTCCAAATATTAGCAATAAAATCTATTAAAAACAAAAAGAGTTTTATAGTATTGTTGTTACCTGAGAGTATAGGTTGGATGCCATTCAAGAAAACAGAGATGGCAAGCAATGGGGTCAACTCGGAAACTGCCTCAATAACGTCCGAATCGCTTGTGAAAAGCTTGCTTAATCCAACTTTAAATATCAAGATAATTGCACTGAAGACAATGCTAATAAGGATGCTTGTTCCATTCACTACAAATACAGAGAACTTTGCCACCCTTGGATGCCCTGCACCTAACTCATTACTTACTCGCACACTGCAATCATCCGAAAGCCACGTTTTATTATGGTAATCGTGCGACAAAATATAGTTCTACTAATCGATATAAGATCAATTATAATTTGCTGTGTAGTGACATAGAACACGTTGAAAGTGTATGTACTATCACACGATGGTGTGTGATTGATATGACTAAAAAGAAGAAAGAAAATTGTCACAAACCTGGCTGCTGCGCTTAGGCCCAACATAAATTGCATGTCCCAGTTCAAGTAATTCATGCTGAAGTAAACATCGGAACAGAAACTTGTCACCAACAAATCTTGTTCAGAAAAGCGAAAGAAAGAAAATGTAGCGTTAGCATAGACAGACATACCAGATGGAAATAGAGTCCAACGAGAGTGTGGGGTTGGGGAGGAGTCCTGATATAAGGACTAGTCCTTGGTTGTACCATATCTCCAAACTGCATTAAACACATAAAAAAAAATCTCATTAATTTCTTTAAAAGCGACAATTTTAGTGTGTTATGCATGAAACATGGTTGGGGAGCACCATAAAAAGTGGACCCCACATTCCAGTCTCATGTTGTGGAGTCCATTTTTTTTTATTAGTGTGTGACGTTGTACTGATATAATTGTAGTTGACACATACCACAACATGACAGCAGAAGCAAGAGTCAACTTGAAATAAGGCCAGATTCCCCGAAAGGCTTTCGAAGAGAAGCCAGTCCAAGTCTCCCGACACCTCGGGCTAAAAAGAATGTAAAGACCATTTACAATGACAAGGAGCCACCAAGATAAGCTAAGCGTGAGAGCAGCACCCAAAAGGCCATATCCCAAGACATTGACCACCAACCACGTGAGAAGCACGTGGACAAGGAAAACCCCAACAGACATCAATGCCAACGGGTTCACTATGTTCTGTGCCTGAAGGAACCTCTGCATTGGGCAGCTTATGGCAAATGCATAGAGTTGGAGGATCAAACCGCGGGCAAAGATTTCGCCCTGCTCTGCAATGCTCTCTGTTTGGCCGATGGCAATCAGTATCGGGCCTGCGAACCAATAAAGAAATGTTAGGAGAATGGCAGCTCCCAAGTGCAGGATGATTGCTCTTTGGCATATGATTCCCATTGCCGAGTATTGCTTGGCTCCGTACGCTTGCCCACACACGGTTTGCACCGCGCTAGCCATGCCCAACTGTTGACAACAAAAGGAAGAGTCAAGTGTCACACTTCTTAAAGACCAAAATATTTCAATTGTAATTTGCATCATATGTGCTTGATAAATAGAAGCGAGCCGAAATGATAGTTAGTGGAGCACATAACTCTCATTGAACAAAATTTCTGGCTCCACCGCTGCTCAAAAAGACCTATTTCCGTTTGGGAGAACCCTCCGGATTGTAACATTTGGATGGAAATATTTGATTGGAAACATTTGAATAGAAACATTTAAATTGTCATTTGGACTAGTGTTTGGATGCTACAACTTAGAACAATACATTTGATTAGAAACATTTGAATTTATGTTTGAATGTTGAAATGAACATCCGGATACTCTATTTCAAATTTGAAAAGTCCAAACACCTATTTGGATGTGCCATTCAAACGTTATAGTCCAAATTGAAGCAAATGGTTGCACCGAACACATAGTTTCAGTTGAATTACAATATGATTATAAGCATAAACTAGCAAAGGAGCTAAAACATACCATGATTCCATAAGCAAGGCCTTGAATTCCCACACTAGCAATAGAGGCCCCAGCAAGCTCCAAAGCACCCAAATGGCCAGTAAACATAAGGGTGACAAAACTGAGCATGTAATTGAAAATGGAGACAACAATGGAAGCCCCGGAGAGGAGCCATAGGAGCCTTGATTCCCACCCGATGAGGCGAGGCCACCATCGGAGAGCCACCGGCTTGTGCTCCAAGAATTCCTCGATCGCCACCGACGACAAGTCAGGAATCCGAGCATGGGAGTCAAGTCCAAGTAACAAAGGTTGGTACCGTTCTTCCGACCCCATTTGCATCATACAAGCTCTCGGAAACAGATAGTGCTACTAAGAACAAGCTGTGGCCAACACTTTGAGTAGTGGTGAAGTATAAATGGACTCATTTTGGTCATGTTAAATTGTGTCCAACCGTTTACTAACGACTAGGAAGGCGTAGTATAACAACCAGTCTCACTACCAGTCAGTATGTTACGCACCAAACGGCTCTTTCACGTGTTATTACACTTCTAAAATATATAATCTATTTAATTTTAATTTTTTATTTCGAACATGCATAAATTTTTGTGGACAAAAAGATGCTATCACATTAATGCTCAACTACTAAATGGGTTTGACTTTGTTTGAAGTCAATGAATGATTCAAAATCCATTATAGGGCTATTAGGTTAACTTGCATACAATAGTTTGATGAAGTTAAAATGTTCGGTAAATGGTTTTTTTTTTTTTTTTTTTCAATAACAGTCATATTTATTCGATAAATATTTTATTTATTACTTGATAACTACTGTATTATATTTACTAAGTGAAGTTAAAGATTATGTTTATTTGATAGAAACGACAAAAAATAAATTTTAATCTCTCAGCTTGGATAATCAAATTTGGCTGTTTTTACTTATCTTAAATTCCAACCATATTTTGTTATTCCCCTTAAAATTTTTGTCTAGTACATGTGTATTTTTTGTTTTTTGGAGAATTCTACTCAACAGTTAAAAAAAAAAAAAAATTCTTACCGATCGAGATGGAGTCAAAAATTTTTTTCGAGGGGACTTGAATTAAATTAAAATTTTAAACCAAATGAATATTAGTGCAAATGAACTTTTTAAAAGAGTGCATAAAATTAAAAAAAAAAATTCAAACAAATGATTTTTCTTAAAAAAAAAATTCAAAAAGCATGGTTATAGGGGTAGTCTAATGATAATATTATATCTAACTCTATTTAAAGATACAGAGTTTGAATCCCCTGTCTTAAAGTTAAAAAAAATGATAATAAATAAATAAAAAATAAAAAAAGCGGAAAGGAACTAGTCATGCATGGCAGCCCCTGTGGGCCTATCCCGGCTATGTCTCTGCCCCCATCGAAAACTGATAATTTTGTCTATTTTATGTACTACTTGTTGTAGAAAAAATATTTTTGTTTTCCTCTCTTTCATGTTTTTTTTTTAATTGATATAAAATTTTCCGATTGGGGTAGACTCCATTACCTTTGTTGTTTAATGTCCCAAAATAAAAAGTATGGTCAATCCTTGGAAGAATTGCTATGCTTTGGGTTTGGTGCGAACACGAGCGCACCTAATTTCCAAAAACTTGGAAGCGACTTTCTTTTCATATTTCCCCCCTATACTTCCCAGCTTCGTCATTTTCACCACCTTTTATTAGTATTTCTTAGATTTTCTTTTAGCTTATTGACTAGTTTAAGAACACGTGCATAGCACGTGATTAGATATATTTAAAAAATTTATTTAAATTAAAAATATATTTAAGTAAATAAAACAGACAAAAAAAAAAAAGAAAATCAATAAAGTATCTAAAAATAAATTAAAAAAAGATTAAAAAATAAAAAAACTAAAATATCAAAAATAGACTTATATTAAAAAAGGATTCAAATGAAAAAATAAAAACAAATTAGGCTAAAAGAGAAAAAAAATAAAGTTAAAGGACTAAAAAGTCCACCCTTCTCTCTCTCTCTTCCTCCCGTTTGTAAGTGAACAAAAATAACAAAACAAAAGTACTCTCTCTCTCTCTCTCTTTCTCTCTCCCCATCCTTTAGTGTGTCAGAAAGAAAACAAAACCCCAAAAAGTTCTCTCTCTCACTCTCTCCTTAAAACGCAAGTTTTGTGTGTTTTGGACGAAATGGGTGAATAGTGCCAAAAGGGCAAAACCGATAAATCACTGTGCAATCCAGGAAAAGGCAAAGGGTTTGAAGGACAGAAATGTCATTTTACTATATAATTTACTGTTCAATGAACGGTAAAAGTTTACATCCTTTTAGTATATATAAATGTGGACTATTGGGTTCATGATTGGTACATCAACAATAGTTGGTGAATCAATGAACTTGACTATCTCGAATATATTTGTTGTGCTTGGTATACTTGATGATATGACAAACTGTTTTTTGATTTTTTATTACTACAATTTTACCAACAAACCAAAGTTCCTCTCTAAACTAGGAAAGGTTGCTAAGACTTGAATACACGTGGTGAGAATTGGTTGGGATTCTACTATTTTAACCTTTTTTTCCTGAAATAAAAGCTCGGAAATAGGATGACTGGTGTTAGCATAATCTCTTGAGCATTTTCAAAGAAGTATGTGATAGGACATGTGACAGTCAACAGTCTATAAAAGAAAAAAAGGGTAAGCCATGTAATCCCATATCGCTTTAGAATGGATATGTAAGATGGTTCATAAGGAGACCACCTCTAATGATCTGGGGCCTTTTGGGGTGAGTCTAAGAGCAATATCATGTGGGCATGAGCCCAAAACGGACAATATCATACCAAATGGAGGTATAAGTAGTTACAAATGATATCAAAACCTATACCTAATCAAAAGTGTGGCCAACGGGGATGTTGAGCCTCAAAAGGAGAGATATTAAGACAGTCATCAGTCCCTATAAGAAAAAGGGTAAGTTGTGCTGTCTTACTTTAGGAATATATATATATATATATATATGATAGTTTATAAGTAAGGAGATCATTTGTAATGGTATGAGACTTTTTAGGATGAGCCCAGGGATAAAATCGTGCGGATATGAGGCCCAAAGCGAATATTATAATACCAAAAGGAGACACAAGTCGTTAAAGGACATTATCTCAACCTTACTGAATACGATAATGATAAAATACATAGGGTATAGTTATAAACATTCTAAATCGTGTACTAGGCTAGTTGAACAAGCCTTTACATTTAAAATTCTCAAAGAGATCACTCAGTACTCAAACATTAGATTATAGACCTACCATAGTGGGCTATTTAGGTCACCCTACTTGGTGGTAAACTTTCATTGCTTGAAGACAAGGCATCTCATATAACTTGGGTGGCTGTCAAATTCTTCTTCAAAGCCAAACTGTTTTATTGATTCGGGATCAAATGATTTCGAAGTCTCGTTTTGTAATGTCATCGGCCGATTTCAATTTAGGGGTAATGAAACCCTAATTATTAATCAGAATTATGATGGATGGACTAAATGTACGATTATTAAAAAAATTGAGATAACATATATTGGCTAATTATAAATATCAAGAGTCAAAATTAGAATCGTGGATGTAATTCAGATGTCATTTGTCAAAGTAAACCTTGCTATGAGTAAGGTGTGTTTGTTGCGGTTTACTTGTTTCCAATTTTGCAATGAAGAAAAAACACCAAGATGATCTTATTAACACAAGCATTCGACATTGGAGCATTCAGCGCTTCATTAACAATAAAACTCTAAAACAGGGATTGCAACAAAAAAGAAAAGAAAAAAATCCCTTAAATCTGGCAAAATTATCAATTTTTTTTTTTTTTTTTTTTAAAACACTCAGCAACCTTGACTGATCATTCGCATTCAAAGGAAGAAGAAAATTGGTGATGAGAAAGCACCCTCGGCCATGCAATGCAAAATCAAGGAGAATCACAAGGACCGTTATATTTAGTTTCCTATACGGCAGCCACCAAGTCTACGATTGCTTCGTTCGCAGAAGTTTTAACTCGATCAGCAGCTTTTATAACCTTTAAAACACCAAAAAAAAAAAAAAAAAAATTACTCAGTAAACCAAGCGAATCACCGTATACCCTTTCTCTCGTAACAACATTTTAAATCTTAATTCATTAAATTTTGTTGTGTGGACCAAATGCAATCAATTTCTATTATGTTGGTCATCATAAGTTATATTATTTGATCAAATTACCTCGGCGTCCCAATTTGTTCTGGCAGTGAGAATAATCAAAGTTACCGTCTGTAAAAAAACTCCAGTAAGCATTCCCCACCAAATCCCCTGAAAAAGCCAAGCAAAATTTAATCAGATTACTATGCATTAACCCCCTTTTTTTTTTGTTTTTTTGTTTTTTTGTTTTTTGTTTTTTGTTTTTTGTTTTAACACCAATGAGAATATGTGAGAGAGGTCCAACTTACAGCTACTCCAAGACTAGTTTTGAAACCAAGAACACATCCAATGGGGAGACCAATTACATAATATGCAGTCAGATTTACATATGCCACTATGGATTGCCATCCACTTCCAATGGCCACACCTAATTTAAAAAAAAAAAAAAAAAATTAGTTACAATAAATTAACAAATAGAAAAAGAGACATCTTTGTCATTATTTTGTGGGTTTGGGTTCTGCCTCTTAAATAAATTATGAGTGAATTGAAAAGTTGTGTCCTAAACTTTTAATCATGAACAAGTCACTCCTAAATTTTAATATATTAAAATAAAGTAATGTTAAATTCGTGAATATTGTTAAAACCTGAAAAAAAAAAAAAAAAAAAGTCAGGTTATCATGCATGTTAAATGATATACTTTGATTGTCATTTAAAATTCTCAAGCAACGTTATGTACGTGATTCTTTGTTTCCGTCTAAAGGTTAACTGTCACCATTGATTTGGGGGGATTATGCAATATTTTATTCAATTCAAGAAGGAATTTGTTAAAAAATTAAAATTTTGAGACGTATTTTAAAAATGAGAAACTTAGAGAGTCAAATATAGTACCCCACTAAATTAAAAATTGTCACCTGAGAGTATAGGTTGAATGCCGTTTAAGAAGACAGACATGGCTAGCAATGGCGTCAAGTTAGAAACTGCGTCTATAATCTCGGGATCGCTTGTGAAGAGATTGCTTAATCCGACTCGGAAAATTAAGATGATCGCACTAAAGATTGCACTGATGAGGATGCTGTTACCGTTTACTATGAAGACCGAAAATTTTGCTACCTTTGGATGACCTGCTCCTAGCTCGTTACTTACCCGGACACTGCAATGAAGATCACATGAAAAGATTCAAGATTGGTACTTAGGCACTTTGGATTTTCCAATTCTTAAATGGAATTAGAAGATGTTACTAATAATTACCTGGCTGCTGTGCTTAGTCCCAACATGAAACAGATGTCCC
Organism: Ficus microcarpa; assembly: GCA_025413485.1. Classification (NCBI taxonomy): domain Eukaryota; kingdom Viridiplantae; phylum Streptophyta; class Magnoliopsida; order Rosales; family Moraceae; genus Ficus; species Ficus microcarpa. The sequence continues at coordinate 20,701,956 of CM046379.1, read as the reverse complement.
AGTTCAAGTAGTTCATGCTGAACAAGAATTTTGTTGGTTAAGTTATAGGTAATAAAACAAATGTTTGTTAGAAGTAGTTTGGAAAATACTAATAGGAGAGAATTTATAATAGAAAATGTGAGTCTTCAACATGGGTATATACCAAATAGATATTGAGTCTAAGGAGAGTGTAGGATTTGGAAGCAGTCCTGATATGAGCACCAGTCCTTGGCTGTACCATATCTCCAAACTATATTTTCAAACCAAAAAAATCTATCAGTCAACAAAATATAAGAGCTAATAATATGGTAAGAGCATCTTGCCGTGTAACGATCATCATTCTCAACGTTACGATTTAAATCAAGATGTTTATAAAGTTTTAACGATGCAACTTAAAGGAATTTTCTCACAGTATTATTCAAGTCATATAATATAAATCTGTCTGATTTAAATACTGTGAATATTATCAATATCTCTTGTGAGGTCTTATGAAAGGGGAGAACTATCTAAGAACATAATATATATATATATATATATATAATTTTTTTAACTTCAAAATGAGAGATTTAAACTTTACGTAATAAATCTGTTATTTATTTCAAAATGTTGCTAGTTACTTTTATGAGGTTTTTGTAAGTTTTACTACGAATTCTGTTTTAAAGGTGGGAATTTGGGCCAGGCCAAACGGGCCGGCCCGCGGCCCGTAATTTTGACCCGGTCGGTGGCCCGGCCCGACCCGAATTTTATGGGCCCGGTAAAAGCCCGGCCCGATAGTAAGGGCCGGGCCGGGCTCTCCCTCTAGGCCCGACGGGCCGGCCCGAAAATTTAAGCCCGATGGGCCGGCCCGGCCCACTCACTATTTAAAAAAAAAAAAAAACTTTTAACAAAGTATCCTTATTTTTTAACAAAGTATAAATTTTTTTTATTTTTTATCTAAGATAAAATATTAAGATAAATTATTAAATTATCAAAAATATACAAATTTATTCAAAAATTATAAATAAAAATTTTAAAAAAATGATCCGGATCTGGCCCGATCTTGGCCCGGCCTGCTCCCGGCCCGCTCTAAGCCACGGGCCGAGCCAGACCTATATTCCAAAACTTCGGCCCGGCCCGTATATTAATACAGGCCGGGCCGGCCCGAAGTTTTGGAATGGCCCGTCGGGCTCGGGCCGGGCGGCCCGAATTCCCAGGTCTATTCTGTTTTATGGTAACATACCACAACATGACAGCAGAGGCAATGGTGAGCTTGAAGTAAGGCCAAATTCCGGTGAAGGCTTTCCAAGAGAAACCAGTCCAAGTCTCTTTACAATTTGGGCTGAGAAGAATATAAAGCCCAGTTGTGATAACGAGAAGCCACCAAGAGAAGCTGAGAGTGAGCCCAGCCCCAAGAAGCCCAAGCTTGAAAACGTCAACGACCAGCCAGCTAAGGACAATATGCAATAGGAAAATCGCAACAGACATGTAGGCAAGTGGGTTGACTATGTTCTGTGCCTGAAGAAATCTCTGCATGGGACACAGCAAAGCAAAGGCGTAGATCTGAAGAATCAACGATCGAGCGAAGATCTGGCCCTGCTCCGCAATGCTCTCTGATTGGCCTATCGCGATCAGGATGGGTCCCGCAAACCAGTAGATGGCCGTGAGAATGATCGCCGCACCCAAATGCAGGATCATTGCTCGCTGGCATATGATGCCCATCGCGGCGTACTGTTTGGCCCCGTAGGCTTGTCCGCACACTGTTTGCACCGCACTTGCCATGCCAAGCTAATAAAAATATAAATAAATTTTATTGAGACTTGAATTCATGACTCGATACATTAAAATAATAATAATAATAATAAAAAAACATCTATGGACAAAGTCAACCTGAGAGATATTATAAGCAATACACAAAACATGACTTGTTTTTAAATATATAGTTGTTAGAATAATAGCAAATCAATAGCTAAATGGCATCGATAGTTCCCTTAAAAAAAAAAAAAAAAAAACACCTCATATAATAATAAAAGATACGAGTTTCATAACATATAACTTATAAGTGGGACCTATATTCTATTGATTGTGATGTTTAGCACAACATATGCTCCTAGTCAGCGCCGGACTCCAATGGGGTACAAATGAATTATTATAAAAAAAAAAAAAAAATTCTTTTACTACAATAAGACCAAAAAAAGATAATTTCTAATGTGTTTTGTATTTTTTTTTATATCTTTATTTGATTTTGTGTTTTTCCTTTTATAACATTTATCCATAATTGTTCTACATATAATGTAGAAGTTATACTTAAATGGATACGATAATTTGATGTACATATTCTAGTGCACGAATCTAAGAAAAATAAAACAAATAGAAACATATTTATTAATCAACTAATAATTGTAAAAAATTTTCGCATATAGAAATTCTTCTAATTAAAATTTAATTGAAAAACACAGATTTATTATTATGGATTTTGAAATTGATGATCTTGACGACCAATCACACTGGAAACAAAGCTGGCAAAGCATGGATTGGTAATAAAAAGAGTGGGGGGGGGGGGGTGTGGAGAGAGAGAGAGAGAGAGGAGAGAGAGAGAATAAAAACATTGTATAAAAGAACAAAAAAAAAAAAAAACAAAATTAATATAGGTGAGACCAGACTTTGGTGACAGAAAACGAGTAGTGGGGCCTTTCAGAAAAAGAAAAAAAAAATGGCGGCACTTGTCAAAAGAGGCATTTATATAATTACAAAAAAAAAAAAAAAAAAAAAACAAATTCTCGCATGTACCCCACCCACTCCAAGTGCAGACCCACTAAGTAGTCACATTCATATGCTAAAATAAAAAAAAAAATCGTGAGAGAAAATGGGACTAAACAAGTACTATTGGCCGAAAAAATAATAAGGAAAAAAAGTGATAAGAAAAGTAGTCACGTTAATTATCTAGCTGTCCCAAATTAAAAACAACCACCTACCATAATTCCATAGGCAAGACCTTGGATTCCGACGCTGGCGACGGAGGCGCCGGCGAGCTCCAAGGCGCTGAGGTGGCCGCAGAACATGAGGGTGAGGAAGGTGAGCATGTAGTTGAACTCCGACACGACAATGGCCGCCCACGACAGTATCCACAGCAGCCTCGACTCCCATACCGAAACTCGAATCCACCACCGGACGCCCAGGGGCTTTCTCTCCAAAACTTCCTCTATTTGCCCGGACGACAAGTCCGAGATTCGGGCATCCGACAAACTTCTCTCGTGTCTATTTACTA
>CM046379.1:20514795-20698633 GCA_025413485.1 Ficus microcarpa | reverse complement strand
TTAGTTCATTGAGATACTTTTACTATTGACAAAGTTATTGTTAGTTAATCATTTATCAACAATAATTGCAAGTATAGGATTAGGTATATTGCGATAAATAAATTAAAATTTTCATTGTATATGCATAAATATCATTTAGTAATAATTTTAAAGTGTAGTAAATATGATGCATGATGCGCTTGAAAAATACATAAAACATATTCATTACTTTGCTTTGGAAAATCCAATCACCACAAAATAATATGCCGCCGTAGGGTAGATCATATATTTTGCTAATTAAATTGTTTCTCCATTAATAAATGTTAATAAAAATATCTCATATTTTCAACATTTATGACAGTAATTTTGGTCAAAATAGAATTAACCATTTTAATTACATCTTTATGAGTGTAACTCATCATTTCAGACTCTAAAGACTTACCTCTAAAGTGTCGTCGTAGGGTAGGTCAAATTAAAAATATATCCAGAAATCATATCACAAGGAGGCCAACCTTGGTATTGATCCAAATGAGCACCACCCGTAGGGGGAGGGAATCAAAGTGTCTTGAGGCCCCATTTTAATCTCACGGTATTATACCAACGATGGAAATCAATGGGTCATATTGCCATATAACCCACTCCTACTCATTATTTTGCAATGTACGTATTTTAGATATAAAACATCTCATGCTTTATAAAATTTTAATAAAATCAAACAATTTGATTCTTATTAAAACATTCTAAATTTCCCACAATTTTAAACTTTTAAAATTACTAACTTAGAAATTATCACTTGAAGATCTAATATTTAACAATCAAATATTTAATCTCACATATACCACACATTATGTAAATCAAATTAATAATCCTTTAATTTAATCTTATTAAATTAAAATTGGCGCAATATAATGTAAATAATACTAAACAACTTTAGAATAAATAAATGAATGCACATGAATGCATCTCATAACATATAACGTGAGTAGGCACTTTTCTATCCTAAATGACACGTTATATACATGAACATATGATAAATATTATCAACATAATAAATATGGTATGAAATCAAAATATTGAAACGGAATTTAATCGGGTCCCTTGGATAATTACAACTCAAAAGAAAAATAATTAAACTAATTTTCTTGAGCTCCCACAAATTTTATTTTTGAAATTTTTTGAATTATAATATCACTGTAACTCTAATTCTAATTTCAAAAATAAAGATCATTAATTTTATATTAATAACCTTTATTCTTTTTCCAACATTCAAAAAATTTAATTAAATTTCCAAAACTTAACTTTCAGGCAACTATTTAAAATTTAAAAGATAAAAGTAAAAAAAAAAAAATAACTTTCCATAATTTAAATTTCCAAAATTTAAATTACAGTTAAGTCTTTTAATTTTAAATTTGTCAACCAAATCCAATTTAGTCAAGATTACATATTTAAATTCGAAAGATAAACGTTAGAATCTAATTTGACTTTTCACAATTTAAATTTCCAGTTAAATCTTTTAAATTTAATTTTGTGAACCAAATCCATATTTAAATTTGAAAGATAAAAGTCATAATCTAATTTGACTTTCCATAATTTAAATTTCCAAATTTTAAATTACAGTTAAATCTTTCAAGTTTAAATCATAATAATCAAATCTTATTTACACTTTCTATAATTATCCAATTTTCAAAATTCGAATCTCAATCAATTAAGGATAATTATTGGGTAACTTTCAAATTTCAAAAATTGAAAATATTCAAAACTCTAATTTTGAAAATTTTGAAACTTTTCGGATCATGCATCTCGAAGCACGAAAACATGTCAGCAACAGGACTATCTCGTCTCCCGCCCCGCAAGGGTGGCTGGGGGTCAAATTCACTGCTCGTGGACTGGCTATGTCCGTTTGGACTAGCTATGTCCGTTTCCGGCCACTCATGGCTTTTTCGTATCCTTCGATGATCCGGAAAAATTCCAGACATCAAACTTTTTCAAAACTTTACCCACAAAAATTCTGAAAAATAGAAAATAAAATTTATGGATTGTCTTCATCCTTTTCATCGTTAAATCTTCATGTTCTCCATCTTTGAGTCTTCATGGTCTTGATTGTCCATTGAATTACATAATAAATTCCTATACTATTTCCGGCATACAAAAATTCTAAGAAAGCAACAAATAACTGATAAGGAAAACACTGTAATGATAAATTGCCCCTTTAGCAATTACAACCCAACAAAAATATTACAACCAAAATATAAAATTTATCCAAGAAACCATATAATTAATGACCAAATCCAGTATTCAAACATTCATCACATGAATCATAAACACCTGAATAAAATAGAACATACATCATATGCATAGTGCCTACCCATATTAGTTTACAAAAAGGTGAGATCATGAATATCACATAATCATTATATTAAATTAATATAAGCTAAAACCTTGGCTTAAATACCAATTGTTGGTTTCGAAAACCAAAATTGGTGAAAACTAGCCGAAGCATGGAACTATGAACAACAAAAATTTCTCAAACTTTGTGTTATTCCATAGCTATATAAAAAGATAAATGATCAGAATCGTACAGTCGTCTAATTAGTTTGACTCCATCTGTAACGTCCCAAAATTCTGCTCTACATACGTAGGGCCGTTACCTTACTTACTTGACTTAACTTAACGTCCCGACCATTCACGTAGAATCGACTACGTAAATGTGGGGCCGTTACTTAACGTACTTAACTTAATTTCTAAAACTAATACTTAGACTAGTCGGGAAATTCAGAATAAATTTTTTTTCTTTTATTTTTCAACTTCATTTTAAAATCTTAACTTGAAAACATTGCATTCATAAAACGTAATATGGTACATGTTCCCTAATCATGCATGTACAATTTCAACACTTTGCTGAAAATCTGTGTAATGGTATCCCATACTGCCCTTCACTTGCTACATCATCTCCATGGCCCACGAAGCAAAGCTGCAGGCATTTTGCCTTTACCTACAGTATGGAATATATCTGATGAGCTTTCGCCAAGCAAGTACAAACGTTATCTCACAAAAACATGTTAACATCACATAACATATGCATGAACCATTTATGTTCAATTAGAAATCTTTTATGATCGATTATTAACTTGAACTTATTATCTTTCTTTAACATGTGGGCCCCTTGTGTACGTACCAGATGTGCGCTCTCCAGATAAAATTAGGGTTTGCAAGGTCCCTAACAATTCTGGGAATTATTAAACTTGAACATGAAGAACCCTCCACCTGATGGGAGGTTGGTACGACACCTTACTTGTGTGTTCTTATCATGTGGTTTATCATTAGTGAACATACCTCATGATGTTACTATATCATACCATAACTTAACATTTCATTCATAACATGGCATTTTTGGTAAACATGACATCTTTGTAAACATCGTACTTTTGTAAACATGGTATATTTAAAACATCGCATCTTTAAAAACATGGCATCTTTAAAAATAGCATCTTTAAAAATATGGCATCTTTAAAACATCGCATCTTTAAAACATGACATCTTTAAAACATCGCATCTTTAAAACATGACATTACATATCATAACATAGCATGAAACATGTCATAGCATACTTGAAAATAGATTACTATCTTTCATACCGCAGGTGAGGTTTGTACTTACCTGAGGTCCTATGCTCTTGACTTAAAGTTTCCAACATGATATATCAACAAGTTCCTATTCCTATTTCAATCAAGGTGTAAGATAAGATTATCCTATCTTACCATAAATCATTACATATGATGTTGGTATCCTAACCAACATCCATGAACAACCCTTATCATATGTCCCCCTTATATCATCTCATGCTAAACTTGTTTGGTTACTTTCTTTATCCTTGGGCTTATGTTTTACTTGATCCGTAATGCATTGGGTTATTATTAATAACCCTAAGTCTTAGCCCATTTTATTAACCTTGGTATCCTTTAGGGTTATCTTGGGTAACCCTTAAGGTCAAACTTAATCAAACTTTTAGTCAACCAAAGTCAACATTTGGTCAACTAAGGTCAACCCTCTTTGGGTCAAACTTTTGGGCTTTAGCCTTAGCTCAGTAACTCGGATATAAGTTCCGGTTACCATCCGTAATCGATTTGCTTACTAAATCTTAGCTTGAAAAATTCCATTTTTCCTTAACTTGGAAAATTTTGGGGAAATCAATCAAAAACTCTTTACTTAACTTGTAAAAATTCATATTCATAAAATCAGTAAGGGTTGAAAACTGCCATTGGAACAGTTTCCATAGTCAAAACAGTAGTTTTGAGGAAAGATACAGTTTTTCTAAACTGTTTTTAGAAAATCCTGTGCAGGAATTTCCTGTTTCCTGCACCCTTTTTGGAAATCCATGTCAGTTTAAAAATCCAATTTGAATTTGAAAAAGTTGTCTTCATGAAAGTTCTAGCTCTCAAAAAATCCTAAAACTTTCGTGTTTTACGAAAAATTTAATTCGGAGTCTGACTGGTTCATTTTGCCGTTTGAACTCACCAGGCCGTGTAGAAATCCTAGGCATGGTTAGGCTCGGGTTTTGATGAAAATGAAGGCCATTGGAGCCTTATTTTGGAAATCTGTTTGTGTTGTCCCCTAGGAAAAATCATTCTGAACAACTTTCATGTTTTACGTTTTTTCCAATTCGGCCTCCAAAGGCCTCAAATTCCACTTTTTAGAAAACTGGACAGTTCACATTAGAACTGGCAGTTTCCATTATTAATTTCATTTTACGTCCTATTGCGCGAAATCTAACTCAACCGAACACGCGGGAGCCTAAATAGCATACATGCAGCATTTTCTAATGTCCCACATGAATAATCATGTAACTCAAACGCGCCCATGCAAACCAAAAACCGAACTGACCTAGCCTAGGTTTGCATGGTTCTAGGTTGTCTCATCATTCTATTCATTCACATATCATTCCATAATCAAAACTAGCAACCTAACATGCACTTCTAAAACCGGCTGCCATATAAAAACAAGGGACATATAACACATTAAGCATCTAGCATGCAATCCTAAAAATTAATCAAAGATCATAAGCAAACCACCCTCAGATCTAATCAAGCACACACCTAAACCAACCTAGGGCAATGAAATAGATTTGAGCTTATGCTCTTACATCCTCTCAACTTGAAATATATGTAAAATTTCAAATTGAAAGCTTAATTGAAAAGGTTAGGGTTGGTGGGAGAGTTACCTTAGCTAACCCTAGAAATAGGTTAGGGTTTAGGATCCAAAGATTTCTCCTTCCTCCTTGTCCCCTTGCTCTCGGTTTTCCCTTCCAAATGGGCATCAAAATTTTCGTCTCACTTATGGGTTGGTTCTAGTAAGTCTGGCCACTCACCACACTCTCCCTCTTCACTTTTCTTTTCCCCTTTCTTGCTCTCCCCACATTCGGCCACTAGGCCAATATGGGTTCGAAAATTTTTCCAACTTTTTCTTCTTGGTTCTAGCTCAAATCCGAACTCTCCCCTTGGGTTTTTTTCCCCTAAATTTTTCAGTTTTTTCTCTTCCTTTTCTTCTTCTCCTACAGGCGGCTTTTCACCCCAAAAATGGTTATCAATTTTTTTTTCTTCCTTTTTGGTTCTTTGGGTTTTGGTTTCTAGAGAGAAAAGTGTGGGAATTTATTTTGGCATGGTTTTAGGGAGTTTTCCCAATTTTTGAGCTGAAAATCCGCCCCCTCCTTGCCCTATTTATAGCTGAAAATTAAATAATTTTTGGATTTTTTAATTCCAAAAATTACATTTTGACCCCTAAAGCAAAAATATTTACAAAAACACCCCCACATGTGTCACTTGGCTGGCCATCCCCTTGTTCTCCAAGCAAATGATAACATCATCATGCTTACCTCATCATGCTTACATCACCTATTTTTCAAAAATTACATTTTGGCCCCAAATGACAAAATCTTTACATTTTTGCCCCCTAGGTGGCCGGCCATTAACTTGTCTTGCAAGGCAAGTTCTTGCATCATCATGGCATCATCTTGATGACATCACCTTGCTTACATCACCAATTTTTATAAAATTACATTTTAGCCCTTAAGGACAAAATATTTGCAATTTCAACCCCTTAGGTGGCCGGCCACATCACTCTTTTTCTAGAAGATTCTACATTTCTTTCCATGCTATTTAATCATTTATGATGTCATAAATCAAGGGTGTGATGATGTCATCCCTAACTAAGGCTTGTTTGACTATTTCCTTAAAACGCAGTCCACTTTTATCCTACACAGATATTTCCAATACTGTTATCACTTATAAACAGTATTTTTATACTGCACTGCAGTCCAAAATTTATCTGTGTAAAATCAGATTGTATAAAATTTTTTTGTTTCTTTAAGCCCTTTTGCCCTTTATTCTTAACTTGGTGTGCTTGATTTTTCTATAGTGGTTTTAAATCTAAATCTTCTTATCTTATCTATAATGACGGTTTTTCGCAGTATATTTTCCATATTGCTTATCGTATCACAGTACCGTCATACATTTGACCTCTATGGTCAACCTTTGACTTTTTGGTCAAACTTTAATTTTTTCGGTCAAACTTTGACCAACATAAAATCATAAATTTTTGTGATGCCTTTATCACAAAAAGCCCTAAACATGGCTAAGTAACTATTTATTGAGTCTCATAACTAATTAAATGAGAACTCAAATATTTACTGATAAAATTATGAATTTTACGTTGGTATTTATAATTTTCATGAAATATTATATAAACACATAATATGGACTTCAATTTCTTCAAATCATGAGTCCGTAAAAATTCCGGGTGTTACACCATCAAAATAAACTTTCGAACTCACGAACAATCTTATCCTTCACGACCATGTTCTTCCACACCTTACCTTCGTCGCTTGATTGAACGAATGGGTGAGCGTTCCTATTGAAGGATTGATTCACTCACTCACTTTTGGTGTCTTTGTTTCAGCTCTCAACATATGAGAAAAAACAAATAGTGCAAAGGAAAACTCTTCTCTCTTTGAGTTTCTTATTGACTAAAAGTCTACCAACCAAAAATCTTGAACCAAAAGTTCACATCTACCTTCATATAAATCATATTTATTGAGTAAGATAGATTACCCAAAAATTACTTCATCAAGGAATAGGATTTGATACTCAAATCCATATCAAGTAAATCAAAATACATGATTCCATACATAGGAGTCTGCTAATAACTCAAAATTGAGATCATTCTGTATATGAGCGTTAGTTGACATGATTAGAATGTGCTATACTTAATTGAAATTATCAGCAATTCATATCACGTCATGTTCCATGTCCTACATAATCACATTATGCATAGTGCACTCATTATATATTTAGTTACATTAACGATTCGGATAAGACCGTTCCATTCTTAATGGTAATGACATGCTTTAGTGATATTCAATTAAAGATTCCATACTTTAATTGATTAATCAATTAATTAATTGATTATTTATCATGGACCGTTTCAATTATCATCCTTAAATATTATCCTCTAGTATATAACCCTTTTATATACTATTTAAGGTTACATAGATAATTGTGAAAGTTTAATAATATTTATTAAGTATCAAACATACATGCATATACAACTATAATGAAATAGAACATTTATTTCTATAAATCACAATAAAGTTGTGGCATCATATGCATTATGGATACCAATCCTAACATGTTAATGCCGGTTGATCCCTTCTTAGGCTTTTCTATTATTTGAAATACATATCTCTACATATATATATATATATATATATATATATATATAGCACGAACGGTTTGTGTGCTTCCACCTCCAAATGAAGATCAATTTGTTTCGGGTTGCACCAGAATTTTGATTGTGAAATAGAAACGGGCTGAAATATATGAAGGCAATTACCCAACAAAACCCATCTTTCCCAGCCGCGAGAGTTTTCCAAAAATGCCCACAGTTCCCATGAATTGGGCTCACAAATCATTCAACCCCATAATGACCAATTTTTCACATCCTCACCGGTTTTTGGTGATGTTTGTACCTACGGTGCTCTCAGTAACAGTCACTTTCTTTCATATCTGATTTATTTGCTTCAAAAATAAGTTTCATTCAACCATTCAGTAACCCATACTCATCAAAATACCTTACATTAAACATAATCCAAGCTCCAACACAAGGAAAAATACTTCCAGAAAAAAAAAAAAAAAAAAAAAAAAAAACTGAAACAACTGGATATGTGTACATATCCTTTTTGTTCTCTATAGTTGGGGTTGCCAATCAAACGAAACCACTTTATCGCAACAGATGCGTAAATAAGTTTCTTCTTCCATACTCATATCACCACCATATATATAGAAATCTATTTTGGCCATATATATATATATATATATGTTTGAATGTATGTATGTAATTAAGGATAAACCTCAATGACAAACCTCTCTCCTAGAATTAGAGTACTTTTATAGTGACTAAACCCAGCATCCTTGAAGAGTTTCTCCCATTCTTTGAAAGTACGCTGCTTACCAGACTCGGTCATCATCCTCATGTCAACCGCGAGTTGTAAATCACTTATCTCTTTATCCATATTGATCGGACTACCAACCACCATCTCGATGATTATGACTTTTCCTCCCTTACCCCTTCTCAAAATTGCTTCTCTACATTTCTTCAGTATCACCATGCACTCTTCTTCACCCCATAAAATTAGAATCCACTGTTTGATGATATACATATGTGTATATATACATCGGAAACAATTAGTTTGCAATTAGTTATTATGAAAATCAAATAATATACTAGCTTGACAAAAAAAAATAAAAATAAAAAAATCAAGTAATTTATACCTTGAGAAGAATTGCATCTGCGGGAGGTATTGGATCGGATAACATGTCTCCTCCAACAAAGTTCAATTTTTCGGATCCGTGAAGATCAGCAACAACATGCGGAAGATCAAACACGGTGCAATGAATGTGGGGGAAACTGTTAGTTATGGCCTTGGCCATGGATCCGGTGCCACCACCTACATCCACCAAGGTCTTTAAGCCTTGAAAGACCTCTTTACAATCTTTGAGAGCGGCATGGGCGATGAGCTTGGAATCATTCGACATTGCCTCGTTAAACAGATGGAGACTTTCTGGATTATGCTCAAGCAAATCATAGAAATCACGTCCCTCCACCGTCCCGTACAAAGTGGCATCGCTGTTGCGGAACCAAGCGCTCAAGGAACCCCACACGGCAATGAGTTTGGGAGAGAGGATGACAGAAACAAACGGTTTCATGCTTATGATGAAGGGCGATTCATCTAAGAGAAGCCGAGAAACGACATTGAGTGAGTATTCTTCTTCTTCTTCTTCTTCTTCTTGTTGGTGATGATGTTTTTTGGTGGTTCCAAAGAATCCATGGTGAACAAGGATGCGCATAAGGCGAGGAACACAATGAGCTTTGGAAGGGTGGATGGGGAGGGCCGTAATGAGCTTGGAAAGCGGAATAGATTCGCCGCCATGGTTGTGGATGATGTCTGGTATGCCTAAGTCAATCGCACATTTTAGTGCCATGGCCTTGACGTGATCCTCTGCAAAATGCCATAGAAAGTTGCGGGCTTGAAGCAGCTCATCAGAACTAACTTCCTCACTCGAACTACTACTACTATGTTTCTTTATTATGTTTATATCTCAAAGGTCGTGTTAGTTTCCAGTAATCTTTTTTAAGTGAATATCTCCCTTTTTATAGAAGTGGAATATGTTGTATTTCGGTGTATCCATAATAATTTAATCAAGTAGCCAGTAAACTGTAACGCCTCTCTCCCATAGTTCTAATACATTTTGCTTGCGTTTGATTCACCAACTGGATATGCAATTTTTAGTTACAGTTGATTGACTTTTCAAAAATTAGTTATAATTTTTATTGATTTTTCAGAAAAAGATAAAAACTGATATGAAAAAGTATAATTTAGTTGGAGTTAAGTTAAAATGTCAAATGAATCATTATTTTACTCTAAAAAAGCATTACTTATTTCCTAATTAGAGATAATTTTCGTAAAAATGATGGCCAATTCAAACTTTTAAAATATTGTAAAATAAGTAACATATTAAGACTTCTTCATTGATCATGCCTACGTATTTACATATTATATTTACATCTCAAAAAGCTACAATACTTATTACAAACAAAATATTTCTCTACCCATATACACACATATATATGTATAATACTAACAGGTACTAAAAACTCAAAATGTAATTCACATGTCAATCTGATCTTATATGTATCGAATCGTGGGAAATTAAAGCACCAGCCAACCTCTGAACATCTACCCAAAGATTCATTATATGCGTAATTAGAACACTAGTGAGCTAAGACTCAATAAGTAAAAACAATGCAAGATGATATTCTTGTAAAATACTTTGAATTATGTATACTTATTTCATTTTATATATAACAAAACATTTAATTGGTTCCACATTATACTACACTCATCTTTAAATTGAATAGGAAACCTCTTTTAAAAATGTTTGGCTTGGACAGGCTAGTTTATATTCTGGGGATATCTCCCTTTATCCCGGCACTTCATTCCCCATTGTCTTTAGACAACACCCTTTGCCTTGGAGCTTTATGACCAAAAGATAGCCCCCATTTAGCCAACATGATAACATATAGGTTGGTAGGGCACTCATCCTCCTCACATATGCCTTGGTTTCGAGTCACTTTCACCGTGTTGATCGAGGTATATGACAAGAAAATATGTAGCATATACCACGCGAAGCCGAGGCTCGAGGGTTATCTGAGAACTTCAATGCCTTCTCCTATAACCTTTTAAACTTTAGAGGGGGGAAACAAGAATAGTCTCATTTTCCTCGGAGCCTCATTTTTTTTTTAAGGTAGTCCCCTTTGCCTCGGGACTTCTTTTTTTTTTTTTTTTTTTTTTGGTTGAGGACTGATTTTGTTGTACCGTTGTTGGATTTTGAAAGGCATTTGATGCATTACAGTTCAATATTATATGGTCGTTTGTGTTAGATTAGTATTGTGTTAAAACGTATATTGTTTTCAATGATTTGCATCGTTTGAATTTAATTAAATTCAATTTTTCATTTACTTTTAGTTACAGTGGAAAATTGAACCCGTTTGTGGTGTCCCAAACCGAACAAAGCAAAGAAAGATTGACAATAAACCTCTACCAAAGAATGGTGTGGGCTCTATTAGTTTTTAAACAAAAATAAGATTATTAGCAAATTTTTTTCTAGTTTGCTTCGACCGGAAAATGTGTAATTATAAAAGTTACTTAAAACTTTTTAAAAGTTACAATTATGTTCCAACACATAAATAGTCTCATTACGGATCTCATAATTACGATGAACAGTTAATAAATTGCAGGAAAGTAGAGAACACAAAAATTTTATAAGGATTTGGGGGAATCTCTTTAATAACGTCCTCTCTTGATATTGGCAGTTTCACTATTTTAGAGGATCACAATTAGCGCTCTTTGCTAATGAATGCAGATACAGCACCATAATCTTTTAAAGAAAAAAATTATTTATATATAGGTACCATTTGGAAAAATACAATAATTTAAATAAGTAAAATAACTGGCTAATGATTATTTGTTGTTGAAGTATAAATTACCTTTTAGATCTTCTGGCATGGGAAGATTATTCTCAATCCATTATATTTGAAATTCTAATACTCAAGATTCTCTAATTTAAATCCCGGGATTTTTAAGGATTTTATCAAACTAACACTTCAACTCGTCCGTGGACGTCGCGTGCATGGGCCATGGCCTCCGGGTATTGCCTTTTGTCCTCGTCCGTTGGTGGTCTAGAAGTAACGAACAAATGTGGTAGCTTTGTGATTAAAAGTTCGAGAGCTAGCTGTGTAATTCTCATTGAGGATCTTAAATGTATAGGCTTACCCATGTCATCGTAGTACTTAATTTAAAGTGTTTGGGATTATCTGTTATGTATCCTTACCACGGTTATTGCATTTGGTGGGATAACATACTCCTTGTTAAGGGTAGAGATGATCATAATGAGGATTTTAGTGAACATTCCTATCAGTATATGTGAATCCCCAAAACTAACATTCACTAGGTATACTAACTCTGGTAGATCCCTTCTCAAACTTCTTAATTATTTGAAAAAAGGTCTTACGTGATTACAGTTGATCGTATTCTTTAAAATTTTGTTAGCAATGATACAATATTAGAGAAAGACGAGAGAGAGATATGAAGTTAGCTAGTGAAATAAAACTATTATAGTACGTGCCAAAATTATTATAGCATGTTACTTTGAAGCCTTTTTAAGTTGGAGTCCATTGATTTTTTAAAAATTAGTTATAAATTTTGTTAACTTTTCATAAAATGATAAAAACTAAGATAGAAAAAATACAATTTAACTGGAGTTAAATTTAAATGTCAAACAAAGCCTAAGTTTAATATATTTTTCTAGTTAACCAAAGTGGTTAGAATCGGACACCACTTGGCACTTGCTGATTATGATGATTTTATGACCCAAAAAGAGAGAGAGAGAGAGAGAGAGAGCTATTTAGAAGAGGGGAAGAAAGAGGAGGAAACAGTAATAGAAGAGAAATTATTTCTTTTTACACCTGTGTACTTGTCTTCTCCTCATGCTCACGAACAATGTCACGAATAAGTAATATACAGGGCGGCTAGCAAATTATAATAAAACTACGAATAGAAATTGGAATATACAAAATTATAATAACAAAATAGCGTAAAACAAAACTGTAATAAAACAAAAATCGTTAGCAACATAAACAGTTGGACTCGGAAGCGTACACGAGAAGCCGAGTCCGTGTAACACTTTGAGTTCTTTTAAATAGATACAGCCCCTCACCGTTGGTGTCGAAGGTTCAAATGAATTTCTGTCTCTCATGGTACAACGACTGCAAGTAGCGATCGAGAAACACGAATCTACTTTCGATGAACTGGAAAACATGGCCAAATTCTATCACATTAAGACACCTGGACGCTCTAGAGAAAATAGCAATCTAGAGAAGGCTCAGATTTTTGCACTGTTTGGACAATGGAAAGTGAGGGACTATTCTTTTTTTTTTTTTTTTCCTTTTCACATGTACATGTTCCTGTGGCTCGGACGAGTATTCTTGTTTATATTGCAACAGTTGTAAACAATTTTCTTTTTCCAATTAACAAAGCGTCCCCTTTTTCTTCACTTTGGCACTTTTTAGGTGTCAAATGCTCGTTTAACCTCTGTATTCATCATCTCGTTGGTTATTTACCAGGGGGCACATTATCAAAAGATAATAACACTCCTTTAAGAAAGTTGGCCATGAAATATAAATTGCATCCAGCTAGCAACTTTCTACTTGTGGCGTTAACTTTTTTAGAAAAAATAGTAAGAAATAAATTACTGATGTTGTGTTTACTGGCTTTTTCTTCAAGTACTGTGTTTGATAAGAAGAAATAGGATGAGTGGAAAGAAAGATAAGCGAGGAAAAGCACAAATCGATTATTTGGTACGACAATTGCTTAAAGAAGAAAGGAAAAAAAAAAAGAAAAAAGAAAAAGAAAAAGAAAAAGAAAAGAAAAACAAAGAAAAGTCCATGGGGACGGGAAGGAGTAGGAATGCATCAATATGTTGGTTACAACTTTGTTTGATAATCAAGTTTAACTCCAATTAAACAATACTTTTTCAGTTGGATTTTTTTATTTTTATTTTTGAAAAGTTAATAAAAAATTATAACTAATTTTTAAAAGTCAACAAACTTCAACGGGTGATTAAAGCAGAAGCTACAATTCTACCCTATTGTCTCTTTCTGTTCTCAACTTTAAGTTTGTATTTGTGTATGATTTAGAATGAAATCTTTAGGTTAAAGTTTATTGACTTTTTAAAAATAGTTATAAATTTTGTTAATTTTTCACGAAAAGAAAAAAACTAAATTAAAAACTTTAAATTCAAACCTAAAAGTCAAATGAACCCTCAAAGTTTCTCAAGCTTTTCTCTTATATAAATGTGATTGTATTTTTCTTCCAATTATGCCTGTCATTTTATTCATGAATGTTAAATATAAATACATTATATATATATATAAATTATTTTAATTGACATTTGAGATTAATAATTTAATATTTATCGCAGTTGGCGCCACTCACAGAAATTCATGACTTCTTATTTGATTGCTTTTAGTTAACCGCTTGAAACTAAACTTTTTGGGTCTATACTAAACTTCTTACTAACCATTGTATACTCGGCGACCACTCCAATTCTTAGTTTTTACTAAAAAATATTATATGAAAGAATAATTGATCTAAATAATCTCTGAACTCTTCCAAACGTGATAGTATAGTCACTGTTTTTTAAATTTTGATCGAGATGGCTCTAAATTCTCTAAATGTTGACAATCTTAGTTAATTCTGTCTAATTCCCTTAAGTTTTTAACAGAAGAGATCATATGCAATGCATGTGATCCAATTTAAAAACGGTATTTTAACAATATAACAATAAATTTAATTTTAATAAAAATAAAAACAAAAATTAAAAAGCCCTAGATTTCTTTGCTTTCCTCTAGCTATTTTCTCTCTGTTCATTTCCTCTGCCTAAGTCTCTCTCCTCCCTCTCTCTTTCGAATTTCTCCTCTGAAAGTTCACTATGAGTAGCCTCAATAAAGGCATCACCGCCAGCAACATCGGTGTCATCCTCAAGGCCTGTGGAGACAGAGCTCGTGGGTCTGGCAGCGGATGTTGAGTTCATTTGGGGGTCGGTCTGGGGGCAGATCTTGACTTCATTTTAGGGGTGGGTCGGATCTTGAGTTTGTTTGTTTGTTTTTTTTGGGAGGGGGGTGGCGATCGACGACGAAGAATAAGGTGGGGTTAGATTTTTAAGGCTACAGTCAGCAAATGGAGAAGAAATAGGTGGGCATGAGTTTGGCGATAAGGGTGGGAGCCTACGATTGATTATTGACAGGGGGCTTGAGTTTGTTTGTTGGGGGGGCCCACTTGGGTTTCTCGGCTCTCTCTCTCCGTTGCCTGAGATCGGCGACAGAAAAGGGGCTTGAGATTGTTGGGGGGTTCTTTGTCGCAAGTTGGGGGGGGGGAGCGGTGCTAGGTTTCTCACCACTCTCGCTCTATTTTTAATGTTATTGGTGTGAGATATTGTTTTAATAAGAGCATTTTTATCTTTTGATTATTAATTGAGATCATGTGAGGGATCATGTGACCTCTTTTATTAGAAACTGAATATTTTTGGATGGAAATAACTAAAATTAACAACATTTAGAGACTTTAGAATAATCTTGACCAAAATTAAAAAAACATGGACCAAACTGTCACATTTTGAAGAGTTCAGGGACTATTTAGGCCAATAACTCTATAAGAAATAGAGAGAGATAGACATGGGCGGATTTAAGGGGGTGTTAGTGGGGCTAGACTCATTTTTTTCTTCTAGTTTTAGCCCAAAAATTTTATAATTTTTACAATTTGCCCCCATTAGAAACTAAAAATTCTCATATATTCCCTACTTTAACCCCCTTAAAAATAAAAAATTTTCACATAATCTTTACTAAAATTAATCCTATAAAAACAAAGTTTTGTCACTACTACAAAAGGTGGATTACACGACGGAGATTACATGATGATTTCAAAACACCGTCGTGTAATTGGAGGTTTACAAGACGATTCACAGAAAACCGTCATGTAATATTCGGTTTAGACTGTGATTACACGACGGTTTAGTAACTGTCATGCAACAATAGAATTACACGACGGTTCCACGAGGCCGTCGTGTAAATTCAGGGATTACACGACGGTTCTCCGGAACCGTCGTGTAATATTAGAGGATTACACGACGGTTCCTTAGGACCGTCGTGTAATCCCCAGGTCGTTGGGGATTAGACGACGATCCCAGGGGATCGTCGTCTAATCCCCACAGAACCTGGGGGGACAGTCGTGTAATCCTGGGATTAGACGACAGTCCCAAGGGACCGTCGTCTAATCTCCAGTCTCGGGATTACACGACGGTCCCCTTAGACCGTCGTCTAATCCGGTACCCTGGGGATTACACGACAGTCCAAAAAGGACCATCATGTAATTCTGAGATTAACACAACAATCCTAAAAGGGACCATCGTATAATCTTCCGGCTTTTTTTAACCCTATGACCAGTTGCCTCTTTTTAATCTGACAGAACTATTCCGCAGCCGTGAAAAAATTACAGAGGCATGCGAAACCACATCTCCTCCACTGCGACAGTCCAGTACTACCACATCTCTTATAGTAATTATTTGTAAATAGAGATTATTAGTTACTCTTCTTTTGAGTTATCAATTAAATTTATTTTGATAAATTTTGTAGATATCTAAAATGGTAAATTCTTGTTTTTTTTTTCTTCTTTACAGTTTGATTTGTTAATTAAATTATTTCGAAAGCTAATATGTTGTATGTTAAATGGAAAAATCCTTATTATTGAATGAATTTAATGATCTTCAATTTCGATTTAGGTCGGGTTCTTGGAAATGGATCGAAAATGGATGTGGGCTAATAGATTGACTAGAAAATATCGAGATGGTGTTGAAAAATTTTTGTCTTTTGCCAAAACTCACATGAAAAATGATAAGATTCGATGTCCTTGTGTGAATTGTGGAAATCATAAATCTCACGAAGTTGATGAAGTTAGAAGACATTTACTTGCCCGTGGGATTATTTGTTCGTACCAAACATGGTATTTACATGGTGAAATGTGGAATAATCCAACATCGAAGAACAAAGGAAAAAAACCTCTTGTTGAGGAAGGTGTAGGAGATAATTTGTTTGATATGGTTAATGATTTGGAAGAACAATTTATGCATCGGCCGGAGTTATTTGATGCAATGATAAATGATGCCGAGTTGCCCTTGTATGACGGGTGTAGTAAATATACGAAATTGTCCGCACTAGTCAAACTATGGAACATGAAGGCTTTGGGAGGTGGACAAATTCTAGTTTCACGGCTCTTTTAGAATTTCTAAGAGAGGTTCTACCGGTTGATAATAAAATACCGGCTAGTATGTACGAAGCTAAGAAGACGTTGAGCACTTTAGGAATGGAATATGAAAAAATTCATGCATGTCCAAATGATTACGCCCTTTACCGAAATGGGTATGAGGATTTGGATGAATGCCCGGTTTCTAAGGAGTTAAGATGGAAGAAGGACAATAAGCCAACGAATGATAGCAAAGGAGTGCTAGCAAAGGTGTTATGGTACATTCCTCCAGCGCCACGTTTGCGGCGTTTATTCCGTAATGCCGATCATGCCAAGAATTTGACTTGGCACCATGCTAAACGTGTTGAAGATGGCATGCTTAGACATCCAGCCGATACACCACAATGGAAGCCCTTTGATGCCGATCATCCTGAATTTAGTGCGGAACCACAGAATCTACGTCTTGGTTTGTCAACGGACGGAATGAACCCACATGGTAATATGAGTAGTAGGCATAGTACTTGGCCCGTCGTACTTGTCAATTACAATCTCCCTCCGAAGTTGAGCATAAAGCGGAAGTTCTTGATGTTGACTTTATTGATATCGGGTCCTCAACAACCAGGGAATGACATTGATGTGTACTTGGCACTGCTGATCGATGATTTAAAGAGCTTATGGGAAAAGGGATTGAAGTTAGAGATGCTTACCGTCAAGAGACATTCAACTCCGTGCAATGTTGATGTGGACAATTAATGACTTTCCCGCTTATGGAAACCTATCTGGTTATTCAGTAAACAGTTCTATCGGTTGTCCCCGTTTGTATGAAAGAAACATCTTCCATCCGGTTGAAAAATGGTAAGAAAACCGTTTACCTCGGTTATAGGAGATTCTTACCAAAAAATCATCGATACCGCAAACAAAAAAAGGCTTTCGATGGTAATACGGATGAAAGAATCCCTCCCCGGGTTTTGACGGGCGAAGACGTTTTCGAGATGGTTAAGGATTTGAAAGTGGTGCTCGGGAAATGAAAACGGAGTAACAAGGATCTGATGGTTGATGGACCTTGGAAAAAGCGGTCAATCTTCTACGAACTTCCATATTGGAGGATGCTTTTCGTTCGTCATTGCTTGGATGTGATGAATATTGAGAAAAATGTTTGTGAATCAACAGTGGGCACGTTGCTTGACATTCCTAATAAGAGCAAAGATGGTGAAAAGACACGGTTGGATCTTAAGGATTTGAAAATTAGACTTAACTTGATTCCTACGAAAAGAGGGAATGCCACTTACTTACCACCGACAAAGTACACATTGTCAAGACAAGAAAAAAGAAAGTTTTGTGAAAGGCTCGCTTCTGTAAAAGTGCCCAATGGGTATTCTTCCAACTTCAAAGGTTGGTGTCGATGAAGGATCTGAGGTTGGTTGGAATGAAAACACATGATTGTCATATCTTGATGCAACAGCTATTACCGCTTGCCTTGCGAGGAGTGTTAACGAAGGGTGTCAGATTCACAATTACCAAGTTATGCTCATTTTTCAATTCGATATGCTCCAAGGTAATTGATCCATTTACATTAGATTTGCTACAATCAGAGTTGGTTAAGATATTGTACTTGCTTAAGAAGTACTTTCCACCCTCATTTTTTGACATAATGATTCATCTAACGGTGCACTTAGTCCGGGAAGTAAAGCTATGCGGACCGGTATACTTGAGATGGATGTATCCTTTTGAAATGTACATGAAGGTTTTGAAGGGTTATGTCAAGAACCGAAATAGGCCGGAAGGATGTATAGTAGAAAGCTACATAGCGGAGGAAGCGGTCGAATTTTGCTCGAGCATTTGTCCACTGCGGAAGCGATTAGGTTGCCAAAGACTACAAACATTGAATCGAAAGGACTATTCGTCGGCATTCCATCGTCGGTAAATCGAGGTGAATGGGAGAAAGCTTGTCTCTATACCTTACATAATAGGGTTAAAGTAGAGCCTTTTATTAAGGATCACCTACAGGAATTAAGAGATAGAAATCCAAGAAGAGGCAGAAATGAAAAGTTGTTACAAGATGAACACAATCGAATGTTTCGTATGTGGATTCGAAGATATGTCTTTCAGAAGGGCGGCTTTTCGGAAGACTTAATGAACCTCACTAGAGGACTGTCGACGGTAGTTACTCGATATACATCATACTTCGTCAATGGTTATATATTCTACACTCACGAAAGAGATAAGAAGCATCCTGTTCAAAATAGTGGTGTTAGTATCCGTGCTAAGTCCATGCATATTTCATCTGCAAAGGACAGGAATCCAGTTTATGCAGCCATGAACTACTTGATTTCATTGAAGATATTTGGAAACTTGATTATTGCGGTTTTCATGTAGCACTCTTTAAGTGCAAGTGGGCTGACAATAATTTTGTTAGGATTGACAGTGACGGAATCACAGTGGTGGACCTTAGACGATTGGGATACAAAAATGATCCATTTATTATGGCATCACAAGCAATCTAGGTATTTTACACAACGAATCCCAGCAATATAGAGTTGGCTTTAGTTGTGCCGATGAAGCCAAAATTAATCCGTGATGGTCAAGAAGATGATGAGGAAGATTGCTCCAACATTCCAGCTTTCACCTAGGGATTGTCACTGGTTGAGGAGATTGACGAATTCGATGACGATGTTTCTCACTTGCTTCGACCAGATATTGAATGGACACGTATTGAGGAAGCAAAGAGAAAAAAGAATAAAACTTGAACATTATATCATTCATTTAATTTGTACAACATTACTATTTTATTTTAATTCAAATCTGATGTATATATATTTTGTTAGATTATTTCCTCTACATGATATATATTGAACATGGATCAATACTATAAGCTGGGTCGGTTCAACACTCGGGTAACAAAATGGTCCACATTTACACGACAGTTTTACAGCAAATCGTCGTGTAATCAGCGATAATCAGATATAATACCTCGAAAAATTTGAAATTTTCAAATTTCAGTAAGTTGAAAAATTTCGGGGTATTACACGACGGTACTTGGACTGTCGTGTAATACGCCGAAAATTTTGAAAATTTTCAAACTTTTTAATTTTTCAAATTTTTTAAATTTGAAGGATTACACGACGGTCCGTGGACCGTCGTTTAAGTAAGGGCTTACACGGCTTACACGACGGTCCGTGGACCGTCGTGTAACACTTACACGACGGTCCCTGGACCGTCGTGTAAGGCATATTACACGACGGTTTTAAAAAACCGTCGTATAATAGCTCAAAATTTTTAAATTTTTGTCATATTTCGTTTAAAATTTCAAATTTCATGCTTCGAAATCCGCACGAAAACCCATTATTTAAACACAACCTCTTCATAACCCCGCCTAGCCGCCCACCCTCTATAGAAATTAAGCCAAAATTTCTCCAAACTCCTTGCCCACCCTACGCCAAGTCCGGTCAAGCGCTGCCGCCATCTCTCTCCAAAATTCGGTTGAAGCCCCGTTGTCGCCACCGCCGGTCACTTTCTTCGTAGGATTTCTCTTCTTTAAAGGAAATCAAGGTGTCATTTCTCCGTATACAATTCCTTGTTTTGTAATAAAACAACTAACACACAATGCTTTTTTTTGTATTCTTCTTTGCCTCTTAACACATATTTGTCACACATTTTATGTTTTGTGAATGGTTTTGTGAATGTCTTTGAAACTCTACCCACATTTATGAACCCGGATTTTGTCCGCCCACGACATGCTCGACGAAATGCCAAAATGAGTTTTTTTTTTTTTTTTTTTTTTTTTTTTTTTTGATAACTACCGATTTTGTCAACATGCTCGACGAAATGCCAAAATGAGTTTTTTTTTTGGAAAATCATATAGAAGTTGCTAAATATTCGTAGTATAACTATAGCAATATTGTCTCAAGTCACCTATCATGAAAAATCTTTAATACACAAGCGAGAGACGCATGGGGGCGCGAGAACGGCGTGGGTGGGCGCCTGGCGCCTGTCCGCTTTACACCATGGTTCTCCGAAAAACCGTCGTGTAAAGTCCGCTTCACAGTTCTTCGAAGAACTGTCGTGTAAAGTCCGCTTTACACTACGGTTCTCCGAAGAACCGTCGTGTAAAGTCCGCTTTACACGACGATTCTCGGTAGAACCATCGTGTAAAGTCTGTTTTACACCACAGTTCTCGTATTTTATAAACATTACATGACGGTTAATATTGAGATACCACGACGGTTCTTAAAACCGTCGTGTAAAGTTTACACGACGGTAAAAAACCGTCGTGTAAACCGAGATTTTTACTAGTGTGTAATGTTACAACTTTATCTACACAAAAATTAAAAATTCTTACATAAACTACTAAATTAAATATTCTCACATAACCTACTAAAACTTATTTTATCTTAAAAAAAAAAATTTGTGTACACCTTTATCAAAATATATTCATGACTCTGTCGTGAAGACAAAGACTAGATTACACATATATATGTATATATATATATATATATTATGCGTGCGTGTATAGAAAAATTATATATAACTAAATTTCTATTTGATAAATTTGTTGGAGTTGAAATTTTAAAATTAAAATTTTTTAATTTTTAAAAATTAATTATAAATTTTATTAATTTTAAAAAAATAAATATTAAGATAGAAAAGTATAATTTGATTAGAATTAAATTTAAAAATCCAACGAGGCTAATATTGTAGCAAGAGATATCAGGACAGAATTGACATGGACAACACGCCAAGTAGTGCTTTTGACTTTGGAGCATCGAAGGAACGTAAAAGCAAGAGCGCGAGTGACGCCGATGCCACTTCATATCAGTACTTTTGCTTCTGAAGTGACCTTAATTACTCAGTTATCAAAGCAGCTTTTTATACCCAGAAGCATGGCAGGCGTGAAATTTCGTTCAAATTATGTGATTCAATTTTTTATATTATATTTTTTTCCCCCTCTTGCTCAAGCATATCCAACACAAAAAATTTCTAAAAGAGTAACATGTTTGGTTAACCAATGCAATTTACAATTGGCGTCATGCGTAAAATTATAAGTTTTTATTTCTTTTTTTTTTTTTTTTCGCTGAAAACATAAGTACAAGTTAAATATACAACAAAGGATATCAATTTAAGCAAAAATAATATTTCTTTTTCTAGTTAGTAAGATTTCTTGGAGAGAATTAACTTAGAGAGCTAGCAAGGATATTTTCTTAGGATTTGTTTGATAAATTAATTCATTTCAACTCAATTGTACTTTTTTGTCTTTTTCCTAAAAAATTTTTGTCTTTTTCTCAAAAAGTTTTTGTCTTTTCTAAAAATTCAAAAAAATTTACTATTACAACTAAAATATTTCAACTCAAACTAACCAACCAAACACACTATTAAAGTCCGTTTGGTGAATAAATTTGAGTTGAAAATTTTAAGTTTGAGTTGAAAATTTTTTAAAAAGATAAAAAAAATTTTCAAAAAAGATAAAAATTAAGATAAAAAAATACATTTTAAACTAAAATCTCAAACGAGACCTTATTGATCGATATTCTATCAGACGATGAACCAGTTCTGGTATATATATTGCGAACATGTCGAGGTACTAAAAAGTAAAAACAACCCAAGCTGATCAACTACTTCATCTCTCCCTCACATATTCAACTTCCTCATTATTTTCTTGTCCATTAGATAATACCACTCCTTTTAAGAAAGTTGGCCAATAAAATATAGGTGACCATGAAAATATGAATTGCATCCAGCTAGCAACTTTCTCCTTGTGGCGGTATTTAAAAAAATATTTGTGCTTATTTGGAAAGGTTATTCAAACTAACATCTCAAATTAAAATTTTTGTCATTTTCTCAAAAAATTTTTTGTCTTTTTTGAAAAATTTTTTATCTTGTTTAAAAAGTCAACAAAAATTGTTATTACAACTAAAATATTTCAACTCAAACATACCAAACAAACCCAAATAAATAAGTGGGTATTTGGTGAATGAGTTTGAGTTAAAAATTTTAAGTTTTAATAGTAATTTTTGTTAACTTTTCAGATAAGATAAAAAACTTTTTCAGAAAAGATAAAAAAAATTTTCAGAAAAAGATAAAAAAAAAATACAGTTTAACGTGAGTTAAACTAACGAGCCAACACCCCCTAAACAAATTATTGATGTTGTGTTTGTTGGCCTTTCCTTCAAGTACTGTAATAAGAAGACCTTTTTTTTTTTTTTTTTTTTCAATTGTGAACTTGTTATTGGAGACTTAATTTTATGTCCGGTGTTGGAGTTCATTTTGAATTTAATTGTATTTTATGATTAGTTTTTTGTCTTTTTATAAAAAACGTCAACAAAATTCACTACTAGAAAATATTAGATTCTCAACCCAGTCAAAACGTCGCTAAACTGTTAAAATTGTAAGGAGTTTTATTTAGCAACGTCAAAGTTACGTCAGGAGAGGCGTAACTAAATTACTGTTACAAAACATACTTCTTGACGCGGTCAACATGTTTCTAAGTTTTTGAAACTTAAGGACACCTCTTGGCATTGGGAAATTAAATATCATATATTTGATATCGCTTTTTCAAAAAAACTTAACAACGCCATCTAACATCATCAAGTTTATTTTTATTTTTTTAAAAGCTAAAACTTAGCTACCCTTAATGGCGTCGGTTAAAGGTATTTTATTTTGTTTTTAATAGTTTTGATTTTGTTTTAATTAGTTTTTTAATATCCAATAACTAATTAAAGTATTGAATTACTAATAAATTAAGAAACATCATAAGAAATCTGATTTTTAATAATAAAAACAAGATATAAAGTCATAACAAACATATTACATATCTAAAATCTTAGTACCAATATACCAAACTAAAAATCTAAAATAGAAATCCATAATTGAAAGTAAGTCTACAATATAAATCCACGCTATGCTAAGCTTCCCACCAGCAGTTTCTTTTCGCTTCTTCACTGTTGTTTTTCCTGTATACTTGCCTTTTCCTTGTTTGCCATTGTTGTTGTCTTCATTTCCCCCTTATGACGATGACAATACCTATGTCAACAAAAAATAATATAAGTGATATTCAAATTAACTAATGTGTAAAAATATGTAATTATTATTATTATCATTATCCACTACAAAAATATTTACAATTTAATTTAATTCAGTAGGCTCGTCATTATCATAGTTTTATTGATTATCTTCTCGAACTTTGTCATCTACATACTCCTCTAAAGTATCATCTATCTCCTCTTCAGTTAAGTACTCTCTATCAACATTGACATGTCTAACTATATTATCGATGTCACTAGTCCTCTCCATCAATATTCTCGAAACTTAGAAAAACAAAAAAACAAAAAAACAAAAAAACAAAAAAACAAAAAAAAAAACAAGAATTTCCCATGGAAGAGTTCATTAAACACAATTGACTAGGCAATGATGTCCAATTCTTATCTATAGATATCTCTAACCAACTGAAAAAAATAAAAAATGTTACAAAACTTTAACTATAGTTCTGCAACTTATTACTCTGAAAAGTAAAATCATAGTTGTACATTTTAAACTTTTTTTTTTTTTTTTTTTTGGGGCTAATGATATTCATTGAACAACAAACCAACAAGACAAAGCAAAGACCAAGATAAAGGCGAAGTGAACAAGACAATAAATAAGACCAAAACAAAAAAGTAACGTAAAATAAAGCCGAAAAAAAAACAGCAAACAAAATTCTCGATTGAAACAGACCATTCTCATTGTTGTAGTGATAAAGTGGGAAAGAGAACCAAATGGACTAGTGTGCCATTGTTTTGATTGCTCAATTCTTAGACAAAACAAGCACTTGCTAATTGTTGTTAATGTGCCTCTCATCCAATCTTTTCCTCTTTTATCTAAACAACTTCATAGATTCTAAATATAAACTAAATAAGTTATACATAGCGATGCAATTAGAAAATTTCAATATTTATTAGAAAAAATATGAAATATACTGAAAACTTTTAAAAAAAAATATGAGTATTTTTTAAAATTTTTTAACTTGTATATACACTTTTTTTTAAGGGATCAAGTCTAGGAAACACTGAAAACTTTATATGATATATATATATATAGGGAGAGGCTGTGGTAGAGCCTCTCCCAAAGACACTATCGGTAGAGTCTATTTTTAAACCGTCGAGATTTAATCGAATGGTTGACATATCAAGGGTGTACCATATTTATCATACACCTTACCTCATATAACCATTTCCATCTAAAATCTTCTTCATCGCTGGCGACCTTTTCGCTGCCGGCGATGGACGCCGGCAACCCACTCCCAGCCGCCCCCACCGCGGCCCAGCTCCGGCTCCCCCTCCCCCGCTGGCAACCCCTCTCTCTTCTCCCCCGCCGGCACCCCCCACCCCAGTCCCCCTTCCCCTGGCCTCCCCCCACCCCCCCCCATGCCGGCCCCAGCCCCGGCCGCCCCTCCCCGCCGGCACCCCCCTCTCTCTCTTCCCCTCTCCCCTTTCTCTCTCTTCTCCGCTCTATCTCTTCCCGGCCCTCGCCCCCCCACCCCCGCCTCCCGGCGCCCCCTATCCCACCCCCACCGCGACTCAGCCCAGCCCCCCCACCCTACCCCCGACGTGAGAAGAGAGAGAAAGAGAGGGGCAGTTGCGGGTGGGGAAGAGAGAGAGAGAGGGGAAGAGAGAGAGAGGAGAAGAGAGAGAAAGGGGAGAGGGAAGAGAGAGGGGGTGCCGGCGGGGAGGGGCCGGCGGTGGGGGGGTGAGGGGAGGCCGTGGGAGGGGGACTGGGGTGGGGGGGCGCCGGCGGAGGAAGAAAGAGAGAGGAAGAGAGAAGGAAAAGAGAGAAAAGGGGAAGAGAGACAAAGGGAAAAGAGAGGGGGGCGCGAGGGCTGGGGCCGGCGGTGGGAGGACGGGGGGGTGGGGGACTAAGGTGGGGGGTGCCGGCGGGGGAAGAGAGAGAAAGAGGAGAAGAGAGAGAAAGGAGCTGCCGCGGGGGAGGGGGAGCCAGAGCTGGGGCCAGCGGTGGGGGGGCCGGGGGTTGGGTCGCCAGTGGCGGAAAGGTCGCCGGCAATAAAGAAGATTTTAGATGAAAATAGTTATATGAGGTAAGGCGTATGATAAATATGGTACACCCTTGATATGTCAACCGTTCGATTAAATCTCGATGGTTTAAAAAGAGACCTACCGGTAGTGTTTTTGGAAGAGGTTTTACCACAGCCTCTCCCATATATATATATATTAGTACTTTTTCAAATTTTTGAGGCTGTATATACACTTTTTTTTATTTTTTATTTTTTGAAAGGGGTCAAGTCTGATCGTGGTTAGCTTGGTTTGTTAAAGCTTAAGCCTAGAGTTTTTTATTTTGTAAAAGGAATTAAAGTGTTTGGTTTTGTTTTAACGAATAACTTCAAAATTTAACAAGTAACTTCTAATTTGTAGAGGTGGTCCGCAAATAGAGGAAATCAATATTGAAGAGAAAACAGAGGATTGAAGAGAAAGAAACAAATCAACAAACAAAAAATTATATAAATATTGTAATAATGTTATTAAAATGGTTTAATCCACTTACCACTTTAAGAAATTTCCTAAAAAATATTATATATACGTCTTCAAGAGAGGTAAGGGAGGTGCTGAAGGGAGAACTGAGAAGGGGGTGAGAAGGGAATGATGAAAAAGGGGGGGAGGCTGAATCGGATCGCTTAACTTCAATAATTTCCTAACGTCATGTGGTGATGCTAAGTTAAACCCTAATATTTTGTGACTCCAGTTGGAGTCTCTAAGTTTAACCAAAAAGTTTGTGACGCCAATTGGCGTCGCTAATTTAATTTTGAAGCAAAAAAATTTTTTTTTTCAAAAAGTTCTTTCAGTGACAAAGTGAAAAATAAAAAAATATATATATAATAATAATTCAACTTACCAATGCTATATAATGTTAGGAACTTTCTTAGTCAAATCCCTAAACTCAAAATTTGGTGAGAAGAATTCTTGCCCTATTTTCTGATAATATATATATATATATATATTTATATCAACACTACTTTCGGGGAATGGCATCGGTAAACAACAAATTTCCTAACACTTTTTGAGCGTTGGGAAATATGGCATTGTTATAGACCTTATTATTATAGTAGTTATAATTAGTTTTTTAAAAATCAACCAATTTCAACCTAAAGATTAACGAAGATTAATGAAGGATCACCTTTTATTTATGGATATATTTGCTAAAGATTAATGAAGATTTTGTGAAGAATAGAACATTTTAAAAGAATGAACAAGAATATTTGAATAAAATTCAGATGTGTTTCAAAGATGTTGCAATAGTTCATTTGAGACTTAAATTTTCAATATGTATTTATCTGAGATTTGACTTAAGGAATTTTACCACATGAGAGTTCACTACTACAGAATGTGAATACTACGACGGTAAAAAACCGTCGTGGTAATATTTCCACGACGGTTTTCTAACCGTTGTAAATCCAGAGTCGTGGAATCTTTTCAGATTCCACGACGGTTTTTTACCCATCGTGGAATATGTAAAAATAGGGTCAAAAATTGATATTAGCAACATCTATCACGACGGTTTTTATTGAAAACCGTCGTGATAAGGGAATCTACCACGATGGTTTCTATACATAACCGTCGTGGTAGGCACGACGGGTTTTGTAGGCCACCGTCATTGTAGTTCATATTACCACGACGGCGGCTGACAGAATACGAGAAACCGTCTTGGTATTTAGACCTACCATGACGGTTTCTATAATCCACCGTCGTGGTAGTTCACCTTACCACGACGGTGGCTTACACCAAAGGACAAACCGTCATGGTATTTTGGACCTACCACAACGGTTTCTATAATCCACCGTCGTGGTAGTTCACTTACCACGACGGTGGATCATACCAAACGACAAACCGTTGCGGTATTTGACGTACGACGACGGTTCTCATAAAAAATCGTCGTGGTATATTGATTTCCACGACGGTTTCTGTTGAAAACCGTCGTGATAGGTTGTAACGTATACAAAAAAAATAATATCTATTCGTTCAATTGAATACCAGTTCATTCATTCTGTTCATTCATTCATAACATGAAAAAATTACGCAGCAAAAAATAAAATAATGCTATACAAAATATAGAACTAAATACTGCTATACAAAATTTTTCTTCATGCTTTGCCTCAATATTGTATGTGACTCATGACATATGTAGTCCACTCTTGCCTAATCAAATTCAAATCAACTTCAGTATAAGAAGTCTTGTTTTGCAGTAAGGCAAGTCCATCGACGTTCAACGTTATTTCTCGCATGAACCCCAATACAAAATAGCCGCACTGCATATTTCCTTGCTGTATCGGGCATCGAGCAGTCTGAATCAACGTCTTGCAGTTGCGTCGCCTTGTTATTCCTTGTCCCACCAGCAATTTCCAATCGTTTAGTGCCCTAACAATTTAACAAATATCAATACATCCAGAACAACAATTATGGAATGTCAAATCATGGAACTATAAACATCAAAGAATACTTACAACGTAATTAGCTATTGAAAATCTTCACCCAGATCGTTTCCAAGAGGATTAAAATAGAAGACGGAGTCATCCCACGGATTAATAACAGCCAATACCCAATGTTGGCCGCTGTTATATGGCATGAGAACAAGCCTTCCCCTTAGTACGTTTGTTATGATCCGGATGATATTGTCGGCTCTCTCTCGAATGTAGGCTACGCGATCTACATTTTGTTGAACTGGCGAGACAAGGAATAGAGAAATAAACTCGAAACGTTGATCCAATCCTGCTCTTGCACAACAATCCGATAAGTAGCTGCAAAATATTAAGTCAAACTTGTTACGCGTGCAAAATCAACATATATATCTATCTTTCAAGCTAATTGGAACAATAATTAAGTATTGTTTAAGGAAAAAACAATTACCTGATGTAAACCATTATACTGCTTGCACTGATTTCTTTAAAGGTTAAGAAATAGTATATATCTTCATACCCAATATATATGGGCATTTCATCGGATTGTTGTGGTGGGCACGAAATCTGGCTACCGTCACTCAAGGAACTTTGTGCGTAATAAGCCAGGGGTCTCAGTTGAATGGGAATTTCATTGATGTCAAACGTAGGTACTTCTTCTTCCATTTGCTGTTGTACCTCCGGTTGTGACTGTAGTTTCTTCCTCCCGGCTCTCTTTTTTATTCGTTTCCTTCCCTGTGCTTCTGGGTCGGGAGCTTGACTGGGACCTCGACTGGCCTGGCTTAAACTGCTCTGAAGCACGACTAATTTTTGGGCCAAGCAACAAACCCCCCGACAGCCTCTTCAATATATGTGGCTTCATTCGTCGGAATCGGAAGGAGTGCACGTTTTAATTTTGGGACACTGATTGTCACTCGCACATTCCCCTCGCCCAAAGGAATCCCATGGACTGTGTCGGTTGGAACACAGTCCATGTATGCCCTGCCTATTGCAACCAAAACTTCTCCACCATTAATAAAATCAGTAAGGAAAAGCTGGCATTCCTTACTTGCATTAGGCATGGGCTGCGGATCCGACGCGCCGGCTTCTTTCTTATTGAGGGTGCAACTCGCCTTGAAACTGTTGTGCTGATCAACAGTAGGTTGGGCTACCTCCTCGGCCATCGTCTCACGGTTGATACCGTGCTTCGCACAAAGTTCCTGCACCATTCTTTCCAATGCAGCCAGTTGTTGTTTCATAAAGGAGACTTCAGGATTCTCCCTTGGTACGTGCATGGAATTGAAGTATTGCGCCTACTTGACAAATTTCGATTGCCCACGAAGACGACCGGAATGCTCGATATTGCCCAAAGACTTGGTCAAAATGTCTTCTGTACCCAAGATTCGAAGCTTCTTGGGTCTCTTGTTGTGTTAATTCGTCCTATAACAATTACATAATATGTTATTGAGCCCGTAAACATAATGGAGACAATCTTACTCTTTATTTGAAATAAGATCCGTAGACTTACTATTGCTTCGTCGATAATTTTAATCGATGGATTCTTGTACTCTCCATTGGGCTTGAGCCGCGTGTCCCGCCAAACAACAGATCGGTCCGCATACTCCCCCGTCTGTTCGAGCTGCAATTTAGTAATTAAAGTTAGTAAACATAAATAACACATGTAAAAAAAAAATTTAAATAGACTTTAATCTTTTTTCCCAATTAATTAACGTACGATTTCTTGATCACATTTCCTATAGCCGTCTCGGCCTGTGGTTGAACCGTATTTGCTCTTTTTCCTTATCTCGCTTCCTTGTTGGGATAGCCTCTTGAAATCTGCCATCCGTCGATAGGTAATAAACCTTTCCCAATCGTCCTGGCTGATGGTTGGGTAATTATTAACCACTTTAGCCGGTCGTTGCCAAACAATTTCTTCATCAATATGATCCCTAACAAAGGCTTGGTAAAGATCATATCTAAAACATTTAGCCGACTCCCCACAGGACTTCAAAACTTGCTTTTTGTGCGATTCATCAACTGTGAATGAAGTTACAACTTCCAACCACACTCGTTCTTTCCTCGGTTCTAAATCAGCACTTCTGAAATCAACAATCCAAATTGGAATGTGCTCCTGAGCTAGCACTCCAATCCAACTCTATAATTCATCACCTTCCTTGCCTATTGGTTGGCCTTTTGAGTCAAACAAAACTTGAATTCGTTCTCCCCTCGTCCTAACAACGTGCACTCTTTTAAGGAGAGTTGCTCTTCGTTTTCCCTCCTCGTCAGCATTGGATCTTGAAGAGTTGGTTCTTCGTGATTTTCCAACTTGAGTTTGGGTTGACACTTCCTCCTCATGATCGTTTGACATTGTAAATCAATCTAAAACAACAAAACACCAAATGTGTATGACAGGGGCATTTAATCGAACCTGTAATTTACAAACGGAAATGACACACAACCTAATCACAGGGGCATTTAATCGAACATGTAATTTACAAACAATCACCACAAACAAAAACTTGAATTTTATCTGGAAAATTCACAAATCCGAGCCTTACCAATCAATTTAATTCAATCTACAACTAATTCTCACACAAAGAGGCATTTAATCAAACACGTAATATGCAAACAATTAACTCACAGAAGCAAAAATTCTTAACAAATCAGAGCCTTACCCAACCATTTCAAATCAATGTAAATCACAAACACAATCAACAAGGACCGAAAATGTTTTCTCTGGCTTTTGCCCATTTCGGCCTTAAATGTAATCAATTTCGACAACCACAATCAACAGTCACAATCAACAAAATATGATGTAGTGGACCAAAATTACCCATATTCGTGCATCACCCAAGCAATATGCATTACAACTTACCGGATATGAGAGAGTGGGTTGTGGTCGGCAAGAGAGACTGGGAAAGTCCGAAAACAAGCGTCGTTGGTGGAGGATGGCGTCGAAGAATGGAGGAAACCGCATGAGTGCTGGACGATGGCGTCGGAGTTTGAGTGTTCAGAGAGTTTTTGAAGATTTTAAAGGGAGGGAGCGACGAGAGAGAAATGGAGGGAGGAAATATACTGGGTATGGAAGTTCAGGTGTGTCTATTAGAGACTGCAAAAGTGAATGGTGTTTGGGAATAAGGCTCGGGATGAAATGGGTTTGGGAAAATGGTGTTTTTTTTAGGTTTTATTAAAATCGGCAAAATTGAACAATTTACAAAAATTTCAAAACTTGCCGCTAAAACATCTACCACGACGGTCTTTATTGAAAACCGTCGTGGTACGGTCAAATTTAAACCGTCGTGGTACTCAATATACCATGATGGTTTTCAACAAAGACCGTCGTAGTAGACCCCGATGGTGGTATTTACCACGACGGTTTTATTTAAAGACCATCATGGTAGGGTTCAGTGTTTTCATCCACCGACAATCTAGCATGATGGTCAACTATAAAGACCGTCGTGGTAGATTTCAGTATTTTTTCAACTACCGTACTCTACCACGACGGTCTTCTATATAAACCGTCGTGGTTGATTTCAGTGGCCATTTTACCATGACGGTCTTCGTATTAAACCATCGTGGTCTTCTATATAAACCATTTTACCATGACAACGAAATCGATCACGACGGTCCTAGAAGAAAACCGTCGTGGTATATGATATACCATGACGGTCTTATAAGAAAATCGTCGTGGTAGATTATATACCACGACGGTTTTTTTCAATAACCGTCGTCGTAGGTAAGAAATTTACAAAAATAGTTTTGAAAATTGTTAATATAATCCCTTTAACTGGCCAAACCTGTATGTTGTGCAATCATTCATTCCGGATTCTTATTTGCTTCCAAACATATTTGCATGTATAAATAATTCTCATATAATGTGCGTAATTAAAAAACCGTATCTAAATATTTACAACGTACTTAAGAAAATAAAATCTTTTGTTAAGTATTTTTTTTCTGCTTTTTTTTGGGCTTCTCAACACGTGTCCACTCAACGTCCAATCGAAGTAAGTGTGAAACATCATCGTCAAAATCATCAATCTCCTCCACCGGTGGCAAACCCGTTGTAAATGATGGAATGTCAGTGCAATCGTCAATATCTTCTTGGCCATCCGGATTATTCTTGACTTCATTGGCACAACTAAAGATAACTCTAAATTTGCGGGATCCGTTGTATAAAATACTTGTACCGCTTGTGACGCCATGATGAAAGGATCATTTTTATATCCCAATCGCCTAAAGTCCACCACTATCACGCCGTCACTATCAACCTTAACATAATCATTGTCAGCCCACTTGCATTTAAAGAGTGCTATTCGCAAGCCGCAATAATCAAGTTCCCAAATATCTTCAATGAACCCAAAGTAATTCATGGAACTATATACCGGATTCTTGTCCTTTGCGGATGAAATATGCATAGACTCGGCCCGAAGGGTGACACCACTATTCTGTACGGGATGCTTCTCATCTCTGTCCCGAGTGTAGAAGGAGTTGCCATTGATAAGGTACAATGTATATCTTGTGACTATCGATGACAGACCTCTGGATAGCTTCATTACGTCTTGTGAAATGCCAAGCTTCTTATGCAAAATTTTCTTATCCACTCCGAAATGTCTGATTCTGCTTATCTTGAATCCAGTTCTCACTTCTTCCTTTTCTTGGATTCGCAGCTCTTATTTCCGCCATATGAACCTGAAAGAAAGGCTCCATTTCCTTAGCATTGTGCAAAACACACAAACAAGCTTTTTCCCATTCATCTTGATTTACTGATGAATGAACGGCCATTGATAGTCCTTTCGACGTAAATAGCCCGCTTGTTGGCAACCCTATTGGATCCGCGTTGGACAAATACTCAGAGCAAAATTTAACTGATTCCTCGGCTATATAGTTTTCCACTATACAACCATCCGGCCTATTTCGGTTCTTCACATATCCCTTCAAAACCTTCATGTACCTTTCAAAAGGATACATCCACCTCAAATACACCGAGCCACATAACTTAACTTCCCGAACTAAGTGCACACATAGATGGATCATTAACTTCCCGAACTAAGTACACATATAGATGGATCATTATATCAAAAAAGGCTAGTGGGAAATACTTCTCAAGCAGGCACAATGTCATAACCAATTCCGATTGTGGCAAATCTAGCATCATTGGATCAATTACCTTGGAGCATATTGAATTGAAAAATGAGCATAACTTCGTAATTGAGTATCTCACATCTTTTGTTAAAACTCCCTGCAAAACAAGATGTAATAATTGTTGTATTAAGATATAACAATCATGTGTTTTCATTCCAACGAGTCGCAAATCTTTCATCGACACCAACCTTTTGAAGTTGGAAGAGTACCCACTTGGCACTTCATGGAAGCAAGCCACTCACAAAGCTTTTTCTTTCGTGTCTAGATAATGTGTGCTTTGCTGGCGGTAAGTAAGTACCGTTCGATCTTTTCTCGGGAAGCAAATTCGTTATAATCTTCATCTCTTGAAGGTCCAACTGTGCCTTTTCACCATCTTTAATTTTTTTTGGAATGTCAAGCAACATGCCCACTATCGATTCACAGACATTTTTCTCAATATGCATAACATTTAAGCAATGACGCACGTAAAGTGACTTCCAATATGGAAGTTCATAGAAGATTGACTTTTCTTCCAAGGTCCATCGACAACTTGATCCTTACGTTTCCTCTTTCCCAAAACTACCTCACATCTTTAACCATCTCAAATACATCCTCACCAGTCAAAATCCGAGGAGCGGTTCTTTTTTCGGTATTGCCATCAAAAGCCTTCTTCTGTTTGCGATATCGATGATTTTTTGGCAAGAACCTCCTGTGACCAAGATAAACGGTTTTCCTACCGTTTTTCAACCGGATGGAAGATGTTTCCTTCATACAAACGAGGCATCCTATAGAACCCTTCACAGGATAACCAGATAGGATGTCAAGTACAGGAAAGTCGTTAATTGACCAAATCAATATTGCGCGAAGATTGAACGTATCTTGCCGGTAAGAATCTCTTACTTATAAACCATCATCCCACAACCTTTTTAGGTCATCGATTAATGGTGCCAAGTAAACATCAATGTCATTCCCCGGTTGTTGAGGGCCTGAGATCAATAATGTCAACATCAAGAACTTCCGCTTCATGCAAACGTTTGGAGGGAGATTGTAGTTGACAAGTATGACTAGTCAGGTACTATGCCGACTACTCATGTTACTATGCGGGTTCATTTCATCCGTCGACAAACCGAGACGTAAATTCCTTGGTTCTGCACTAAAATCTGGATGATTGTCATCAAAGGTCTTCCATTGCGGTACGTCGGCCGGATGCCTAAGCTTGCCATCGTCAACACGTTTATCATGATGTCATGTCAAACTCTTAGCATGCTGTACATTACGGAATAAACGGCGGAAACGTGGAGCTGGTGAAATGTACCATAACACCTTCACCGGCACTCATTTACTACCATTCGATGGCACCTTGCCTTTCTTCCATCTTGACTCATTACCAACCGGACATTCATCGAACTCTTCATATTCTCTCCGGTAAAGCACGCAATCATTTGGACAAGCATGTATCTTCTCGTATTCCATTCCCAACATGCTTAACGTCTTCTTCGCCTCGTACATACTAGGTGGCACTTTGTTATCCTCCGGTAAAACATCTTTTAGAAATGCTAAAAGAGTCGTGAAACTAGAATTCGTCCACCCTCCCGACGCTTTATATTCCATAATTTAACCAATGCCCCTAATTTTGTATATTTTGTACACCCGACATACAAGGGCATTTCGGCATCATTAATCATTTTCTCAAATAACTCCGGACGGTGCACAAAGTTTTCTTCCAAATCATTAATCATATTGTACATATTATCACCAACGTTTTCCTCAACAATAGGCTCTTTACCTTTAGTACTAGTCGATGTATACTTAATATAGACAAAATCTTCGCCATGTAAATACCATGTTTGGTAAGAACAAATAATCCCATAAGCGCGCAAATGCCCTCTAACATCATCAATGGAATGTGATCTATGATTACCACAAACTTGACACGGACACCGAATCTTATCGTCTTGTGTATGAGATTTGACAAATGACAAAAATTCTTCAACACCATCTTCATATGCTTTAGTCAATCTATCAAACCACATCCATTTCCTATCCATGATTTGCGCGCAAATCCTAAATCAATAAATCAAAGTTCTCGAAGTCAAGGTGTGCATATTTTTAAATTGCAGGCATGAATTTCATTTGCATTTAATTAGTTACGTTATATATAAATACTCCCAGCACATGCATTAATTAAATCAACAATATATTTAATAAAAAAAATTCAAAAAACATAACAAAACTAAAAATACAATTAAAAAACTGGCATGGTTTATTTAACTAAAAAATCCAAAATAAAAATACATCGTAATTTTAAAAATATATTGATTTAGGATTTAACTAAAAAATCCAAACTACAAAAAAAAAAAATCAATCTAAAAATACATTGATTATGATAACTGAATTAAACACTTTGCAGTATTTAACGTATCAAAAGCAATCCAAAAAAATACAAATTAAAATTAATATACTGGGTTCGTAAATAAAAAATTAATACAGAGGAAACATCAAAAAGATGAGTTAATTTGTGTCATCATGACTTACAAGAATGATGATCGACCAGTAGATGGTGGTGGGTGGCGTCTAACAGCGGCGTATGGAACTGTTGTTGGAGCGATCTGATCTGATTTTTGTTCACGGCAACTGGTGTATCAATGTGGGAAAAACAGGGCTACTCGATCTGATATGTCTGAACAAAAGGACGATACTTCCACGACGGTTTCATGGAAACTGTCGTAGAAGTCTTGACTTCCATGACGGTTTTAGTTAACCGTCGTGGAATCCCTGAGACTTCCACCACGGTTCTCGAAAACCGTCGTGGAAGTCAAGACTTACACGACGGTTTCATAGAACTGTCGTGAAAATACATACTTCCACGACGGTTTTAAACACTCGTAGTGGAAGTCTCGACTTCCACAACGGTTTTCGGAGACCGCTTTTTGTTCCGTATTTTTGCCTCAGTTTCCACGACGGTTTTTAAATAACGGTCGTGGAAGCTCCGTCGTGGTATCCACATTCTATAGTAGTGTATATGTTTAGTATTAAATCAAAGGGATAGAAAAATTATTATTAAATTTCAAAACAAAAATAAAGCAGCACTTTACTAATCATATCATTAGACACATTCATATAGTGTATTATTTTGCAAGTGTACAGCTGGGACGATTATTGAGGAAGTACAATTAAGAATTTAATTTTGTAGGTCAAACTAATTGCAAAAATGCTTTGATCATCTGGTCAATAAGATATAATAAAATCGCAATAGTCATTTTCTTTCATATCTGATTTATTAATTAATTGCTCTAACAGCAAGCATGCGCCTAGAACACGGGTTTAAGAGGTAATTTTTAGATTAAGATTGGTTGATTTTTAAAAATTAGTAATAATTTTTGTTCACTTTTCAAAAAACAAAACAAACAAAACAAAATCTGAATAAAAACCTTAAGTTGAAAGTTTTTGCCAACCATTCAGTACCCCATACTCATCAAACTACGTTACATTACACATATTCCAAGTTCGGCGGCCAACTCAAGGAAAATATTTCCGAAAGGAATTTTTTTTAAAGAACAAATTATATATATACATATATATATATATATGTAGGGGAAGTCTACCAACATTCACCCATAAAATTAGAGAACATACTTCAAAATAGATATAAACCGTTGAGATGTAAGTCAACGCATGAGATCAATTGAAGGGTAAATGGGTTAGCATGAAACGGTCCTTCTTGGCCAACCAGTTAATCTCAGCCCAAAAACAACGAGTCGTTTTGTCATTGTATCAGAATAGATCCTGTGCCTAGTGAAGGAAGGATGAATCCAATGTCATAGGATTATATTTGTTATATTTTAATGTTATGTTTTATCTAAATATATGTTATGAACCACTCATTTTGTTCATTGTTAAGTATGGGCATTTCTCTATTTACTAAATAGATCATGGTTATTCTCTATAGGGATTACTCATAATGGATGATTTTGAGAAAAACAGAAAAAAAAAAAAAAAAAAAAAAAGCTTGGGCTACATTTATTCTATCTTAATGTTATTTTCTATCTAACTATATGTTATGATATCGTCTAATATCCAATATATATTTCGGACATGACATTCACGTATAATGATTAGATAAATTTTTTATTTAATTTACATTGTATTTATTAAGCATGTCAAAACAAAAATACAAACCACTCACTTTGTTTCTTGTTAAATAAATGAATAGATGTGTCTATTAAATAGATCGATGTTTATCCTCTACTTGGATTAATGATGTTGGATCTTTTCCAATTTTAAAAAATAATAATAAAAAAATTCATGTTATATTTGTTTTATTTTGATATGATTTTCTACCAAACTGTGGGTTTGTTTGCTTCATTAGTTCATTCAAACTTTAGCCGTACTGTTTTTTGTCTTTTTCCCAAAAATTTTTTGTATTTTCTGAAAATTCAAAAAAATTTATTATTACAACTAAAATATTTCAATTCAAACTACCAACCAAACATACATTGTATGTCATAAGGTCATTTGCAAAAACCATTAAAATACATTCACATTAAAGAAAAAATAATAGATAATAATGAAATTATATTTGTAGCCATCAACGAGATTCGTAAATTACAAATTTAGTCTATCATCCCATCATTACATATACCAACTAACAGCAAGTAACAAGATAAACTAATAAAGTACTTATATATAATGCAACTTAAATCCAATGCCATGTGGACCCCATGACCATGATTTACATTACAATTTAAGACTTAAATATAACACCAAAGCGAAGGATATCCTTGGAAAAGGACACTAGCCATCGCATATATATATATATATATATATATATATATCCTTTTTTTTATTCACTACTTAATCTGAATTCCTATACACGCATATAAATAAATTTATAGATATATATTATGGCCCAATATAGATATATGTTTGTACTTAAGGAAAAACCTCAATGAGAGACTTCTCTCCTAGAAGTGGAGTAATTTGACAGTGACTAAATCCAGCATTTTTGAAGAGATTTTTCCATTCTGCTGCAGTACGCTCCATACCAGACATGGTCATCATAGTAACGCTATAGGTGAGCTGCAATTCATAAGAAACTTTATCCAAATTGATCGGACTACCAATTACCATCTCAATGATTATGACTTTTCCTTTCTTGTCGTTGCTCAAAACTGCTTCTCTACAATTCTTCAGAATTGCCAAGCACTCTTGTTCGCTCCAGTTATGGAGAACTGTCTGTGTAATTCATAAAAGTTAAGACAAAACAAATGATGACGACGACGATGGTATATATGTGTGTGTGTGTGTGTGTGTGTGTGTAAGGTAATAATCAATTAGAGATAAATTATGAACAAAATCAATTAATATTAATATTCGACTTCACACTTGATTCCACCATAAATAATAATAATAATAAATTTACCTTGAGAAGAATTGCATCTGCGGGAGGTATTGGGTCGGAAAACATGTTTCCTCCAGCAAAGGTCAATTTTTCAGATCCTTGAAGATTAGCAACAACATGTGGAAGATCAAACACGGTGCAATGAATGTGGGGGAAACTGCTAGTTATGGCCTTGGCCATGGATCCGGTGCCACCGCCTAAATCCACCAAGGAATTTAAGCCTTCAAAGACCTCTTTACAATGTTTAAGAGCGAGATGAGCGATGATCTTGGAATCATTCGACATTGCCTCGTTAAAGATATGGCCCATCTCTGGATTTTGCTCAAGCATATCATAAAAGGAACTTCCACCCGCCGTCTCCGACAAAGTGGCATCGCTGTTGCGGAACCATGTGCTCATGGAACCGAATGAGGTTACCATGTCGGGAAAGAGGGAGAGAGCAATCCGTGGTTTCATGCTTATGATCAAAGGCCCAGCTTCGTCCAAGAGAAGCCGAGAAGCAACATTGAGGGAGTATTCTTTCTTCTTCTTCTTGAACATTATTTTTTTTGGTGGTTCCAAAGAATCCAAGGTGAACGAGGTAGCGCATAAGGCGAGGAACACAATGAGCTTTGGAAGGGTGGACGGGGAGGGCCTCAACGAGCTTGGAAAGCGGAATAGATTCGCCGCCATGGTTGTGGATGATGTCTGGTATTCCTAACTCAATCGCACATTGTAGTGCCATTGCCTTGATATGACCCAATGAAACGTTCCATAAAAGGTTACGTGCTTGAATCAGCTCAACAGAACTAACTTCCTTACTCGTATGACTGCTCATGTTTTCTAATTTGTATATATTTATCTCCAAGACTCACTTCACAATTTTATGTCCGCTGTAATCTCTATTGAAGATCTCCCTTCATATAGGACTGGAATATATATAGCCATTCACATTCCTTGTATCCTTTTCATGAAGAAGAATATATCGCTAACCGTTAAAAAAAAAAAAAAAAAAAAGAAAAGAAAAAGAACATACGTTGCTGCATAGATTCCAATAAATTAGTCAACAATCTTTTATTTTTTTTTTTTTAAGCCGGTAACCTCTCTGGCTATTGATTAATAAAATAATTGATGTCAAGTCAAACATATTTTATATATGTAATTTTTGGACTAGTCAATTATTTGGCCCAGTAGGTAAACTGTCATTATCAAGCTATTATCTTTTGCTCATTTGACTGGGAAGTATATTGTATTTGGGAAAGCACAAGTGCTTATTTATTTTGTAGTTGGGAAAGCACGCGTGCTTATTTGACAACACTAATGCATGGACAGTAATATTGAATGTATTTTTTCAATATAAATTACTATAGTAATCGTAGAATTTTAAATAAAAGTATCGGTTGACCTTTAAATTTTTTTTTTAAGAGGGAAAGTCTACGCTCAAGTTTAATGATATGGTTAAGTTTACTTTACTGTTAGTTTTTTATTTTCTTATAAAAAATCAATAAAAATTATAATTAATTTTTAAATAATCAATCACTTTTAATTTTAAATTTTCATTTTATCTTAAACTTAATCTAAATACCAAACAAATTTATATATTGTGTCAGTTTTTATTGAATTTAGTAGAAGAACCTATGAGAAATTAAATATAAATATGTTTTAAAAAAAAAAAAAAACGCAAAACACGACACCTAATTTTAGAAACTTTTCACATTCCTCATGTGAAACAAAATAAGGGTTTCAAACAGGATGTCAAACCATTGCAATCAGTCAAAGATTTCATGCCATGAAACGAAATAATCAGAAGCCACCAGCTTCAGCACAAGGCCAGCGCGCCACCCCTAACCGCGATGAGCCCGGCAACCCACCACCCATTGTCGCCCCAATCACAAATCCGAAAATCCAAAGCCCGCCGCTCCCTCGCACCGCTGCTATGAACCCAAACCGGATCTCCCAAAATCACAGCCTAGGTCTTTGACGAACACAACCTGCAAAGAGCCACCCACAGCATGCCTCCACCCCAATCACAAATCTACGAACCCAAACCCCGTCGCCCCCCTCGCACCACTGCCGTGAACCCGAGAGAGAGAGAGAGAGCCACCAAA
This sequence comes from Ficus microcarpa, assembly GCA_025413485.1. NCBI lineage: Eukaryota > Viridiplantae > Streptophyta > Magnoliopsida > Rosales > Moraceae > Ficus > Ficus microcarpa. The sequence continues at coordinate 20,657,726 of CM046379.1, read as the reverse complement.
ACCCATTATCATCAGCAATGAACACAAGGCGGGAGAGGGAGAGAGAGACCCAGCGCGCGAGCTCTCCCTCCACCCAGCGACACCTACCCCCTTTTCCACCGTAGTCCAGCGAAGCCCCTATTGTCGACGACGAACAAACCTGCAGAGAGAGAGAGAGAAAGAGAATATGTTTTTCATTTATTTTTTTTTATTTTTTATTTTTATTTTTGAAAAAGAGATTTTAATGAGGTAAAACTGCGGTAAAATCCTTTGTATATATCCTATTGATAGAATTCATTTTTAAATCATTCGGATGAAATCAAACAGCTGTAATAATATTGCTTGTGTACAACAATTATCGTACATTTTACTTTATAATAGTATTTGACTAAGAAAATAAAAAATAAAAAATAAAATCTTAAAAAATCAACCTTCACAGTGGAAGGTTGAGGGGGAAGGAACGTTTCCGTTGCCGAGGTCGAGAAGGAGGGAGGGATTGGGTTGGTCGGCGTCGAGGGGGAGGACACCTGGGCTTGAGTGCCAAGGGGGAGGGGGCGGACTGGGCTCGTCGATGTCAAGGGGGATTGGCAGATCTAGTCAGGGAGGGAGCGGGGGTCCGTTGTCGGTGTGAGGAAAGTGAAGGGGCTGGTCTTTTTAAAAAAATTTTATTTATTAATATATACTAATATTTACGTAAGGTGTATGATAATTATTATATACAAGTAATATTTTAGCGGTTTGATTACATCTTACGATTTAAAAATGAGCTCTAAAATAGAATTTTATAAAATGGGCTTTATTGCAATTTTACCCTATTTAAATGTTAGATTTGCTTTTTTGGCTTTTTTTTTTCGTTTTAGGTTCTATATTTTTTACTTTTTACTTTAATTTTTAATTTCAATTGTTTTTTGATAAATAATTTTTAATTTCATTTGTTGTTTTACCAAATTGTCTAACTAACTATGCTCATGTGCAGATCACATGATAGATATCCGTCAATTAGTTAACAACATTTAGGGATTGACCCTATTTTGCACCATTTTTAGGCATTCAGGGACCAATAAATTAAAAAAAAATTCAAAGACCAATTGACACCTTCATTAAAAGTTTAAGGACTGTTGTAGCAATTCTTAAAAAAATGTTGACTTTGTTTTAACGATATCTTTTGATATATATATATAGGGACAATAGCTTATTACCAAAGTTTTTTTTTTTTTTCCTTATGCAATGGATTTTTTTTTTAAGACTTGTTTGGCAAAAAGTTTATTTTAAACTAAATTAAATACTTTTTTCATCTTAATTTTTATCTTTTTCTGAAAAAATTTTGTCTTTTCTAAAAAATTACTATTGAAACTTAAAAATATTAAATTAAACTCATCCACCAAACACCCCCTTAATCAACAAAACAATGAGTTGGTTGTTGACAAAGATAAATATTACAATTTTCCAGGCTTCACCCCCATTGAAAGCAATGGATGGGGACCCAATACAATTTTAAAAAAAAAAAAAAAAAAAAAAGGGGAAAAGAAATGGAGCGTTTTATGGGCTGGAGCCTGATTGTTCATCTCCATCTGCCTGCTAAGAGTTGAACACTGTTCCTCTTTATGTTCTATTGGTTGTAGTTCTCTTGAGTTTCTTAAACTAAGTATGTGTTTGGTAAAACAATTTAAGTTGAAATTTTTAAGTTTGAGTTGGTTGACTTTTTAAAAACTAGTTATAATTTTTGTTGGCTTTCTGAAAAAGATAAAAATTGGATGAAAAATTTGAGTTTAAACTTATGAGCCAAACGGAGCATAATAAGCTAAACAATTCACTTGAAAGATGGACTCAATTTATGTAGATCACTGTATAGATCTAACGCTGCACAACACATTAATCAAAAAAACATTCTATATTTTAATTGTTGAGTATTGAAAATTCAAAACATTCTAGAAGTAAAAGAATGAAAGGTATAATTTCCTTTGCACCAAGCCATTAAACGTCGGTGAAGTGGTTAGAATTTCTAATTTCTTTATTTTCAATTTCGGATGGGTTCAAAGTATGAGACTCAAGAACTTCAATTTAAGGTCCCTATCAAGACAATAAAATCGTGCAACGTTGGACTAGTCCCTAAATTTCTTCCATATATGGATGACAGTTAGGAGGCGGCCTGGTCATAGGGGGATTGATAAGAAAGAATGGACTAATATTAAGAGAGACGGTACTCTTCGTAAACTAGTCGCAGACATTACTGGCTTAAGGTAGAAAGAAAGGTAGCTGTGATGAGAAAAAAAATTGAGTGGAACTAAATGTTCCTTTTCTCAAAATTTGATTCTTCCGCGAGCATTGATTTCGTGTACGTGAGAAACACTTTTTTCTTTCTTTTTCTCAAGATGTCTCTTCCGCGAGCATTGATTTCGTGTACATGAGGAACTCTTTTTTCTTTCTTTCTTTTCTCTCCGTTTTTTTTTTTTTTTTTCATTTATTTTTTCCTTCTTCTCTATAGACTGCATTTTGCTTTTCCATTTCAAGTAAATTGTTGTATTATTAGTAAATTAACCGTCACCGAATACATCTTTCCCAAATATTGACAACTTTAATCGTTTCTTTTACGTGACATCTAATACTCTTTTTAACAGTATTATTAGTACTAATTCGGTTTAACTTGAATATGAGATAGATAATTTATATCCAAATCCAAAATGCTCAAAGTGGCTTCCCAAACGGCCAAGCAAACCTTCATTTTGAGGGCTTGGAGTGACACTTTGGCTGGCTTACAGTTGCTTGAGTAGTATGCAAAACCCTTTTCCATGTTCTCTACCACCTCATCACTTGTTGTGCAGTAGAGCACACTTCTCGCGGTGTCACCACATAAAAATTTTGAACTAGTCAGTACGTCAAGATTTCTACGAAACGTTTCACAGATACGTAGATTTAAAATGATCATGACTACTTATACTTTCAAGATAGATCAAGCATTCAAAAAAAAAAATTTGTTTTTCTTGACTCCAGGAACCTAATTGGATCGACATTTATGGGAAATTAAAACATTGCATAAAATTCCTTACCAACAAAAGAGTGAGTTGGTGTTGGCAAAGATAAATATTATAATTTTCAGACTTCACCCCCATTGAAAGCCATGGATGGGGACCCAATAAAATTCAAAAAAAAAAAAAAAGAAAAGAAAAAGAAATGGAGTGTTTTATGGGCTGGAGCCTCATTCTTCGCCCCCATCTGCGTGCGAAGAGTCAAACACTGTTCCTCTTTATGTTTTTTTAACAAATATAACCGTTCCCATTTCATTAAAGTTGATTAAGAATAGGACATGTACCGGGCGTTTGAAATTTTGTATTGTGCATATTAAAAAAATTTAGAATTTAAATTATTTCAAAGAAGCCCTAAATAATATATATCCTTGACAAGTAATTTCTCAATCCATGACCAATATGAGCTCGAAGTTTCCTTTCTAAATCCTGGAACTTCTTCGTAGTGACCCCGTTCCATGCATCATTTCATAGAGAACCTTAAAGTGTCTCTATTTCATTATATTCCATCCATATCCCAATTCCATTCATTTAATATTCTGTTGGTGTCATTGAGATAAGAGATGTCATTTCTAGTCTATCTCTTTCTATTTCTATGGATGGAAAGTTAAAAAATCATCATATAATAATCCAGAAATTGAAATAGAAAAGAGAAAGGGGAGGTTTGTGATGATTTTTCAATCTTTTATACTAGGTAATCTAGTATCCTTATGCATGAAGATAATAAATTTGGTCGTTGTGATCGAACTATATTATGGATTTCTGACCACATTCTCCATAGGGCCCTCTTATTTCTTCCTTCTCCAAGCTCGTGTTATGGAAGAAGGAACCGAGAAGAAAGTATCAGCAACAACTGGTTTTATTATGGGACAGCTCATGATGTTCATATCGATCTATTATGCACCTCTGCATCTAGCGTTGGGTAGACCTCATACAATAACTGTCATCGCTCTACCGTATCTTTTGTTTCATTTCTTCTGGAACAATCACAAACACTTTTTTGATTATTTGTGTAACGACCCGCCTAGCACAGGCCGTTAACTTACATACGTACTTATTTCCTTACTTATATAGCCAAAACACAGCAGAAATTTTTTTTTTTTACAATATTTAAAAACGTGCGACTTATAAAAGATGTCTTGAATAAAATATTCACATAATACAAGTACTTAAATTCAAAACGCGTAACGGCTTGTCTTCACACGATTTCACATTGCGCCCCGCCACACTCAGCCACCTTGCATTATGCATTGCTGACAGGCTGCTTACCTACAGCATAGACGTAAGACAGTGAGCTTTCGCTCAGCAAGTACAACTGTATTATCCGCGTCGTACACACAATCTTATAATGCACAATCTAACTTAACATACATAACATCACATTTTAACTCATAGCATCATTCATCATGGCATAACCTAACAATGCCTAGCATATGTATGGTCCAGTTATGCTCGTATTTTACTTTCTTTACTTAACTCGTTTATCTTTCTTATCTTTCTTTCTTTTGGGCCCTTACTTTAGTGTTCGTACCCGACGTGCAACTATGGAATGGTTGGGGCGGCCAGTCCAGTCTAACTCAAACCATAGTCCTACCCGACCTCGGTCGGGTGGTACGACACTGGCGAGCTTGCTTGCCTTCTTTTCTTTTCTTATATTTTCTTTATCTCATTCTTGAGCTTATTTGTCTTATAGGAATTTAGTGAACATGCATCATGATGTCACATAATCCTATCTCATACTAGCATCATTATATTGACATGCTTTCTTACCTTTCTTATATCATAGCAACATTAAATCATGGCATACAATCCATATATAACATGGCAATCAGCACATCACATAATAGCACAGAGCATATAATAGGCATACACCCTTAGCATACGTCTAACATACTTGGGCAAATATCAACTAAAGCCTATGCTGTAGGCGGAATTGTACTTACCTCTTTCCCTATTTCCGGTTTGATGCTGTCCTTCCACAGAATACAGCTGCATGCCTTCTCCTGCTTAAATAAGGACATAGGTGAGAATTTAATTCTCATTGCGCAATGTTGGTGTCCTAACCAACATGCCTACGAAATCCTAGTTGTATATCCCCTATACCTGATATCTTATTTGGACGCAGTTTACCGTTCTACCGTTTGGGAATAATCGTTATTGGATTATTCCTTAAGAGGCTACGTTGGATAACCTCTTGGACTAGGCCTTTAACATACTGCTTGGTTTTCTTAAAACCTTGGGCTTTATTTTTTATATCATAATTCATGGGTTAATTTCATTAACCCATCTTTTCTTGACTCATTATTATGTTCTTGAAACCCGTAGGGTTACATTAAATAACCCTTAAGGTTTTCACTTAGCTAAATGTTGGGTTCCATAGCTAACATTTGGTCAACTTATGGTCAACCCTTTAGATTAAATCTTGGGCTTTGGGGCTAAGCCCAGTAACTCAGGTACTATTCCCAGTTACGGTCCATAATCGGCTTGATTACCAATTTTATCTTAAAAACTCCATTTCTCTTATCATTTTGCTCTTTTGAATAATTTAGCTTTAAAATCCTTTAAACTCTTTACAAAAATTCCGATCTTTGAACAAATCTTTATAAAAGTCGTTTAGGGTCAAAAACTGCCTTTGAAACAGTTTTAATGATTAAAAACAACAGTTTTAAAACAAAATACAGTTTTTCGAAAACTTTTGTAAAAACTTATGTGCAGGAATTTTCGGTTCCCTGCACACCTCTCGGAAAACAGTGTCAGTTTAAAGATCCGTTCGGAATTTGAAAAACTTGTCTTCACAAAAGTTGTAGCTCTCGAAAAATGCTAAAACTTTCATGTTTTGCAAAAAATCTGTTTCCACTTGTATTGGTGCCAGTTTTTGTTTGAAACCGGTTGATCCTGAAAACTGGATCTGGGCAGATCAGCCACGGGTTTTCGTAAAAACGGAGGCCATTAGAACCTCATTTTGGAATTCTATCTACAATGCCCCCTAAGAAAAATCGTTCCGAGCAACTTTCATGTTTTGAGTTTTACCTAGTTCGGCTTCTAAGGGCCTTAAATTTTCATTTTCCCGAAACTGGCCAGTCTTGGATCCGAACTGGCAGTTTCGATGTTAAATCCGTTTTTATGTCCTATTTCGCGAATCTAACTCGACCAACCACTTCGGGAGCCTACATATCAAATACACAGCACTTCTAACGTCCCACATAAACCCATGAGCAGTTTCTAAGGATCCATGCAAACCAAAAATCCGAGAGCCCTAAACTAGGTTTGCATTGGTTTAACTTTTGCATACATCCCAATCAAGCACCAAACTTTCCTCCCTAAGCTAGCATGCTTCACACACTGCCTAAGGCAGATTTTCGCACCAAATCAGGGGACACACAAGCTTAACATCTAGCATGAAAATAAGTCAACAAAGACAAGCAAACCAAGCAAGAAATCAAGCCACACACCCTAGATCTACCAATCAAGCACACACCACCATACTAGGGTATAAAAATTACAATTGGACTTATGTCCTTACAACCCATTTGAATCATAAATTTACCTCAAAATTGAACTCAAAATTGAAGAGTTAGGGTTCAAGGGTTTACCTAGACCAAAGTTAGGTTTTTGATCACAAATTTTCCTCCTCCCCCTAGCTCCTTAGCCCACGGCTGCCACCTCCAAAATGAGTACCAAAATTTTGCTTTGGTTTCCCTTGGTTGAACCACTCCAAATCCAAACTCCCCTTGAGTAAAACCCTCAAAAATTTTTACTTTTCCCCTCCTATTTCCTCACCTCTCTCTCTCGGCCACAAACCCAAAGAGACCCACAAAATTTCTAAGCTTTTTTTCTTGGTTTTCTCCTTGCAAATCCGAACACTACTCAAGCAAAAGCCCCTCCTCCCTCTCTCCCTCTTGGCTGCCGAATTTCAAGAGAGAAATTTGCAAGAGTTTCCCCCAATTTCTTGAATAAAATGAATAGGATCAAGGGGTATTTATAGAGGTTGGAGGACTTTGCTTAATTGTTAAATTTACCCCAAAATTTTGATATTTCCTTGATAACCCCATGAGGTGGCCGGCCAATGGGTGGTCTAGAAGCATCTTGGATTTCTTTCTAAGCTTAATTAAGCTTAATGACATCATAATTAAGATGCCACATGAGGTCATCACCCTTACCTCACCTTAGGGCCTTGTTTGGTTGGTTTTCTTCAAAAATTGTCCATTTTTGTGTCACACAGATATTTCTAATACTGTGTTTCACTAATACACAGTATTTTTATACTGTATCGAAGTACAAAAATTTATCTGTGTAAAATTGGACAGTATAATTTTTTTCTTATTTTTCTGATCCTTTTTGCCCTTAATCTTAACTTAGTGTGCTTGATTTTCTAGGGATATTTTAAGGCCTATTCTTGCTATCTAGCTCACAAAAATATCTTTCGCAGTATATTTTTCATACTGCTTTTCAACATATCGTAAAGTCAACATTTGACTTTTCTTAGTCAAACTTTGACTTTTTTTGTCAGAGTTGACTTTTGGAAAATCGTGTACTTTTCGGCCTTTTCGACTTGAAAGGTCCGTTTTTGAGCTTAAAAATAAATTTGAGTCTTCTCGACCCATTAAAACTCACAAAATCTTACAAAAGCTCTGAATCGAGCTATTTCATGAATATTTCCATAATATGAAAATAATTCCTTAGAAGGAAAATATGAACATAAAAAAAATCGAATATTACAATTTGTTTGATTTACCATTTCAACTTAGTTAAACTGTAATTTTTCGATTGGATTTTTATCTTTTTCTGAAAATTAAGTGTAAATGAGTCTCTATTCAACTATTGTTTCTTTCTTTTTTTTTCTCTCTTTTTTTCCCCTATTCCCACCTCATCTATCGTACGTGTCCTATCCCACTGCATTCTTAGTAGTACAATGGTCAGAAATATATATTTAATGACGGCCGTGTAAACCAGCCCGCAAGGAAATTGATCTTGCCATATTAATCTTGCTCTTGCTCTTGCTTTGATTGCAGCGAAAGAGGAATTTTTGTTTGATTGCAGCCGATAGGCCATTACAGCTCTTGTTCTCTATAACGTTATCGTCACCGCGAACCGACAAATCAGCCTCCTTTGTTGGAGCCATCTGAAGTCATCAAAACGATTACTAATTGGTAGCCTACATACGGCGTTGAATCTGTTCCGCTGAGAGAACACCAAAGGGCTGCCTTCCAAGTTGGGACTCTGCTGTCTGGTTTTTTATTTTTTTTTATTATTATTCTTCCTTAAGCGAGCAGTCCACAGATATCTCCATCACCTCCAGTTTTGTGATGTTAAAGTCTGGAACAGTGTTGTCTTTTGTGCAGACGACTTGGAACCAGTCCTTTACGTAACGGCCATTTTCCGACGCCGAAAGGGTGAGGACTTTCCACATTCCCTCAACAGTGCAGTACTGTAAATGTTCATTGTCAAATATATGTTTCTTTGATTAAGTTTCCTGGAATTATCTTTCATTAGTTAGCAGCCATAACTGACCATACATCTACATCTCTTCCAATCTCTTCTTCAAGAGACTGGCCCCGGCGGTGGCCCCAACATTGCATGACTTTGATCATTTTAATAATTTCTCCGGTGGGCCACAGGATAAAAAGTCATCAGAAAAATTATTCAAGTCTTTAAATGATGTTTCCTCTCTATAAATAGGAGTCCGCACTCATCTTCATCGTCCACACAAATAAAAAATAAAAATAAAAATTTTGGGTCGCCTCACTGATGGAAAAGAAAGAACATCTTTTAATGCCTCGTTTGGTGAATGAGTTTAACTCAAATTTTTCATATCAGTTTTTGTCTTTTTATGAAAAATCAATAAAAATTATAACTATTTTTTAAAAAGTCAACCAACTCAAACTTAAAAATTTCAATTCAAACCGTTTCACCAAACAGACTCTAATTCTACTTGAAAGATCGAATCAATTTCACATAGACTACCATAGATCCAATGCTGCACAGTACATTAATCAGATGAAACCTTCTATATTTTGGTTGTTCAATATCGAATAACCTTCTATATATTGGTTGTTCAATATCGAATCTGAAAACATTCTGAATGTAGAAAAATAAAAGGTATCATGACCATTACACCAACCCATTAGTTATGCGTGAAGTGATGAGAATTTCTAATTTCCTTATTCTCTTTTTCGGATAGGTTCAAAGTTTGAGATTCAACAACTCCAATTTAAGGTCCCTATCTAGCCAATAAATTGTCCAACGATGGTCTAGTCCCTAAATTTCTCCTAAAATAGATGACGGTTAGAAGGCATGATGATACCAATAATCCTCCTTTTCATTCGAACAAACAAAATATAAAACAATAGTTGAATTAAATATGAATATAAAAATAACGAATGTTGTTCAGGCGGAAAACAAGGCTTAACATGGCAGCTCTTTCATCATTGGAGCTGCGGGGTCGATTTTGACTGAAGGTGTCTTTTACTCTTTCAGATGGGATAAAGTTCACTGCAATGTTTGGCTTGTATGAAAATTTGGCGCGGTCAAAGGGGGATTAATATAAGAAAGGGGGACCAATATTAACAGAGACATGTCATCACTCTATTTTTCTCTCTCTCTCTCATTCTCTCTCTTGTGTGCTAGCTAGGGTATGTGATCAATTTATGCAAACAAGTGAATTATGATTGATCTCCTGATGAAGAAATTTTCAAACTTCATATGCTTGCTTTTCTTATCACTCTCCACTAATGTAAACAAACACGATACCAAGGATCATTAGGACTTTTAAGTCTTATAATGTTAGGCTAGGGTAATGTAAGGACAAGGATAATAATGTGGCTCGAATCATCCTAAACTCATAATCATTCTAGGAACTTTGTAGTGCTTTTGCAACACTCCCAATAACACCCCAAACATGATTTAAACTTACTTTGTCATCCATTTTTTATTCTTTTCTTTTTTTTTTTTTTTTTTTTTTTGAGTTACTACACCTCAAACCTTTTTTTATTATTATTTTTATTTTTGAAACAAGGTGTAGCACTTTTTTTTTTTTAAAACCAAAATAAGCTTTTCACAACTCCACCCATCCTCCCAAACTTTAGCATAACACAAGATAATTCCTATAATGATCAACATGCTTAAGGTAAAGGGTTGAAAGTTTAGAAACTAATAAAAAGCTAGACTAAAAGATGTGGGTAAGAAGAAAGAGTAAACATTCGGCTCAAAGAGGTGACTAAGGATATGCATATGTAAAGGTTAGCTTGAAAGGCTCAAACAATCCAAAAATTGCCTAATTCATGTTCTTGGCAAAGTGTAATATAGGATTTCGCCTCAAGTGATAATCAAACTAGTTCTAAAGTTCGATGAGATCGAATGAGTTACTGAATTCACATAAATTTTCTTTAAGTAAGCACAATGGTTAAATGATCAAGGCTCTAGGCGCAAAGTGTTAAAAGAATCACAAGCAAGACAAAACTCACACAAGAATCAAGCACACAAACAATACAATATTCATCATTTTCCAAGAGCTATAATTAGTTTAATCTATTTGTTATCATTGGCCTTTGACAATCAAACATAATCAATACTCAAAAAGTTTTTTTTATTTTTTTATTTGTTTTTATACTTCTACCCCTAAACTTAAAATGCGCATTGTCCTCAATGTGTAAGCAATCATGAAAATAAGAAGGGTTATTGGAAACTTCCCTTGTTGGTGCTTGGCTCCACAAGTTGGCTCCTTGACTTCAAAGCTTGTACCTAGGGAAGAAAAACAAAGAAGCAAGATAAATAAACAAATAAACAATAAGATCCTAATACTTGAAAATAGAAATTTGAACAAAACAAATAAAAAGCATGTAAAAAGCTTGGGTTGCCTCCCAAGAAGTACTTAATTTATAGTCGTCGGCTTGACTATGGAGAAGGGCTTGTCAAAGAGCGGTTTTCGCCTATAATAGGTGTCATATAACACCACATACGGGTCTTGATTGTTGATACCCTCAAGCTTGGCAAGATAGAGTATAATTCGGCATGTGGCTCCAACAAGACTAGGCTTCGATGTAGGTGCTCGGGGAACATGAACGAATGATGCTAATGTAGGTAGAGGAGATATTGACCACATCGTATCTTCATAGATGTGATCTTGGGTGATTAATGTGGTCACAATCGATTGGGCACTGGAGACTTCTTCCTGTGATTCCTCTTCCAAGGCTAAGTCTTGTACCCTAATCTCACTTAAAGAGTCGTTGTCATGAAACAACTCCAACTGCTCCTCTCTTTGCGTCGGCTCCTCAAGGTGGTAATCTTAAATAATCTCTATTGGTGCCTCGATGGTAGGAGCGGATGCTACCAATTCTTCATTCTGGAAATCTTGATCGTTTCAAAAGATATTATTTTCCCAATAATCATGGCCAGTCATCTCTTCCAACATATATAGACTTCGTCAAAAGGTCTTTGGAATAACGGGAAATTGTCATGTCCACTTTCAACCCAATATCTTGTTGTGTCACATAAGCCGTTAATGAAATTTTGAAGAATATATTTCTTAGAGAAACCATGATCAGGAAACCTGTTAAGCAATTCTATATATCTCTACCAAGCACTATAAATCGATTCCATTTCTTGTTGGGCAAAACTCATGAGGACCTGTCAATGAGACATCTTGAAGTACCTCAAGAAGACAAAACAAACAAAATTAAAACAAAATAAAAAAATAAAAAAAATTCAAATTAAAACTAGAGTTATTTAGTATTGATATTAGTAAAACAAAACAATCCCTGACAATGGTGTCAAAAACTTATTGCTGAAAATTTCAAGTGCACAAAATATCGTAAATAAGTAACAAAAAGTGATAAGTAAAGTATCATCCCTATGAGTATTCTCGTTACCAATTACTAAAATTAAATTAACTCTAACTTTATTTGAATAACCAAAAGTAGATTTTTAAATAAAAATAAAAAAATACATAAAAAGACAAAAAGACTCAAAATATTAAAAGTCTAGGGTTTTAGATTTCATGAATTAATCATATTCAAATTCTCTAATTCAATTAATCAACATCTATTCCCTATGTTGCCAACGAATCTCACTAATATAATCATTAATTTTTCTCAAGCATTAACAATTCTCGTTATCACTTCTTGGTCTCAAACTCTAAGCCTATCACAATTCATTAAGAACAGGAAATTCAAAGTGCTACACAAGTTTCATAACTATCTCTAGCTTATAACAATCTCACGGTAATATTTTCACAAAGGCTTATTCAATTATCACTTCTCAGTCTCAAATTAAATACCAATTCATGTAAAAGTTGGCTAGAAATTCACAAGCATTAAACACAAATTAAAATATTCAACATATAACTGGAATAGAACATCAATCAATTAAAAATAGAAAAGCTCAAATAATCATAATCTGGATATCTCGTATCCCTAGAAAAGAAAATTACTTCATAAATAAAAATAGAAATCTACAAAATAAGGGTTCATCATTCTTAAATTACAAAAATAAAAAGATAAGAAAATAAGCAAGAAAACCCAGTTTGGAGGTGTCACTAGTCTCTAAAGCCTTTTCCTAAATTTAATTGTCCATCTCTTCTTAATAAATCAAGATAATCTCTTCCTAATTTTGTAGAAAATTAAACCTAAAACTTAAAAGTTTTTTTTTTCTTTTTCTTCTTTGGTTTTCGGCTCCAAACAGCAAAAGACCAAGAGCACGGAGCCCTAGGCTCCTATTTATAAGCCTCAACGCTGTAGCCACCGCCTTTAGCCCTAGGTTTTTCCACCTTTTTCCCTTTTTTCTTTTCTTTTCTTTTCCTTTTCTGCTGCTGCAACTGACGCAAGTAGCAACCTTGGGCCCCACAAAAACAGGTGATAGGCATTGACAGGCGAGTGATAGAGCTTGGAAATGTGGTACGCTAGAGTTCGCTAAAGCATGCAGGCACATGGACGCACAGTGGAATGCGAAGCACCAGATCCGATACGGCTTGAGGGCACTGACACGCAGACAAAGACGCATCTGCTAGGCGAGTGGAAGGCACTCGCTGATAGGACTAGCAATATTGGTTGTGACACAATGACACGACTCAAAAACGACACGAATTTCACAAGTTCGGGTTAAGAAAAATAATGGTTGACTTAGATTCAGATGACTTAAATTGTACACGGACAAAATACAAGTCAATTTCAGCTTGGATTCGTCTGACCAGAATACGACCCGTATTTTTCATGCCAATCAATATCGTGTCAATTTTGGGTCTGACCCAAACACAACCCATGTTAAACCCTTAATTAGTATCTCATAAGATTTTTTGAAAACAAAACAAAACAAAAAAAAAAAAAAACCCTGAAGTCCCTTTTAGAGTTTTAGTTTTAGATCTGCCTCTGGCCTCCTAGTCCTAACTCCTAAGTCTGAACCACATCTCTCCTCAACCTCAAAGAAACCCAAGCCGTTTCTCTCATCTCCCTCTTAGGTGGATCTCCGATTCAGCCTTTCCTTCTTCTTCTTCATCTTGATTCTACGTCTTTTTCTTCATCTTCATCTCTAATTCTGCCTCTCCCTCTTCGTCTTCATCTACAATTATTGTCCGCGCCTCCGTGGTATGTACTTTCTCTTCTTCTTCATCTTCTTCTCCACCATCTCTCATCTCATGTGTGTGTGTTTAAGAATTGAATGCCTTTACAACAGTGTATGTGCTAATATGATGTGTGTTCTGCAACTTTACAACTTTTTTTTGTCTTTTGTTTTTGCTTTTGTTTTTGTTTTTGTTTTTGTTTTTGTTTTTGTTTTTTTGTTTTTTTGTTTTTTTGTTTTTTTGTTTTTTTGTTTTTTTTGCATTGGAAACTTAAGTACCTCAAAGATATATATGCCTCTCAATTGTTGTACCTCTTTTGTTGCTTCATAAATGTATTTATATGTATGAGATTAAGTGAAATATCAGTTTAGGAAGTCTTGGAACCGAAATATTTCATGTTTGAGAGTTCTGGTACCTTTCATGTTTTTGGATGATTTTAGGTGAAACATATATTTATATATGTGCGTGTGTATACACACACAGTCACACTCACACACATAAAAATTACATTGAACAAAAAAAAAAAGAGAAGGCGAAAAACTATTTTCAAGCATTGGGCAAGATTGGTCGTGAATAGAACCAATGTACTTGTGTCCAAAGTTGTGAATTGTTGAGAATTTTGATGTTTTTTGGTTAGCCAAATGTTTTTGCTCATTTTAATAACTGAGACTTAGGCTAATGTAATTTGTTACTCCGATTATCCTCTTTCTAGTACTTTTCAAAAGGAACAGTGAAAGTTAATGCTTGATGATTGAACTAAGGTGGAAGGAATGACTAAACATGAAACCATCTTTATTATGTCTTTATATATATCAAAGAAGCAGGGTGGATTGATTTGGGGAATTAGATTTGAAGGATTTTAGTTCGAAATATTTCTCTTCATCTTATTATGTTCTTGTGTATTTTTTTTTTTTTAATATATAGATAGACCATGTTGTTCTTAAGGCTCAAAGTGAGAATATTGATTTAGAGAATGCAATTCATGTGGACATTGAGCTTGATGAAGATGTGATCAAACTTGAGGGCAGTGATCTCAATAAACCATTAAAACAGAAAAGGTCGAAGTCAAAAGTTGGGTATTTCTTCGACGTCCTTCCTCTTGGTCCAGATAAGAAGTTGAAGAGTGCTTGCAAGAAATGTGGACAACAATATCTTGGTAGTATGTTAAAGCATATTAAAACTTGTCCAAGAACTGAAATTAGAGACATTGGTCAAATGCTTATTACTCATGATACTGGTTCGTTGTCTTTTTCCTTTTGTCAATTTGATTCTGAAAAATGATGTGAATTTGATAACAACTTGCATCATTTTGCATGATTCGCCATTACAATTTTTTGATTACAAGGGCTTAAGGGTGATGCTCCAATATTTGTTGCCTAGTGTGGAATTAATGTCTAGAAATTCTGCTAAAGCTAACACTCGTAAGTTGTATCAAATGGAGAAAGTCAAAGTAAAAAATATGTTATAAGCATGTCTTTGTAGAATAAGTTTGACATCTTATTTGTGAACTTCTTTGACTACTGATGGATATTTGTGCTTGACTGCTCATTTTTTTGATAAGAATTGGAAGTTGCATAAAAGGGTACTGAATTCTTGCTTTATGCCACCTCCACACACTGGTATAGCACTATCTGAGAAGATCTTTTCTTTGTTGAGTGATTGGGGAATTGAGGAAAAGATTTTCAATATCACTTTAGAGATGTTGTTTCTAATGATGTCTTCGTGGATGCATTACAGCTTCAATTAAACTTGCGTGGTTTGTTGCCTTACCATGGTGAATTCTTTCATTTGAAATGTTGTGTCCATATACTTAATCTAATTGTACAAAATGGTCTAAAAAGTATTGATAAGGTAGTTAGGAAGATTTGTGATAGCATCAAATATGTTAAAGGGTCACAACAAATGAAGCAAAAGTTTTTAGAATGTGTTAAATTGGTCTCAATGGGTAGCTAAAGAGGCTTGTCCCAAGATGTGATTACTCGGTGGAATTCAACTTACCTCATGCTTGAAAGTGTCATCTTTAACCAACGTGCTTTTCAGCATTTGAAGTTGAGTGATTCAAATTATAAGCATTGTCTTTCAACCAAGAAGTGGGAAAGAGCTCAGAAAATTTCAAAATTTCTGAAAGGGTTTTACAAAGCAACACTTCTATTTTCCAACACCAAATATCCCACAACCAATTTATACTTTCCAGCAATTTTAGATTGTTACATCACCTTAAAAACTACTATGGAATCTAGAGATGAGTATTTAAAGTGTATGGCCTTCGATATGTGGAGCAAATTTTAGAAATACTGGTTAGAATTCAGCCCCATCCTAGCTGTAGCACTTGTATTGGATCCTTGGTATAAGCTAAAGTTTGTTGCTTTCTACTATGACAAAGCTTAAGGGAAAAACTATTCTAAGTTGTTCTCATTGCGTACAAAATTGAAAGCCCTTTTTAAATAACACAAGTTGAAGCTTGTTGAAAGTGCTAATGTCACTCCACCCTCTAGTAAGAAAAAAGACAAGAGTAAAACAACTCAAACAATGCATGTGGATGAATCTGATCTTTTTAAGATAATAATTGTTTTTCTTTTTTTTTAACTAGTGATTTTTATAAACTAATGCTTGTTTTTATTGTGTAGGAATTTGATGATGTCTCCTTTGATTCTTTACTCTGGTGCGAATAGCGTATCAGAGTTGGAACTTTTTTTGGATAAGCCCAAGATGAGAAGGAGCGATAATTTAGACATCCATTCCTATTGGAAGACAAATTAATGTCGCTACCTCATTCTTGCACCAATTGCTCGTGATATTTTGAGCATTCATGTATCAATAGTTGCATTAGAAGCTGCATTTAGTGTTGGTGGTCGTGTACTTGACCAGTTTTGCAGCTTTCTTAAGTATGACACTGTTAAGGCGATTATATGGTGAAGAGATTGATTGTTTGGAAGTAAGCTAGCATTGTTAAATTAATCTCATAATCAATTCATAAATCCTTTTTAAATCTTTCTTGTGTAGTTGGAATCAAATAGTTGATCAAGATATGGATGAGCTCATTCAAAATGTTGTGGATCTCAACATGGATGACGAGAAAACAGTTGACCAAGATTCTAACTTTGGATGTGCCTAAGTTGCACTTGTTGTGTTTGTTTTTTTGTTAATGTTAGTGTGGCTATTTATTTTGTTATATTTGTCTACTAGAACTCAGTATTTTGTTGGTGTTTTGTTGTTTGAATTTAGACTTTTTAATGTTTGTGTTTGGATTTGTGGACTTTATTAAGATGTTTGTAATAGGACTTTGTCTAACTATAATTGTGGACTTTGCACTTGAGTTGGAAGTATAATTTTATGATTGTGGATTTGAAAACAAACCTTAAAACTTGTTGTTTTGTCAATGGAATGTTCTAGTTGAAGGTAAATTATTATTCTTGTGGGTTTTTTATGAATTTAGGATATAATTTGCTTAAATTGAATTGATTTTTGTGTTAAATTCAAATTAGGGGTTCAATTTAGGTCAAATTCATGTCGCGAGTTTAGTTTGTGTCACGGGTCAATTTCGAGTCCCGTGTCACTTTCAGTTCGTGTCGTGTTAACCTGTTACGAGGCTTTGTCATGTTCGTGTTGCAGTTTGAAAAAATTTTCATGTCATGGATCATGAACGGGTTAGAAAAGACAAAACTCGACACGGCTCTAACATGATACGAACCCGACACATGACACGAATTGCCACCCCTACTTGCTGATTGGGTCACTACTGAGGCAATCCGGCGGCTAGTAAAGCCTGTAACGCACTCGTGGATACTCGCACGAGTGGTCAACGTTGGCTCCAAATTATCTTTTTCTATTTTAAATCATTTTTATCACATTTTAGCTCCAAATTACTATTTTAAATCCTATTAACATAATTAACCTATACACTTGGGATAACATAATAAATTTCGGGGAAAATTAAGATAAAATACTAAGATTATAGCAAAAATATAAACTTAAGAATGCTAAAATAACTATATTTATAAGTTAGTAGTTTACGCTGTTTGTATTTCTCTCTGGGGCCAAGCCCAGTGCCGCCTCTTGGTTAGTCACCATACTACCAGCCCTAGAAAAGATGCTTTGGACTCCATGATAATGGTTTTGGTGGAAAGGATGTCTTTATGGTCAGATAAGATACGTTTTGGTCTCTTTGGTCATGTTTATTGGCTTGTCACCAAAGGTATTATTCATAATGTCTAGGTTTTTCTCTTTTATATTATAGTTATTTGTTTAAAATAAATGTGACAGAATTTCCAACTTGTATTTTGTTTGTATATTTTTGTGCTTATTTTATAATAACGGAGATGGTCTTCCCACGCTCTCATATTGTTTGGGTGTCCACGTTGCTGGAATTAATTCTATGCGGTGTTGGGGGTGACTTTTTTGCTATAAATCTCTTGTTCCTTATCAATCGGAGTTTTCCATCAATTGTAGCTACAACGACCTATTGGGCCTCATGCCCTCATGAATACCTCTTGTCTTCATTTTCTCTCCTTCTCTACAACCCTCTTTGTACCTTGGTGGCTAGTTGAGTTGTCACTTTATCACCAAGTCAAAGGTTCATGGGTTGTAGAGGAGTGAAAATGAAGACAAGAGGTATATGTGAGGGCACGAGACTCCAAGTAAACAATATCATACTAAATGGAGGCATGGGTCATTAGAAATGATAGTAGATCCTATATCCAACCTAAAGTGTGACCAACGAGGATGTTGGGCTCTAAAAGGAGGGATGATTGTGACAATCATCAGTCTCTATAAAGAAAGGGTAAGTTATGCAATCTCATATTACTAAAGAATGAATATATATGATAGTTCATAAGTAAAGAAACCACCTCTTATTGGTATGAGATCTTTTGGAATGAACCCAAGAGTAAAACCGTGAGGGCAGGAGGTTCAAAGCGAACAATATCATACCAAAAGAGACATAGGTCATTAGAGTAGCGATATTATTGAAAGAGCCATTTGTGTACTCGATAATTTATGTGCTCTTTCGATTTCTTATTATTGGATTTCGGTGCACGTTTTAACCCCTTATGAGTTTCATTAGAATTTACTGATATAACTAATTTGCTTGTATTATGAGATCATTTAAAGTATTGATATTTGTATTTTATTAATTTGAAATAAAATTATCCTTTTCAATATATATATATATATATATATTAACAGAGACATTACTCGAGGAGGGGGAAAAATTGAGTGGAATTAAATGTTCCCTTTTTCTCAAAGTGTGATTATTCCGCGCGCATTGACTTTTGTGTACGCGAGGAACTCCTTTTTCTTTCTTTCTTCCTTCCTTCCTTCCTTCCTTCCTTCTCTAGACTGCATTTTCCTTTTTCATTTTAAGTAACTTATTGTAAAACTAAATTAAACTGTTACTGAATATTTCTTTACAATAACTTTAATTGTTTCTATTACGTGACATCTAATACTCTTTTCAACCGTAGTACTAGTTCGATTTAACTTGAATATGAGATAGAAAATTTATACTCAAATCCAAAATGCTCAAAGTGGCTTCCCACACGGCCAAGCAAACCTCCATTCTGAGAGCTTGGGGTGACACTTTGGCTGGCTTACAGTTGCTTGAGTAGTATGCAAACCCTTTTCCATGTTCTCTACTACCTCGTCACTTGTTGCACAATGAAGCACACTTCTCGCAGCTTCACAACATTAAAATTGTGAACTAATTAGTACGTTAAGATTTCTGAGAAACAAAGTCACAGACATGTTTAAAATGGTTAGACAGACTATTTATACCTTCAGATGGATCGAGCCTCCAAAATGTTTTTTTCTTGATTCCAGGAACCTAATTTCGATCGACATTTATGGAAAATTAAAACATAATAAAACCATAACAGAATAATTAAGGGGATTAAAAAAATTTTATTGAGTATGATATATATATATATAAATAAGTTATTACCAAGTTGGTGCTGACAACACCTGGATGAACAGCAACGCATTGAACAGAGGTACAACCTTGGTCTAAAAGATTGCCGGCTAGTGCCTTCAGAAACATCATCTGCATTATTTGTTATTAAAAGTAATATGAGACAGTTATGTATTTCAATTAATATCCATCAATTCATGTAATATAATCAATATGTATGTGTGCGCGCGCGTGTAGAGTATACGTACATGCACTAGTTTGCTCGATCCATAGGCCTTCATTCCACTATATTTATGTTCTTCGATTCTGCTCTTCCAAGATCTCACTTCCACCACTCCCCAATGGTGTGCCTGTTCGCGCAAACATACATTAAAGATGTAAAAATATACATATTACAAATTAATTGACCAAAGAACTGCAGTGAACAAAATTAAACAGTTTTACTTTTCCCAGTGAAATAAATAAATTGGATTTTTATCTGATTCATCTATCTTGTAACGTATCATAAATGATGTACTACCTAGCTTTTTTTTTTTTTTTTTAAATCACACTAACTTAAGAATTCGTTTTCGTCGTTTTTGTTTTCGCTAGTGCATAAATATTAATTCTTGATTGGTCTAAAATTAACAATTTCTAATATCCAAGCTGGCGAAAAACACAAACTCAAGATCACATTGTTAATTTACCAATCAAGATCACATTGTTAATTTATCAATCCATCCTAAAAGCTTAAGCTGTTAGGAAGTGGGCCAACAATAGTTTTATATTTCAACACTCCCCTGCATGTTAGACAATGAGCATAAGTGCGTACAAATATTAATTTCGAAAATCCAACACAAATATTTAAGAAACCTGAAATATATGAAAGACCCAACACACAATTATAATAAAGGGTTACAAATAGCGCAACTGTAAGGATTCGAACTCAAGACCTCCTACTCTGATACCATGTGAAGATTAGAGAAATTTGAGACTATTCAGGGATTGAGTTTCAATTTTAAAAGATCAAAATATTAAGTGAAGTGACTCAATACTCTCATATGTTTGTTATCGTTTTTCTCTTTTTACGATGTGGGACTCATATTTTTCTTTTTATCCTAAACACACTCGTAAGATGGTGCTCCATTTGAAGTCATCAATCTTGAATTGAATGGATCGAAATACTCGTTTAAATTTGTTGGACTCTGATATCATGCTAATTTATCAATTTATTCTAAAAGTTTAAATTATTAAGAGGTGTGACAATAATAATTTTATATTTCAATACAAATAACGAGTTATTGAATAGCTTTTGTGCTTGAATGTCTCCAATTCTAAATGCAGGTTTCTATTGTTGGGAGGAATAAAAGGGAGAAAGGGGCAAATAGCATAATTGGAGATAGTAATGGAAAACTGGATGATTTTTTGAGATTAGATGAAAATAGCATATTGTGAATTTAGAGTTAGGAAATTCCCAAAATACCCCCAAATCCCTCTTAATCTTCTATTCTATCCCTTCCTTCTCTCTCCTCTCTCTGCATCCCCTCTCTCTCCTCTGAGTTTTCACCCAGATCTCCACTTACAGCAGTAACAGTCTGTCGCCTAGCAACTCCGGTGCCGTCGCAGGCGGGTAGATCGCGAACTCCGACACAGCAAAATCGCAGAGGCGAAAATCGTGAACGAACCTAGGCCTTCCATCCTAATTGTTGTCGTCGTCGTAGGACTTGCCTCCGACTTCGTCTTCCACCATTGTTGTCGATGGAACACCGGAAGTCCTCCACCATTGTTGTCGATGGAACACTGGCATACCTCCTTCAATTTTGCTAGATCTGGAGAAATCATCGTCGTCGGCGCCCGCGCTCGTCATCTTAGGCGATGGCTTCCTTTCCAGTGGGTTTGGGTTAGGTATTTAGGTAGATTTCTGCCTTAGATCTCGCCAGATTCGCCACACCTACACCGCCGCCGTAGAACTCCACAGCCTTCAGGACGTCCACTAGCGAAATCGGAAGCTGATCGGCACGGCCAGAGCCGCCGTTGCTATGTCCACCGACTGCATCCTTGGTACGCGAAAGATACAGAGGGAGAGAGAAAAATAGGGGAGAGAGAGTACTGTGGAATTTAAAGAGAGAAACTGGAATGAAATTAAAAAAAGGATAAAATTAAAAATACATTTCTTATTTTAATGAGAGAATTTAAAATATACTATAATTTTTCAGCTTGTTTTAAAAAACCTGCATATATTTCCCTCCTCAAGAATGCTTATAATTTCCATTTTCCCCGAATAAAATGGGCTGAATTGGTGGGTCATGCACAACATGGCCCAAAGCCCAAATTTTGGGGCCCAAAACAAGCCCATATTTGCACGACATGCGGATTAGAAGTCAGCACCCGTGATGTTTAGTAGCAACCCAGTAAGATCAAAGTTCGTATAGGACCAATTTGTGGTATTGTTTCAACTCAAGCCTTATTATTATTATTATTTTTTTTTTTTTTTTAACAGGGGTGGGGAATTTTTATCTCTTCATATTTTGAGAGTCAATAATAGAATTACCGTTAAGTTATATTTTGCAATGACGTAATTCAATATTCTTGTATAAATAGACTAATACAGTTACGTTCTCCTAATTACTTTTAGTAACAAGACTTTGGATAAATTTCATATCCTTAACCACAGTCGATTTCAATTTTATATTGCCTACTCAAATTTTGTTTTGGCTCTCAAACTAAAAAGAGGCTTTCAGTTTCCGGAGAATTCTATGATCGGATATAAAATAAATAATAATAATGCACCCGTCAAATTTAAATTAGATTTTATCTATTTCGTATGCTTTTTTTTTTTTTTTTGTTTGATGTCCTTTGAATTGGAAATGTTGGGAGAGAGATAGAGACTATAGAGTTTGAGCAAAGAATAGGAGCAATAGTATGAAAAAAGAAAGAAAAATTTACCACAGAGTTGACATTGACAATACGCCAAGTTGAGGTTTTGAGCAAAGAAGGTAAGAGCAAGAGCGTGAGTAGCGCCGGTGCCACATGATTCACTTGCAAATGTTGCTCAATTCCATCTTTTGAAAATTCTTGTCTCTCTGCTTATTATTATTTTCCCAAAAAAAAAAAAAAAAAAAAAGATGATGTTTTCAGCTTGGTTTGTATTCATATTGGATATATATGTATAAATGGGAAAGAACATCAATTGAGAAAACAAAAACTCCACATGCACTAAGCCGTTTTATCCTAACCCTTGAAATGTTTTGAGTTATCGTTGTTCATATTACAACACATATATTTTAATCCCAATGGTATGTTGTTTTAATATTTTTCAATAGAAACTTCATACCATGTTTTATAAATTATGAGTAAAGGCAATATTGTGAAATTTTTTATTTTTTACTTTTTTTTCAAGGATGAAAATTTTGCCTTTACCAACAAATTATCATGTATACTAGCCCATATTAGCTCAATTCTCTCAAAAAAAAGATAGGTCCTTTAATTTGTTAGAAATTCCTAAAATTAATAATCTACATTTAGAGGAGTTTCTAAATGGGGAAAATTATTTTTAATATATATATATAAGCATTGTTTTTTAAATAAGTGTCTTCTCTTAACTTTAGAAAATGACCGTTCTTTTTTTTTTTTGTTAACGGTTAATCAATGATAGACCATCGATAAACATGTGATTAACTATAATAAAATAACATCTCAATAGAACAAATGTATAGGGCTTCAACTCCTTCCTCTCTCTACCCGTCACTATTGTTATCTCGTCTCTCTTTCTCCCTTCTGTCTGTGTAACAAGAAAAATTCCAAACTCAAAACCAAAATGCCGGCATCCCCCTGTCATGTTGGTGCCCACTGTCTGACTTGACCGTGACCTAGCATGAGCAACCCCACTATCACACCATCGTCCTACCCACAACCAGCACCATTGCCATACTAGTGACCCACATCGTCATGTACCTATCGTTCTAGCCTCTGCACAATAAATCAATGCAAATCCCCCTTGCGAAAAAAGGCCTTTAAATGAGGAGAAAAAATCTGCTATTTATTAAATAGGGCATGGCCAAAACAGGTCATCCCACGTATTGTTTTTAATTGGGATTTAAATATATAAAGGAGTTATGTAAGCGGATTCCAAATTAAGTGTGTTGGATGGTATTTTTATCATTATTTAAAAATTATTTAAAATAACTTCAACTCAAGTCAATATAGGTAGGAGCCTATCTAATTATAAGAAAGGGGATAACCTAGATAACAGTCTACTAAATTATAAAGTAGGAGACAACATCGGTAGAGATTTACTTATTTATGAGGAAGGAGACTACCCTCAAGTAAGAGTCTTCCTAAGGTTATATCGAACGTCAGAAGAAAAAGTTCAAGCGTCTACAAGGACAACATTCAACAATTAATATGAGTTTACAAAGAAAACTCAACTGTCCACATTGAAGACATTATTAAATGACTAGAAGGTTTCATTGTAAATAAAGAGATAACAAACTCTCAAATTAATAGGAGAATTAAACTCCTATATTCTCAATGTATTATAAATTCTCTTGAACTGAGAGAAAAAGGGTAAGACACAATTTTCAATACGAAGCCTTTAGGTAATTATACTGGACTCCAGTTTTCTCTTTATTGTTCTTAAGGATCTCTTGTGTTATCTTGTGTTCTTGCTTAATATTCTTGATTATTTTATTCGTTTGATCTTGTTTTCTATTTCAAGAACGTTGGTGTTGGACAAAATTCTGCTCCAACAAAGTGGATTTAGCCTAGTCTATCGAGAGTATTCAATTGAACTTGATCTTTCTTCAATAAAATTGTTTGGGCAATTTTGCATTTGTAATTCCACCTATTACGGAAATAGTGCTTTAGATCAAAATTTTCAATTTTCTTGTCCGTGTCCGGGAAAGAAATTTACAATATATATATATATATATATATATATATATATATATTACTTATTAAAAAAGAAAAAGAAAGAAATAGGTACCTTCCATACGTAAGATTCCAGCATTATTGATTAGAATATGGAGAGGCTTTAAATGTTGATCCCACTCAACTGCAAACTGCCGGACTGAGCTTAGAGATATCAAATCCAGTTCCATCACCTGTATAAATGTTGAATATTGCTATAATATTGTCCTTGTCAACCAAACAGCCCCATAAATTAATAAATTTAAAAAAAAAAAAAAATCTTTCCTGGCGTCATCAAAGTTATTGAAAAATAATCAATCATGCCCTAAATTAATTGAACTGTATCTATTTTATTTTGTCATTATTTAGACGCATTGTGCTTTGGCTTGAATTAATATTGAAAAAACAGACGATCAGTGCATGACTCTTTTGACTCCATGTAGGTGTGAAGAGACAATGTAGGTCTTTTCTTGCACGCTTTTGCCAAGTAGTTAAGATGAACACTTCATCACAAAGTACTTATGAGGTAATTAACAGGACCCACTAAATTAATAATATTATCATTAGATTAATAATATATAAGATAATAATGCTACTCTTGTAACATTTTTTGTTTGTACTAGTTGGACTTCTGGAAGCCCCAAATTTTTTTTTTTTTTTTTTGTATAATATTTCCGTAGATAATAACAATAATAATTATAATAAAAGGGAAAGCGTAATTGACTTAATCGTCATCAAAAGTCTTGGTTAAAAAATTAAAATAAAATAATAAAGAAAGAAAGAAAGAAAATTACTGCTCCTCTTTAGAAGTTTTAAAAATGAAAAGGCAGAAAGTGATATCTTAAATTGAAAAACAGCAGTCACATGCTGTACTGGAAGAATTAGTCAATTGGTTAACAGAGTAGACAAAAAAAAAAAATTAAAAAGGAAAATAATAATCATAATTAACAACGACATTAATTATGTTATGATAAGAACAAACATGCAATAACTGGATTAACAATATTTTGCATCAAACTAGGAAAAAAAAAAACCCATCAAAGCAACAAAAGAAGCTGAGAATTCTATGACAAGTTCATTGGAAGGAGGCAAAAAAAAAAAAAACACTATTTTTTCATTATGTCAGATTATCAAAATCATATTCTATAAAGAAGAATATGACAGGTGTATGAAATTTTATGAAAATCCGACAGTTCAGAATTGTGCCAATTATTACCGTAACATTCAAGGATCTTCCTTGATGCGCGTCTTCTTTCCACTGCTGAGCAATTTCATTAGCTGCATTAACGTTTCTACAAGCCATGACAACATGGGCACCAGCCATGGCAAGTTCTCTGTTTATTTCATTATAAATACAAAAAAATAATAATAATAATAATAAATACTTTTTAACAACCCAAAGAACATACAAGGACAAGCCTTTTCTTATCTGCACAACATTTAATAAATTATTTTCCTTTTCATAAAACATTTCCAATGAATTAAAAAAAGAAGTAGAGCTTAAGTAACTTGTCAGAATCAGTGTCAATTACCCAGCTAGGACCAAAAGTATAGTTTGGTTTCAGCCATTTTATTGTCCAAATTTGAGACTTTCCCAAAATTACTTCTCCTAATAACAAGGATACAGCTATATATGTATATATATATATATATTTATGTATGTGTGTGTATATATATATGTATATGGAGAGAGAAAACCTGGCAGTGTGGAGACCAATACCACTGGTGGCTCCGGTTACAACAACATTGAGACCGGACAAATGGCTTGGAAGAACAAGAGGAGAAGAACGAAGATGATGTGTTAAGAGCTTCTGCAGGAGAATTTCCTTTAATGTCTCCCATATTCCCCTCAACCATGCTCTTCTCTCTATATCCATTTCCCTTCTCTCTCTCTCTCTCTCTGTCTCCTCTCTCCTCTCTGCTTTGACAAATAACAGGATTAACTTAAAATATTACATACATATATTTGTGTGGATGTGTATATATACTTACATATATATATATATATGGCAACAGATGCAATAATAATAATGGAAGGTACGCATCTAAGTTTACCATAAAACTCGGTTTCAACCTTTTGACATGATTCTCTTACTCTCTACAGAAACCTTACGAATGAAGTAAAACTTTGGGGGAACAGTTGATATACCTATTCTTCCCTGATTAAAAAGTAAAATCAATATATATATATATATATATATATCTGCAAATGTGTGTGTGTGTGTATATATACATATATAAGTGAAAACGATATTACAACACATGATCTCATCGGTTTTATCTACCATGATGTTAAACATTTCCTTTTCCCAAAGAATTAAAAAATAAATAAGAGGTTTGTAATGAAATTGAAACATTGTCCAATTATAAGGTATGAGATAGATCTAAAAGGTTTCATCAGATGACGATTATATATTAGACGATTATTAATTTTATTTTAAACTAAGCCTTCAATATCAAGTGAGATCAGCAGTTAGTGGCAACAGCTGTAACAATATTTTTATGTTCGCATTAAAAATCTAATGGTTAAACAATACTTTTCACGTTTCATTTTTAATTCTCTACTAATCGTATGACTATGATATTACATGACACCTTTTTTATAATTTCGTGAGAAGTTAAAGTTGAACCTCGCACGTTACTTAAACATGGAGGAGGGTTTCGTTTTTGTTCTTCCATTTATTAGGAAAAAAAAAAAAAAACCCTAAACTCTTGTTTTTGTCTGACGTACAGTAATGGAGCTCAGCACAGTAGTTATTATATAGAATCAATGCCTCCTCACACATCAATGTCAGCAATACCATTTTGCTTGTCTCCTTCCAATAAACAAATTTAACTACATATATATATATATATGTATGTATATATTTATATACTCACACACACGTTTGTATTTTTATATTTGGTACAAGCCAGTTGGCACGTCAGTAGGTCAACTCTTGCATCAATTTTTTGAACAAGTGGGTCGTAATTTTAACAGTGGCAGTGCACTTTGTTTTTACCTAATATATTTTACTATGGTTTTTGGCTCATTAACTTGTAGCAGCCATCCCATGCACTTGAGCCTACGCCCATGGTGGGGCTGAATCTGATCAACCTGATTTTAAGAAGAACCTCCTATGGAAACCACATATCTCATCGAAGAAGGTGAGAGAGAGAGAGAGAGAGAGAGAGAGAGAGAGAGACCTAACCGTAAAATCATGTTTTTATATGAACGTGTGTGCATATACAGTCACGGGATCGAGTTAAGAAGTTGGGTCTATACCTGCAAAACTGATTCCAGTTCATGTTCAACGTGGGACTAATTTATTATCGACTAACCATCCGTGAACAAACGAATAAAAAATTCAAGGCTGACACAGATTGTACTAGGACACAGTATAATAATCACCTCGACTAAGAAATTAGCAAACTCCACATGCTTGATGTTCAGCAATCTCAATCCATGATTACACGAATAGTTAAGGTTGTGTTTGGTACGAAGGAAAGAATAAAAAAGAAAGAAAAATGCGTAACCTAGGTAAGGAAACTAGAGTAAGACACAGATTTTCTCTAATTATGTTTGATACAGATTCCTCACTCTAGCCCCTCGGCAATGAAAGGGGTTGAAATTCGGATATCCTTCTATTAATCCTCTCATCCCCATCACCCCTTCAACTTTTCCCTTCTACCAAACAAGCTTTTAGCAAAAAAATTAAAAAAATAAAGAAATAAAATAAAGGACAACCAATTACAGGGAAACAGAGAAGCCATCGGGAGAATACGTTGAACCTAAACATGAGTGAAGTATTGGATCTACAATGTGGGTGCATAGCTAGCGACATTAACTAGTCAACTGAAATGGCAACTTCAAAAATCCATGAGAACAATATCGATCATTACATGAAAATATTACCGTACATCAAAATGTGGTGTAAAGTAATATTGGTAGTTGACCTCGAAATAGAAGTGTCCTAAGTTTTCGGTGAAACAGTTTAAACATAGTTGCCAAATAACAATATAAAATCCGTGAGTTAAACATCATCTAGGTTCCGAGTTCAATATAGTCGAAAGTAATTAAATTCCTCTTATAAATTACATGAGAAGATAGCAAACAAACTGCCATCAAGATATCATTCTCTTGAGGGATAGATTTTGTTCTAAATGCTATAGCGGTAGTTTGAGAAACCAGGTATCCTATTATAATTTACAGTAACAAGCTGACATGCAAATTGAAAAATAGACTTCGCCCAAGCACTACCGTCTCACTGACCACGAAAGGGTAAAAGAATGCTTTTTAACCGTACATTTAAAAAAAAAAAAAAAAAAAAAAGAGGTACTAGAATAGTTAACAACACTTAAAACAGATACCGACTTTCGGAGTAACCAAAGCGTCTGAGAATTTGCCTTTTAATAGTCAAGGTTACCCATCGAAGGAATCCCATTGCTTCAGTTTCTCACGTCCTGTCAGCTGATGTAGTCATCACAAGCGCTACCGCTATTGGAAAGCTTGTGGCTTGGGACAGAACTAGCAGGATTGAGGCCTTCTTTGCCCATTTGCTGCACCTCAATTGGAGACAGTATCTTTATATACCACACATTGTTTACAAACTCCCTGCACAAAAAACCATTTTAGTTAAACAACTGCACCTGTAACTTCCAAAGGACCTTTTTTTTTTTTTTTTTTTTTAATTTGTTTGTTTGCATCTGAATACGCATTAAACTTGTCAACAATCTGAAGAAAGAAGACATATACATAGTACAACGTGTTCAATCAAATTACTAACAAGGAAACCCAAATTTCTAAGCTCTAAGGTGAATGTGCAGCACATGTTGTTTTCGTTCTAGAACTTGAACAATAATTTACTGAGTCACTACTTATATTGTGTAAGCAGGTAGCATAGCATTCAATCCATGTGATTTTCAACACTGCAAGCACACGAACATTATTAAGGAAAGAACACTCTATCCTATTGACTGTGCTGGACTCTTGACGTCCACCCTGTGTTAAATATAGCCATCCAACAATCGACCGTGTGCCTGTTAAAGGTCAAATCACTTCAAATGCACCTTGGGACTACAAAAGTCAAGCAAGGAAAACGGGTAACATATAAGGTAAAAGATCGTGATTCACAAGACATTTTTAGTGAGGCAAATTTTGCCCCATTTTTTAGGAACACACCATCACTCTAGTGTAATTTGCTCTATCCTCATTTCTAACTCTATAGAACAGTGTTCCCGCTATTTCTTGACATTTTTATTAAGCAAATCCTACAATTTCATTCCCAAGAAATCTCCATTAAAGTTAAAAATCCAAAACCTTGTCAGTTGTCACTCCAGCCAAGGAGCTCCTCCACACAATCCACTATTCAGGTCTCCAATATACAAGCACCCCAATCAACATGAAACCTTTCCTTTTTTTTTTTTTTTTTTTTTGTGGTGGGGGGGGGGGGGGGGGTGGACAAGAATTACACAGCACACTCAACCCGTCTTTGTAACATTCACCTCCAACCATTTTCCATAACTCTTAAGGCTAGAGCACCTCAATTTACAAAAATTATTGATGCCAACCTCCTATTATATGGAATCAATCCCTACCTTACAACTACAAGTCTGATCTAATTAATGTCAATGGCATTTAAACAGAAAGACTAACAACATAATCAGAAAGCAATATTACAGTGTGTGTGTGTGTGTGTGTGTGTGTGTGTGTGTGTGTGCACGAAGAGAAGAGGAGAGAGAGGAAACAGAAAGAACCATTTTAAACAGATTAAGTCAGCAAACAGCATCAAAATTCAAACTGCCGATGGCAAACATTTGTTTATCCACAGATTTGAGACTTTTAGAAACGCCTATGCAAAGTGTTTGCGGGAATATAATATGGGACTTACTGCCAAGGATCATCACCGAGGAGAAGAACATCATTCTCCCGGTCAACAAATACAAGCTGCCAGCCTGATCTCAGAGGGTCCTCCAGTTGGCCTTCAAGGCCAAACATCTGGGCGAGCTCACTGCGCAGTTCATCATAACTGCTGAACTTAGAAATATCCAGTGACCTCCCAAAGGACCCTGACTTGTGAACCTGCCAGAATTACAGTATTTTAACAACAACACAGAAATTATAAGACACATCAAAAAGAAAAGGAGTGCCACGTGTGTGCAAGCAAAAATGATTGTTGAAAGTAGGAAACTCGAATGAACTACTAATGCTAGACAAACAGATTATTAAAAGCTGTTAAGACAAAAGGCAATTGTGTTACCTTCACGAAGGTTCTTGTTGGTGGATTAACTTGGTCCCCATTTTCAGAAGACTGCAAGAAACCCGATTCATCTACACAACTTGAGGTAGTCATGTCCGAATTAAGGGGAAAATCAGTGCCCGTGGCACTAGAATAGTTTGAAGAACCAAATGGCATAGACAGTGAATCATTGTCACTACCTATATTTCTCAGGTTTGACATTCCATTCTGCAGCATGAGAGATGAAGAATCAATGTTGACCCCAAACAAAAGATTGCTTTGTGGATCAGTAGCACCTTGGTATGCAGAGTACTCCCTCCCAGGAAACGGAGGCAGAGCTGTGAGGTCAGAAACATTCGACTGTGGTGGTGCTAACTGTTCCACCTGGGGCAGTACACTCGGAGCAGCTCCTGATGGATTTTGTGGTTCCACTGTAATTTGTTTGGCTAACAAGGAAGAAGAAACCATTACGGAGTTGGAACCACTCAAGTTAAGCAACTGGGATCCTCCATTCTGGGATAACGAACCTAATATACTATGGATATGGGAAACATCGGATGAAGATATGGGATTTCCAACTGGATCAGGAAAGGTTGGCTGTTGGCACTGTGATGTGATGGCCTGTAGAGATGGCGATTGGGATTGAGTACTAGAGGAAAAGTTAGGTAGAGCAGACATGACATTCGGAATCTGCTGTGGAACAGACAACTGATGCAACTGCTGTGAAGGTTGAAGCTGTTGCTGTGGCTGCTGCAGCTGCTGCTGTTGATGCTGTTGCTGCTGCTGCTGCTGCTGCTGCTGCCGCTGATCACTATATGGGTGGTAACGCTGCATCTGTTGTTGCATAAGCTGGGCCTGAGATGGAGCCTGGTTTTCCTGAAAGCTCTGAAGGAAAGTACTTTGAGGTTGGGACTGTGATAACATTTGCCTCTGAAGCAAACCTGCAGGTCCATTGGCAACATTTTGAGATTGTTGGAACGGCAGAAGAGATTGTGGTGTTGGTTTTGAAGGATCCACCGTCCTCATCTCTTGAAGAGCAGCAGCTGCCATTGCTTGGTAGACATCAGGTTGTAGACCTGCCAAGGAAGCATCAATCCTCGGCTGCATCCAGGGTGTAAGCCCAAGCCCCTGAAAGTTCAATGATTGAAGCCCCTGATCTCCAATCCCTCCATGGAGCCACATTAATGGAGAATTCATGCTCATATCACCATCTTTAAGCGCTGAATCACAAATATTAAAAAGAAAACAAAGGAATTATTAAAAAGAAAGAAAGAAAGACAAAGGAAATTTAGCCAATGGTCAAAGAAGGCTGCTTTCCCAACCCCAAGAAAGAAAATCATACCATGGAAAGCGGGTAATCCTGATGGCCATGGTCGTTTCAGTCTAAGGGGAAATGGGGACGGATACATTGGAAAAGTAGTTAATGGCTCAATCTCCCACAAAGAGACTCTTGGCTGTCTCTCCCCTGCAGTGGATTCATCCCAGCCAACCTGCATTAATACAAAATAATTTATGAACTATAGTTTTCATGAAAGTTGAACTGAAACTTGTTTATATTTCAGAAAGCAGATTTTCTTTTTTTTTTTTTTTTTTTTTCAAATCGTCAAGAGTTCAATCACGAATCATCAATTGTTTTTTTTGCAAACCTTGACAGAGCGCCAGTGTGAGTTTGGCCAGCGAACAGGATCTAAGTCGCTAATACCAGTTATTGTACCCATGTATCTGGCCAAATACATTACACAGTAAGCAAAGTATCTTTACAGTTACAATTGCATGCATGTCAAACTACAAACATCTTAAAGGGAAAGAAATATTAAATGCAAAATATAATAAGAACCTTGTTATCGAAACATAACTTGAAAACCCCAGAGCAGTTTCAAAGTATCAACTGGGACATTAAAATATCTATTAAACATGCTGGAAAAGAAAATGAAGCCGCTTAGATAAGACATAAAACAGAAATTTCATATTTCGGGAAATGTCTGCACTCTGCAGCATGAAAGTGCAACATATCATAACCGATCTATGTGTTACTTTTGGTAGGTCCAATAGGAATCAGTTTTTACTTTGCATTAGCCCTATAAAATTGAAAACTTGTAGAATAATATAAATAATGGTTGGGTTAATATTAAGATCTATCATTAACTAGTAGGCATGAGATTGGCTAATCAATAATCCAGCAGCGGAAAAGAGTCAGCCCAACCCTTACTCAGGTATATACCACATATTTTTCTCCTTATTGTGTAGACAGCCAATAAGCATTACCAACATTTTAACCCCAAAAAAAAAGTTAACAATAAAGAAACTTGCATTTTCAAACACTGACGGGACGTTCCCTCTTCTTTTGAATTATAACAGAAAACGTCCCCAATTTTTTTTTTTTTTAAATTTTTTCTAAGTAAACTTAAACATCATAATGGGTCCACGAACCATCATAACCAAACCCATGCCCGATCAAGAAACAGAACCACCAAGCAGCAACCCATCAAAAATTTTAAAATAATAATAATAATAATAATAATAATAAAAACACCACTCTAGCGAGAAGATAATCTACTCTTACATCATCTCAAAAGAAACCAGATAGAACTAGATGTCATACAACTAAGCTTGCTTTATTTGGGCCAATAGAAACATATGTGATCATAAGCAATAGTCTATGAAGAGATTGAACACTTACCTACGAACACTTGACTCTTCAGTCTCAAACAGCATCCTGAACCGCATGCCAACAGAAACCCGTGTATGATAGACAGCTTTCACATATTTCGCCAGAGGTATGACAAATTCTGAGGGACTAGCCCTGAAAATTGAAAAGTAGGAACTTTATATACAAATACACAGATCAGAATTTTTCAATCTGCAGCGGAGGGATATGCTCACCTTGGATTGTAGAAAATAGTAAATCGGCTATTTGTGGCAGCTGCATGAGCAGCAGCAGCAAGAAGACCGATGTGCATGCTGTCGCTTGACAAAACTGATGAGGGCATGACAGTTTGAGGACGATTTGCTCGCCGGATACCCAATAGCAACTGATTCTTTTCGTTCCTGATGAAATAAAATTATTTAGCGTGTTAAATTTGTTAACACTGACAACATTAAATCTTACCCCTTTTTATAATTAAGAAATCAAATAGAGAACCAATGTTCTATTCCGGCCAAAATCAGCTGAACCACCCAAATACAAGTTGTCGAATGTAGATGCAGAGTCTACCAGCAAGGTTACAAAGAATCTACTTTATTTCAATTTAAATTTAGCCATTCTCTATTCCCTGCAAAATACTTGCAACTTAACTCAGTTATACCGTTTTATATGGTTCATCAACAGCATATATTTAACAACCAAGATGGATTAGAAAACTAAAAAACGATAGCTCATAATTATATATATGTAGATCTGTGTTTATCATATTGATGAATTAAACATTTCAAAAGATCTGTGACATGAGGAAAAAATTAACGGGAATATCCAATCCGAACCAGATAAAAAGAACTGAATCACCAGCAACAAGTCTCTTCGCACTAACAAACACACTCCAGCCTGTTGTTAGAAGATGCCTTTTGGGCTGACCTGCTCATAAAAAAGTTAAAGAGAAAATTAAGAAGAATTTCAGATATAGTACGTGTACTTGTTTAATAGCATCTCCTCAAAAGGTTAGTCTTCAACCGTCAAAGTTAGAGCAGGTTTGCATAAATTCTCAGAGCTATATGAATTTGAATAATCAATCCTAAACTCTAGAAACTTAGAGAGAGAGAGAGAGAGAGAGAGAGAGAGAGAGAGCTTTGAAGAAATTTGGACTAAATTAACTGCACCTCGAAATATATGTCTAAATTTCCATTCGTTCTCATGAAGATCCCTTGCAATCAATTCTTGAGCTGGGGGCTGCTGCGAGTAATCCTGAAGGAACAATTCATCACAGAATAATTCATAAAAGTTTGTAACACACGGGAATACAGAGGAATGGCCAATAAAACATATGACTTACAAGAGGAGGAAAGACTTTTTCAGCTGCACGGCGAGGAACAGAGAATCCTCCATGAGTGCTAGTATCACTTGCAGTCAATGTCTTGCAGAAGTAATTTGTTGGCTGTTTGCTAGGGGTTCCCAATTCTGCAGGCAGTAGGTACACATCCTTTTGCTCTTGCTACAGAAGAAACATATGTCCAGATGTAAGGAAATAATGCTAAACAATCAACTCCAAACAAGGGAAGGTCTTGTACCGGGCTCAGTGGTTGTAGGGTCATTTGAGCATAAACCTCATCTGTCTCCACATCTGCCTGTTCATCACAATACTAGAAGGTCATCGACGCAGCGCAAGTAAAGGTTCAAGAGCAGATATTAAAACAATTTTACTTACATGCATAGTCACATTGTGAAGCTGACAAATTAGTTGCGGGGGCAAGTTGGGGTAATTGGGTATATGAGCATCCACTTCCTTGTTGGTCGAAGCAGCAACCTGCCCAGAAAACTTTGACGATTAATAGTAATTACTGAAAATCAAGAGAAATGAGGATATGAAATCCATAATACAGGCCAAAGGAAAATAAATTTTACTCTTAAGCTATACATGAAACCGAGAAAGAAAGTTTGCTGTCCACAACACTTCTAGACACCACCAAAAGAATTACCTTTGAGAGTTTGTCAGTCAAATTGTTACATGCATCTATTTCACATACAACCAAATAAAATGTTTTAAGAACTATCACCTACGCAACATGTATAAAAGACATACAGATTCTTCTAATAATTTTCCTTCAAAAAAAACCCATTCATCATAAAGCTATAAGTTAGAGCACATCAAAGTTTCATAAATACACCTAGCAATGGGAAATAAATAATCTACTTCCATAACCATAATGATAATTTGAATGATTATTGGATAGTTCATACATTCTGCAGGAAGGTCAAAGCCGCTTCTAGGACATAGACAACAAAAAAGCCATTCGTACAGACTACATAATAACAATATAACGAATAGAACATGGTAAAAAGAACCACTATTGACAACAAAAAGAGCAACTATCAATTTTTTAATCTCAAGTATAGTAAGCAGGCTGCAAAAATAAATGACATCAAGATCCGGCGCTATCAACCTGCTCACTATGACCCTGGGGAAAGTAGACAACGCGACTTCCAACAGGAGGCAGAGACACGAGAGGACCAGCACATGCATGCCAAAGCTCCGAATTCAAACATTTCTTCTCCCCTGCACATATTTCCCACACCAGCAATAACACACATGACATGAAAGATCCATATCAGTAAATTCCCCGTCAACAATCAGCAATAGTAATTGCCAAAGTGCAGACCACAAAGTACAATTTAATGAATAAACTCGAGGTACAAGCAAAAATAACAATAATCAACGGCAACGAAGTTAAATTCGCTAACAACTTGTCCGGCAGATTCAGCCATGTCAAGCATATCCATCCATTTTAATCCAAAGCGTCTCGAACCGACAGGATAAACATAAAGATAGAATTTGGTACAGATATTGTGGCTCAATGATGCCAAACTCAACCTTAAACAGACAGTCTAATGCATGCAAACAACAATTGCGTAAAACATCACTTCAAGTACCTAATATTAGCTATTCAAACAGAAACAGACTAACTAACTAACTCGATATATTTAAATAAATATATCACTAACATAATTTCGGTTCAATCTTGTCAAAGAAAAAAGGACTAGCTAGTCAACTCCAGACTGTAGAGTCAACCACCAAATCAAGAACGTAAAAAACCCAATTTCTAATGATACAAAAATCGACAAGCAAGTGGAATAATAACAAACCGCTGACCTTCTTGAGGCTGATGATTAAACCCGGACGACGACGAAGAAGAAGAGAGCCTCATTCTTCAACGACGACAAAGCAAGGAGAAAAAAAAAAAGGAACAAACAAACAAAGCAAAAAAACTAGTTTCCACAAAGCAAAAAGCTTCTTCACTTCAGCAAACGAAATTCCAGTAACTAGTTCTCGAGACCCATCTGCTCAACCCCTACTGATACCGCTACAACAAGCAACTTCTCGTCCGTACACCATGAAAATGCGGCGAAAAAGCAAGCCCACCCCCCCACCCCCCCCGGCTCGGAACCAGAAGTATCCGAAAATATCATCCAAACCCAGTCCCAATACAGAACACAAACCCTCTCACCCTCATACGAGCCGGATCTTCTTCGTTCCAACCCTAACCCCAACAAGAACCTCCATGGAAGTAGAAGAAGAAGGAGAAAAGTGAAATCTTGATAAGAAAGCCACCAATTTCAGAGCTCAAAACCGACGAAGAAGCTTCGCGCTAGCAAACCCTAGAATCCACAGATCTCAGATATTTCGAAGCGCGTGCCGTACACAAGCTACAGTACTTAGCTCCTCCAAACTTGACGGTGTCGATAATGAGCCAAAGAAAGAAGCTTTAGCCCTCACTGAGAGCTCAAAGTAACAGCCATTTTTGCTTCCAAGCTCTCTCTCTCTCTCCCTCCTTCGCAGCCTCCGATTTGACTATGCACAGGAAAAAAAATTGTAAAAAAAAAAAAAAAAAAAAAAAACTTTGCTTGCGCAGTTGAGAGTTGAGAGAGAGAGAGAGAGTGTGTGCGCGCTAGTGAGAGAAAGAGACAGAAAGTGAAAGAGAGAGAGAGAGAGAGAGAGGGATTTTCGGTGGAGAGGCTTTATTGGGTCTTCGTTTGGGGTTTGGTTTGGTCTGGTCTACCGTCAATTAATACAGTGGTAATTATTGCTGGCTGTCACTTTTTTTTTTTTTTTTTTGCCTTTTTTTCTTTACATATGATTTTTATTTTTTTATTTGTTTTTTTTTTTTCCGCTTTTTTCATGTGTGAGAAGAGATGGACAGAAAGTTGGAGAGGTGTGGGGTAATGTCCCAGATGGCTGTCAGAAGCAATAAGAGAGAGAGAGAGAAAAAAAAAAAAAAAAAAAGGGCCAATCTCAACCAAAATCTAGGGGGGAAAAAATATATCTTTTGCCCTAAGATTAACTAAGCTAGCTGTATCTATCTAAGGAATCATGACAATTATCCATTCTTTTAATTATTTTTTAAATTTTATTTTGGGAGGAAATTGTTTTTGGGAATTTTTTCATATCTGAAAATAAAATGGGTGAATGAATAAGTGCTTGTACAGAATTGTAATTTAATAATTATGGGATAGTAAAAATATGGACATTATTATCTCATCCTTATCCTGATATATTTGCACTTTGTTTTTTTTTTATTTTTCTTGGTGGAAAAAGATTTTTTTTGTTTTATTTTTATTTTTATTTTACTAATTTTCAAGTAGGTAGAGAAATGGAGAGTGAGGAGGAAGATATAATAGAGCTATTTGTTTACTGTTTTCTAGGTAGAGGATCTAATGATCTAATCTCCCTAGATTCTGGTAATAATTTAATTTTTTTTTATTTCCCTTTCTCTCCTTTTTTTTTTTTTTTTTTTGGCTAATGGAAATCCTGGCTATTATTTTGGGTAAAAGCTATGAAAATGACTTGGCTATTATCAAACACTTTTACATAGGGGTCTGCAAATTTTGTTCCTGAAGAGGAACAGAAGAAACAAATTGAAAATTAAATAATAAAAAACAAAAAAACAAAACTTGAACTATAGCTTTTCCATAAAGCTTATGATTTTAGTTTTGCCTTTTTGAATGCAACTTAGGATTTTATGATGCAAGTTTGTCTATCTTTGAGCTTGGTACCACTGTGCCCAAACATATGTCATGATGTATTATTTTTTTTCCTAAAAACATTTTTTTTTTTATTGATTGGTCAATGTCATGATATTAGTTCAGAATCATCATCATGTATTTTGGTGGACAACTTGAAGCAAGATTCTGACCAATTTTTTTTTACTAAAAAATTATTAGTACCGTCTTATAACGATAGAAATATTGGATAAAAATTATCAAAACTTAAAAAAAGAGTTTTTAATTAAATAAAATGATTGAAAAGATAACGCAGTCTTTAATGTATTTGTTCAAATCTTGTTGTAAAAGTCTTCCATGTTTTAAAATGCATGTTTTTTTTTTTCTTTTTTCTTTTTTCAAGTGTAAGCATTCGAGGAAACAATTAATTGTACGGTCGTCAAAATTGGAGCTTTAGATTTGATCCAATCGCTTTCACTACCAAAAAGGATAAAATTTGGAAGAAGACTTCTAAACGGACAGGGGAATAAAACCTATATCCAGAAGAACTGCTAATTGACATGTAATGCGTGGAAGACCCCCTGAAAATAATATAAAAAAAAAAACAAAAATAATATATATTTTCTTTTCTAATATATACAAAGGATAATTATATGCCGATGTTGGTGACATAATACGGTTATTAACATTAACAAAAGGATTTATGTCAACCTCCATCTTGTGAAACCATTATGATAATATATACTTGTCTAAGCTTGTGTTTCAATGTGAAATTCAAACCATATAATTACAATTAAGTTTCTGTCTTTTTCCTTCAACTTTACTATTCACACAACTTTACATAAATATATCTAAATGAGATTATTTTTCTAATTGCATAGGATTTCGAGACAAACGAAA
This sequence comes from Ficus microcarpa, assembly GCA_025413485.1. Lineage (NCBI taxonomy): Eukaryota > Viridiplantae > Streptophyta > Magnoliopsida > Rosales > Moraceae > Ficus > Ficus microcarpa. The sequence goes on along the minus strand of CM046379.1, from coordinate 20,618,614 downwards.
CAAGCTCCATATTATTTTTATTTTTTTTCCAAACACATTTCAAGTTTTTACAGCTTTTAATTTTAGTAATTTAAATGCCTCTATAAATGCATAATCAATTCAAACCTAAATTTTACAATTCAAATCTTAATACCAAATGCACGTTAAGAAATTCCCTTACGGAATGTCAAAATAATTTACTAAAGTTTTTTTTTTTTTCAAATTAACAAAATAAGGTTTTGTTTGACATTTAAGTTTAATTTCAACTAAACTGTACTTTTCATATCAATTTTTGTCTTTTTCTAAAAAATCAACATATTTATAAATAATTTTTAAAAAATCAACTAATTTCAATTTAAAATTTTCATTTTTAACCAACAAACCAAACATAAGAATGTTCATGGATCTCGTATTTAAAAAATTGAAAGGAAAAAAAAAAAAAAAACACTATTATTGGTACTCAATGGCTCTATGAGAAATGTGATGAAGTGTCCGCTTATAAAATCTCCCATAATAAGATACTTTCTATGTTTATATTTATATTTTCACATAAGACTAGATACCTTGAAAATGTTTGTTTTCATTTTAATTTTATGAAATTGTATTTAATAATATATGCCCTATAATATAAGTTAATAATATTGGACGTTTCTACCCCAAAAAAAAAAATCTTGGAAATATGGAAAATATCCCGTCTTATATTATTTCCCCTATTTTTAAAGGATTTTCTTAAGGTTTATCTTACGAAAATTAAGGCTTGAAATGTTACTATTGGTGCTGCAAAACCAAACAATGAAAGTTGATTAACCAACTTTAAAGTTTAGAACGTTAGATAAATAGATGAAGATTCAAAATATTATATTTTGTTTATTTTTTATTAAGAAAATGGACTGATACATATCAAGTATCTGAATACATCAAATATAAAAGTATGACTCTCTCATGAGAATCATATACAAACAAGATCCAAAGGTAGATGTATAGCCACGAAGAAGATAGCCTAACATCCTTTATTCTTCACTCCATCCTTTTCTTGATTCAGTTAACACTGCTCCCAAAAAAAAAAAAAAAAAAATTTATAATAAGCAAAAGGCACTAGAAGTTTGATAAAATTTAAGTTTCCGTTTGACAAATCATCTTAAATTCAAATTTTTCATCTCAGTTTTTATCTTTTTTTTAAAAGTCAACAAAAATTATAACTAATTTTTAAAAAGTTAACCAACTCAAAATTAAAAATTTCAACTCAAACTCAAACTGTAACAGTCTTAAGATTTAGAAAATAATAGCAAAACTAGTTACAGTGACGGTGATGAAACAAACTTACCTGTTGCAGTCAACATTTTTAGAGATAGGGACGTTGATTTGGATTTCGCACTTAGTGGGAAGGTTCTTGGCTGCATCCTCATTCAAACTGGTCAATGCATCAGCGGCTCTCTTGACGCATTGGCAGGCTATCTGCCGATCGGCTTTCGTGGGGGTGTCCTGCTTAATGGTCGCCACACCACTGCAGCATTCTGCGGGTGGTTGGCTGACAGTGCCCCTCAGGTACTCAAGGCAGGGCCGGAGCGCCATGTCCACTTGCGAGCAAGTTATGGCCGCCTGTCCTGGCTCTGCCATAAACACCATCGTCATGGCTACGACAACCAACAGAGCTGCGATGGCTGAGACCTTCTTCATCTTTGGGCTTTTAGTTGTTTAAGCTGAAAACTAGAGGCTTTTTGGTGTTTTTAGTGTGTTGAGCACCTGGGAGCTTATTTCTGCGTGTTTGCTTTGTGTGTTTTATTGGGGGAGTTTGAGGGTGTACTTATAGGTGTGTTGATGTGGGATGTGTCCAAAAGGAGTTAACGAGGGGTAACGGATGTTTGGTGTGAGTGATGATGAGCAAGTGGTTATGTTAGTTTTGGATTACTTTACACTTGTGAAGGCTCCAACGTCATTGGGCATATACAGCCAGAAGTAGAAAAAAGTGTAACGGCTTTTGTATTACTCCCTTTCAATATGAAGCTTTTTTATTTTGTTACAAGCTCTCTCGAAAAAAAGACTACGATTTAAATCAAATAGTGTTTATGACTCCGAAAAGTTATTTACTGATATCATCTCGTATAATGCGTATTTACAGCCTTATGTCTCTAATTCGGAATTTCTACTTTAAAATAATAATAAGATGAGTATTCATAGACTTCATGAATTTAAAAAATAAAATAAAAATCTACAATAATTCTAAGGGGAAAGTACATGAATGACACAAATTTAAATATTATTATGCTAACACGGCACAAAAAAATAACATTAAATTAATATAATACAAAATTAAATTAAAATATACCAAAATTTGTGTCATGTTGAGATATGGAGTTTGTGTTACGTTAATCCATAGATGGAAGAAAAAAAGGTGATTATTTGGGAAATTTTCTCTAATTCTAATTGCTTTGTGAGACCTGTGGTGAATACATTAAAGAATCTCTCGTATATATAATGTCTTTCTATATATATTTATATTTTATATATGACTCGCTACCTTAAAGATATTTGATTTCTCTTTCCCTCTTGTAATGTTATAATACTTCAACCTAGGAAATTACTCATTTTAATATGCACGCTTGATATATTTTAAGCTCATGATGCGCGTTCTCCTTTGATATCCTAAATGGGCAATGCTAGAAGTGTGTTTTTTTTTTTTTAATTACAAAAAGGTCATAATTTGCTTGCCTCTCATGGATCTACAAAAATGTATCATAGACTTGCTTCTAATTTTTTTACTCATGCATAAAAAAAGGGTCAGATTTACGTGCTGAAATCTCTTACTGAAACTCAGTTCTAACGATGTGTTTACTTTCACGTAATCAGACCAGACATAAACTATATTGTCTTCTTTAACCCAGAAACCTCTCGTGTTTTCTTCATCATGTGTCTACAAAACAATAGATATTTTCATTTGAAACACTCATATTATGTCAATGGTGAAATTTGTCAACCTCAACCTCAAATTCAACTGAATACTTGTATTAGGTCGGACAACAACAATGAACATAAGAACCTATAGTTTCAACAAGAAGCTTGGGATACCTATTATTATATATAAAAGTCACACCTAGCTCTCGAAAAGGAAATCATCGTTTTTAGCCAACTTCTTCTAATCTGATCCAACAAACAATTAGGGAATCTTAAGTAAATGATATTTATCTTTTTTTTTTTTTTTAATTGTTGTCCTTGCTAACATTTTTTTTTTTCGGTGTAAATATTTTCCATGACCTTGCATTTCTTAGATCTTTTGATGTGAGTTTGTGGTGATGCAAGCTTGAGATGAACACTAAACTTGCGTTGGATTCACCGATTAGAAAATAAATTTTTAAATTGAAGTTTGTTGACTTTTAAAAAACTAGTTATAAATTTTATTGAGTTTTCATAAAAAGACAAAAAACTGATATGAAAAAGTACAGTTTAATTGGAGTTAAACTTAAATGTCAAACAAAACTTTAACTTAATTTGAGCTCAATCTTATTCCGATACAAGCAGTGTTCATTCCGAAGGACATTTGATCGAGCTCATCTTCATGCGATCTCGAGCTCAATTTCATTACTCAAGCTAATCCAACCATGACCAAAAATAGTTTCTTGACGCAAAAATTTACGGGTGGAATTTAATTATCCCTAGAAATTAGATAATAATACAACACAAACTCATTCTTCTTGTTAGGCATATCAAACCTGTGCTGAAGCCAAAACACCATAGCCAGAAGAATGCAACGGATGATATAAATATTAAAAGTGGACGTCGATTGACACCCTACCTGTTTACATTTTCCACTCCTTTTTAATAATTTTTTTTATATACTAAATTATCCCTAAATCAAATTACATTTAAGTATAAAAGTAATTTAAAGCATACTTTTAACATACACCTCACTCTAATTGGAAAAAGATACACCTTTTTAAATGCAGAACATATTATTAACAAAAACTAATGGTCCGTTTGATTCGTTAGTTTGAGTTGAAATATTTTAGTTGTAATAGTACATTTTTTTAAATTTTCAGAAAGACAAAAAACTTTTTGGGAAAAAGACAAAAACTTTTGGAAAAAGACAAAAAAAAGTACAGTTTGAGTTGAAATGAAATGATGAAACAAACAAGCCATAGAAAATTTAAATTATAAAAAACCATGATTAATAAGATTATATTGTTTGCTTAATAGATAAAACGACATATGATAGCCCTGCGGCTTTTTTTTTTTTTTTTTTTTTTTTTTTTTTTTGTAATGTTCCCGTTCCTAATCTGCCTTCTCGAAATGCCCGAGCCTCTAACTCTTAAAAGAAAGGAGGAGTACGATATGTAAGGCATAAGGTTTTAAGCCGTTTGGATTCCATATTGTAGGAAATGCTAGGGGGGAAAAAAGAAGGATGATGATGATAATGAACTGCAAAAAAAGAGAAAAAAAAAAAGAAGAAAGAAAGGGTTTTTTAACAGAGTGAGGGGTTACCTGTCAGTCGGTGAGTCAAAAAAAATGAAATAACAATTTAGTTACAGAGACTATTTGGGAATAATCAAACGTGTGTAATAAGTAATTATTAAAATTTGAGTTTTAATTGGTGGGTGGTTTAAGAAATGGTATGTAAAAAGAAAACAGGAGAGTAACAATAGATGCCCCCATATTAAAACTCGGAAGGTAAATTGTTATGTATAATACTAAAAGTTTGGAGGAATTTTATGAATTTTATCTTTAATAACATGCCCTCCAAAAGTTTTTTTTTTTTTTTTTTTTTTTTTTTTGGGTGCGAAAAGAAATATGCCCTCTTAGTTAATTAGCTTGGAAACACAGCAAAATCCCCTCATATTCTTTCCTTCCAAAAAAAAAAAAAAAGATTCTCTTAGTTTTATCTTACGACAAAATAAGGAGGTATTTGGTGAATAAGTTTGGTTTAAGATTTTTAAGTTTCAATAGTAATGTTTCAGAAAAGACAAAAAACCTTTTCAGAAGAAGAAAAAAATTATGATGAAAAACGTATAACTTAGTTTAAACTAAACTTGTATCCAAACTAACCCTAAGGCTTGAAATATTACTATTGATGCTGCAAAATCAACAGTGAAATTTGATAAACTGGTACAGTTTAGAACGTTATGGGTGCGTTTGGTGAGCAATTTCATTTCAACTCAAACTGTACTTTTTTTTGTCTTTTTCCTAAAAAGTTTTTGTCTTTTTCCCAAAAAGTTTTTTGTCTTTTCTGAAAATTCAAAAAAATTTACTATTACAACTAAAATATTTCAACTCAAACTAACACACCAAACTCACCCTATGTAAATAGATGAAGATTCATGTAATTGTAAATTCTTATTTTTATCAATAAAACAGACGGGATACAAATCAAGTATCTGAATACACCAAATATAAAAAGTATGACTCTCTCATGAGAATCATATACAAACAAGATCCATAACCAGGTGTAATATATAGGCACCAAGAAGATAGCCCGACACCCTTTATTCTTCACTCCATCGTTGCCTTGATTCAGTTAACACTGCTCCCAAAAAAAAAAAAAAAAAAAAAAGCTCACAATAATAAGCAGAATGTGAAAGTTTGACAAAATTTAAGATTTAGAAAAATAATAGCAAAACTAGTTGTAGCGATAATGATGAAACAAACTTACCTGCTGCAGTCAACATTCTTAGAGATAGGCACGTTGATTTGGATTTCACACTTAGTGGGAAGGTTCTTGGCTGCGTCCTCATTCAAACCGGTCAACGCGTCAGCAGCTCTCTTGATGCATTGGCAGGCTATCTGCCGGTCAGTCTTGGAGGGAGTGTTCTGCTTGATGGTGGCCACACCACTGCAGCACTCCTCCGGTGGTTGGGTAACGGTGCCCTTCAGGTACTCGAGGCAGGGTCGGAGTGCCATGTCCACTTGCGAGCAAGATATGGCCGCATGTCCTGCCTCTGCCATTAACACCGTTGTCATGGCTACCACAACCAACAGAGCTGCGATGGCTGAGACCTTCTTCATCTTCGGCTTTCGGTTGTTTGAGCTTAGAACTAGAGGCTTTTGGTGTTTTTGGGGTTTTGATGAGCACTTGGAGTTTTTTTCTTTGGTGTTTGCTTTGAATGTCTTATTGGGGAAGTTTGAGGGTGTATTTATAGGCGTATCGAAGTCATATCTGTCCAAAAGGAGTTAATAAGGATAAGGGAGGCTTAGTGTGAGTGATGATGAGCCAACGGTTACATTGAACTTTGGATTGCTCACACTTGTGAAGTCTCAAATATCACTTGGCATGCATAGCCAGAAATAAAAAGGTGTAACAACTTTTGTATCTCTCTCTTTTAATTGCGAAGCTTTTTGATTCTGTTACAAACAAATGATATTTATGAGTTCAAAAAAATATATATTTAAATGTATATTGGGCTCATTTGACAGAGCTTTTGTTTTTACTTCTAGTCAGTGGAAGAAGATAAGTAAAAGCTATGACTTTTCAATAAGTATTTGGAGCCAATGAGCTTTTGAAGTCAAAATGATCTCTAAAGTATTCTAATAAATATTAAAAATGTTAAATGAAATTTATAATGTCTAATTTAAATTTTATTATAAATTTTAAATTCTACTCAAAAGAGCTTTTGCCACAAGCTATATTTTTTAGCTTTGACAATAGGTACTTTTGGAGATCAGAAGCTTTTTTGACAAATCGTGTAAACACTTTCAGAAGTTGCTTTTGGACTTGGGAAGCCAAAAATAGCTTATGAGAAGTTCTGCCAAACAAACTCATTGTCTTATATAATTTACATTTATGGCCTCAGGCCTCTTATTCGATATCTATAACTATTTTTTTAAATTAGTAAGATGAGTATTCATAGACTCCACAGCTAAAAAAATAAAATAAAATTGAAATTTAGGAGACCTTGTGATGAATTCATTGTAGAATCTCTCATGTATATAATATTTTCTTGGGAGGTCTAATGACATCCTCTAGTCTACTTTTTTCAAATATTTTCTTAAACCACTCATCACTAAAATTTAGAATTTTAATTATTACTTGTTACACCCTTTTTATATTTAAAAAAAATATATCCTACGATCAAAACTAAAGTTTTTTATTTTCTTTTCCCTGTTTCAGTAACTACAATATCCATGCTTTGTAAATGTCAATATCTCATGGTCTGTATATAAAATCTCTGTTCTTTTTTTCCAATTAAATTAGGCCATGGATGAAAGGTAACCACTCTTCTACATCTGCCCGGCAAGCCTCCGAAGGAGAAGGAAATGCAACAAAGTATCGTCCTCAACTCTGAAATTGAAAATGAAGAGGAAGAGGAGGAGGCAGAATTAAAAATCTTTGGTGTTGTTGGGTGTATATCATAGGCAAAGATTTTTTATTTTATTTTATTTTTATTTTATTTTCATTTGTTTTTTAAATTCATGAACACCATTGTCTTTAAAAGTAATTTTATTTGTGAGGCAATTAAATAATAACATAATTTATTAAATTGGGGTGTCGGAAGAACAAAAAGAGAAATATCAATAGACCTCTCCTACTTTTTTAAAATATTTATATTTATAGATATTACTCGCCTTCTTAAAGCGTTTGTTTGTTTGTTTGTTTGTTTTGTTTTGTGTTTTTTTTTTAATAATTAATATATCCCTCTTATGATGGTATGATACGTCAACCTAGAAAATTACTCATTTTAATATGCACACTTGATGTATTTTAAGCTCATAATGCATGTTCTCCTTTGATATCCATGATTATCAATACTAAAAGCCGTCATTTTTTTTTCTGTTGTTTTTTCTTGATCTTAATGCCTCTCTAGGATTTGCAAAAAAGTATCATAAGACACACTTTTAATTTTTGTATGCATGCATCGGAAAAAGCCAGACCCACACACTTCCGCCTCTTGCTTGAACTCAATTCTAACGGCGTATTTACTTTCACCTAATCAAAATGCACATGAAATTATAGTCTTCTTTAATCTTAGAAACCCTCATCACGCATTTTCTTCATAATGCTTTTATAAAACAAGAGATCTTTTCATTTCAAAAACTCCTATATGTCAATGGTGAAATTTGTTAACCTGAAATTCAACCAAATACATACTTATATTAGGTCAGAAAATAACAACGAATAACGCAAGGAAACAGAGTTTCAACAAAGAGCTATAGGGATCTCCATTATTTGTAGAAGTCACACCAAGTTCTGCAAAAGGAAATCTGGTTTTTTAGCCTTACTCCTTATAATTCGATCCGATAAACAATTATGAATTCTAATGTTATGTTTGCCTCATCATCTCATTTCAACTCAAACTGTACTTGTTTTTATCTTTTTCCCAAAAAGTTTTTGTTTTTTTCCCAAAAAATTTTTTGTCTTTTCTGAAAATTCAAAAAAATTTACTATTACAACTAAAATATTTCAACTCAAACTAACCAACCAAACAAACCCTTAAGTAATTGATATTTACCTTTTTTTTTTTTAATTATTGTCGTACTTACCAACAAATTTTCATTTAACTGTAAATATTTTCCTTGACCTTGTATTCATGAGATCCTTTGACGTGAGCTTATGGTGATGCAAGCTCAAGACTAACACTAGCTTAATGTGAGCTCAAGCTTATTCCGACACAAGCACTGCTCGTTTCGATGGACATTTGCATCGAGCTAATCTTCATGCGAGCTCGAGCTCATCTTCATTACTCGAGCTAATCCAACCATGACCAAAGATGGTTTTTTGGCTCATAAAGTTGATGGTGGAATTTAACGAATTCTAGAAAGATAACCATACAACACAAGCTCATTCTTCTTAATAGGCACATCAACCCTCTGATGAAGCCAAAACACCGTCGCTAGAAGAAGAGCGCAACAGATGATCTAAATTAAAATTCGGGAGGCAAGTTGTTAGGCACAATGCTAAAAGTATAGAGGAATTTTATGAAATTTATGTTTAATAATATACCCTCTACGTTAATAATCTTGGGGATATAGCAGATATTCCCTCTTACATTCTTTTTCTTTTCTTTTTATAGATTTTCCTAACTTTTACCTTATCAAAATAAGGCTTGAAATATTACCATTGGTGTTACAAAACCAGCCACAATAACTCATTAACCAACTTACAGTTTAAAGTTATATAAATAGATCAAGATTCATATAATCATAAAACTTTTATTCTTATTAGGAAAATGGACGTGATACATATCAAGTATCTGAATACATCAAATATAAAGGTATGACTCTCTCATGAGAATCATAAACAAACAAGATCCAAAGATAGATGTACGGCCACCAAGAAAATAGTTCAACACCCTTTATTCTTCACTCCATCGTTGTCTTGGTTCAATTAACACTAATCCACAAAAAAAAAAAAAAAAATCACAATAATAAGCAAAGTGTGGAAGTTTGACAAACTCCAAGAGTTAGAAAAATAATAGCAAAACTAGTTGTAGTGATAGTGATGAAACAAACTTACTTGTTGCAGTCAACATTCTTAGAGATTGGGACGTTAATTTGGATTTCACACTTAGTGGGAAGGTTCTTGGCTGCGTCATCATTCAAGCCGGACAACGCGTCGGCGGCTCGCTTGACGCATTGGCAGGCTATCTGCCGGTCGGTCTTGGTGGGAGTGTTCTGCTTGATGGTGGCCACACCACTGCAGCACTCCGCGGGCGGTTGGGTGACGGTGCCCCTCAGGTACTCAAGGCAGGGCCGGAGCGCCATGTCCACTTGCGAGCAAGTTATGGCCGCCTGTCCTGGCTCTGCCATGAACACCGTCGTCATGGCTACGACAACCAACAGACCTGCGATGGCTGAGACCTTCTTCATCTTCGGGCTTTCAGTTGTTTGAGCTGAGAACTAGAGGGCTTTGATGTGTTGAGCACTTGGGAGCTTTTTTATTGTGAGTTTGCTTTGTGTGTTTCATGGGGTGAGTTTGAGGCTGTATTTATAGGTGTATCAACGTCATTTGTGTCCAAAAGGAGTTAATGAGGATAAGGGATGTTTAGTCTGAGTGATGATGAGACAACGGTTATATTGAACTTAATTTGGATTGCTCACACTTGTGATGTCTCAAATGTCACTTGGCATATAGAGCCAGAAATAAAAAGCTGTAACGGCTTTTGTATTACTCCCTTTCAACAGAGTAGTTTTTTTCACTTTGCTACAAACTCTCGTGAAAAAAAAGACCACAATTTAAATCAAAAGGTATTTATATGAGTTCAAAAAAAAAAAAAAAATTTAACAGTATGTTGCCTCATATAATTTGCATTTATGGCCTCAGGCCTCTAATTCGAAATCTATTATTAATTATTATTATTTTTTTTTTTGTAATTTAATAAGATGAGTATTCATAGACTCTATAGCAAAAAGAAAAATAAAAATAGAAATTATGAGACCCTATGATGAATCCATTGTAAAATCACTCATATATAATATTTTCTTTGGAGGTCTAATGACATCCCCTTATCTACTTTTTTCACACATTTTCTTAAACCACTCACCACTAAAATTTAGAATTTTAATTATTACTTGTTCCATCCCATTTATATTATTAAAAAAAAAAAATCCTACAATCAAAACCAAAAATTTTTCCTTTTTTACCTACCCACTAAATTAATATTAGTTTTTTCTCCAACATTCTCTCACCCACAGACCGAATTCCACATAATTCATATATATATATATATATATATATATATATTTTTTTTTAAATTTGGAGATTGAGTGATTTGAACTCTACACATTTGATAATAGAGTCAAGTGTGATCACTAGACTATATCTGTAATTATTTTTATCCCAAGTTTATTTTTCTTTTCCTTGTTTCTGTAAACTACAATATCCATGCTTGTAAAAATCCGTATATAAAATTTCTGCTAACTGTTTTTTTTTTTTTTTTTTTTTTGCCCCCAATTAAATTATGCCATAGCTGAAAGGTTACTACTCTCTGTGTCAGCCCGGCAAGCCTCCGAAGGGGAAAGAAATGCAACAAATTATCGTCGTTCTCAACTCTGAAATTGACATGGTCATATATTTTTATCACAATTTTTTCTGAAAAAGAGGAGGAGGAGGAAGAAGAATAAAAAGTCTTCCAAGACGTTATTGGGTGTATATTATAGGCAAAGATATTTTTTTATTTTCATTTATTTTTCAAATTCATAACATATATTGTCTTTGAAGGTAATTTTAGTTGTGAGTAATTAAATTAATAATATAATTTATTAAATTGGGGGAAGAACAAAAAGAGGAATCTCAATAGATCTGTCCTTTTTTTTTTTAATATTTATTTATGTACCTCGCATCCTTAAAGAGGTTTGTTTTTAGTTTTCCTATTATAATGGTATAATACTTCAACCTAGGAAATTACTCATTTTAATATGCACACTTGATATATTTTAAGCTCATAATAATAATGGACGTTCTCCTTTGATGTCAAGATGGTCAATATTAAAAGCGGTTTTTTTTTTTTTTTTAATCTTAATGCCCCTCATGGATTTGCAAAAATGTGTCATAAACTCGCTTTTAATTTCTGTATGCATGCACCAGGAAAGACTAGACCCACATGCTTGTATTTCTTGTTTGAACTCGGTTCTAAAGGTGTGTTTACATTCGCATAATCAGTATGGGCATAAAATACTGTCTTCTTTAAACTTGTTTTCTTCATAATGCGTATATAAAACAAGAGATCTTTTCATTTCAAAAAAATCCCATCTGTCAATGGTGAAATTTGTCAACCTCAAATTCAACCAGTACTTATATTAGGTCGGACAATAACAATGAAAGCCGTAGGGATCTCCATTATTTGTACAAGTCGTTAAGTAATTAATACTACCTTTTTTTTTTTCTTCTCATTATTGTTGTACTTTCCAACAAATTTTCTTTTCGGTGTAAATATTTTCCATGACCTTGTATTTGATGAGATCCTTTGATGTATGAGTTTGCGGTGATACAAGATCAAGATTAACACTAACTTAATGCGAGCTCAAATTTATTCCGATACTAACATTGCTCATTCCGATGGATGCTCAATCGAGCTCATCTTCATGAGCTCAAGCTCAATTTCATTACTCGAGCTAATCCAACCATGACCAAAAAGGGTTTTTTGGGTTGAGGGTGGAATTTAGCCATATCTAGAAAAATAACGATACAACACAAGCTCATTCTTCTAGTTAGGCATATCAACACCATGGCCAGAAGAATGCAACAGATGGTATAAATTAAAATTCGAGAGGTAAATTGTTACGTATGATGTCTAAAGTTTGGAGGAATTTTATGAAGTTTATATTTAATAATATGTACTCTAAGTTAATAATCTTGGAGATATGGCAGATATCCCCTCTTATATTCTTTCCTTTCCTTTTTTAGATTTTCGTAATTTTTTCCTTATGAAAATTTTCATAAGGCTGGAAATCTTGCTATTGATGTTGCAAAGCCAACGACAATAACTGACTACTCAACTTACAGTTTAAACTTATAAAATAGATCAAGATTCATAAAATCATAATTTATTAATTAAACAGAGGAGACACGTATAAAGTCTCTGACTGCACCGAATATTAAAGTATGACTGTTTCATGAGAATCATATACAAACAAGATCCAAAGCTAGATGTAAAGCAACCAAGGAAATAGCCCAACACCCTTTACGCTTCACTCCGTTGTTTCCTTGATTCAGTTCACGCCGTTCAGGAAAAAACAAAAAACAAAAAGAAAAACAAAAATAAAACAAAAAACAAAAGACAAAAAACAAAAAACTCAAAATAATAAGCAAAATGTGGAAGTTTGACAATGCTTAAGATTTAGAAAAATAATAGCAAAACTAGTTGTAGTGATAACGATGAAACAAACTTACTTGGTGCAGTTAAAATTCCTAGAGATAGGGACATTGATTTTGATATCATACTCGGTGGGAAGGTTCTTGGCTGCGTCGTCATTTAAGCCGGTCCAGTGGCGGAGCTAGGTGCAGCTAGAGGGGCTACCGTCCCCACTGAAAATTTTTGTTATTTAAATTTATCTCAAATTTTTTTTTTCAATTTTTGCAATTTATCCAATTAAAAATAAAAAAATCTCATGTAATTCCCATTTTGCTCCAACTAAAAACAAATAATTATCATATAATCCCTGCTAAAATTAATTATATGTTTACAATTTTAGTAATTTGTCCCTATTAAAATTAAAAATTCTCATATAAACCCACTAAAATTAAAAATTTTCACATTGCTCTCACTAAAATTTATTTTATCTTGAAAAAATTTTGGTGTACACCCTTACTGAAATATATTTATGGCTTCACCCTTGAGCCGGTCAATGCATTAGCAGCTTACTTGATGCATTGACAGGCCATCTAGCAATCGGTCTTGGTTGGGATGTCCTGCTTGATGGCTGCCACACCATTGCAACACTCCATGGGTGGTTGGGTGATGGTGCGCTCAGGTACTCAAGGTGGGGCCGAAGCGCCGTGTCCACTTGCGAGCAAGATATGTTGCATGTCCTGGCTCTGCCATAAACACCACCGTCATGGTCAGGCTGTGCGGGCGGGGGGGGGGGGGGGCAGCACATGCCCCCCCTCAATTATTTGAAATCTAAATTTAACCCCATATTTTTTTTTTGAAACAAATTTTGTAATTTGCCCCTACTCAAAAGTTTTTTTTCCCCTTAAATGTGACCCCACTCAAAAATTTTTTTTTCCCTCAACTGTGCCCTACAAGAGTCAACTTCTTTTTTTTTTTCCTCCTAATTTCTTTATCTACTTTTCTTTCTAATTTTTTTAAACTTTTATTTGTTTTTAAAAAATTTACTGATTTTAAAATTATCAACAACTTGAATAGTTGTGCGTATAGGTTTTTATTTCCTACATATATAAAAGTGGCGATATGCCTCTACTGTTCCTTTTCATCGTAAAAAACGCACCGTTTGGTGCTTTCTCCCCTTTTTTTTTTTTTCCTTAACTTTTGGTGCCTATGTATTCTTTTTGTTTTACTTTTTGCTTTTCAGGTTTTTTTTTCTTCCAACCTTTTTCTACTTTGTTTTACCATCACCTTCACCTTCACCTTCACCTTCACCTTCACCTTCACCTGTATCTTTATTATCATTATCATTATCATTATTATTATAGTCGTTGTTATTAATTTTTTCAAATTTTTACTTGTCTTTTCTTAAATTTCTGTTTATATATTTTCAAAAGAACTTTGTTTTTCCTTTTTTTTTTTTTTTCTCTTTAATTTCTTCATTAAAAGCTCAAGATTCTATCACTTTCTCTTTTAAATATTCTTTTATAATCACTATCTTAACTTTTTCACTCGAAATTCTAATTTTCTTAACTATAATCAAACCTAATTGTGATAAGTTTTCTATTCTTCGTTACTTGATCAAACTTGTGTTTTTTTTTTTTTTTTCAGAGTTTTCACGATTGATTAAAGGAGATTCTTAACTTTCTACTTTATTACTTTGGATAACATTTATGTGATTATTTTACTTTTTTTGGCATAAAAATTAATTTCCATTTCATTATATTTCCTTAACATTTAACAGAATAATAAATTTGGTTGTAAAATATGCACCTTATTAGTGCATTTTTTTTTTTTTTTTGGGAAAGCTGTTTAAGTGTTGTTGTTGTGTTTTTTTTTTTTCTTTTTCCTTTGACGAAACTATTTGGTTTTTCATGTCATTTTTCCATATTTGGCTTTTCTGTCATTAACTTTTTCTTTATCTCCTTTCTACTTTATTTTACTTATATTTCATCATTTTTCTTAACTTTTTCCAATTTTTTTTTATACTTCTTCCTGCAACTTTTTTTTTTCTTTCTTTTTTTTTTTCCCCTCCTAATTAGAAGCTCAACGTTCCAAATTTTCTCTCTCGAAGTTTCTATTATATCAGCTTTCTCATTGGTAACTCTAATATTCTTAATTGATAATGGTGAGTCTTTAAAAACATATTATGAGATTACTGTTGTTTTAAATAATTATTTGCAACAGAATGATATAAAATTTTAATTTTAGATAACATAATAGATACTGTAAATATTGTGAAAGAACAAAATAAACAATTATATTATGTGTTTTATGTAATAAATATTAAGTCATTATGATTTTATGATGAAATGTAATTTTTGACTTTAGATAATTATTATTGTATTTTTTTTGAATTAATTAATTATTTATTTATTTTCATAACGTTGTTTATATTATACATTATAAAAACTACAATTACAGTTTTATACGTGCATTGCACGTATTTGATAACTAGTATTAATAAAAAGAATTACCTTTAAAAGTAAAAATGATGGTGTAGAATAAATTAGAGTAAAATTTAATTTTTAATTTAAAAATTACAAACAACATACAACAAATCATGAGCTAGAAACTTCTATTTAGAATAACATTTGAGATTTCAATAATAAATTTTACAATATTTTTAAAATATTAAAACAATATGTCGTAGTAATTATATGGTAATAAACAGGAAAATTTTTTTTTTTCTTTAAGATATAAAAAATTTTAAACTTTTTATCATATAAAATTAAAAATTTCAAAAATTTTCTTCTTATGTGTGCCTCACTAAGATAAATTTCTAGATTGGTCACTGGTCATTGTGACGACAACCAAAAGAGCTGTGATATAGCTCTATTTGAACTAGTTGAAGCGGTGGTCCCTGATGTGGAAGGTATAGTTTTCCCTTAATCAGTTCGTTGGGAAGGCAGGAGTAAAATAGAAGACTAAAACCATCGCAAGACTAGGTAACTAAAGTCCATTCAAGACTTCACTTCTCTATGTATATATATGGCTATATCTATGATCGATGGCTATGGCTAAGGCAGAAATGAAAATATCTATTTCACTTTCCTTGCTTGTCAACAGATCGATTAGGTTGTAAGAATTTAAGTGCACCTGAGCTATCAAGCATTATTACCAATAATTCTTTAGTTCCGATTGGACGAACGTCTTGGCATGCCATGCATTGGCTGAGACGTTCTTCATCTTTGTTTTTCAGGTTGTTCGAGCTGAGAACTAAAGGGGTTTGTGTCTTTGGTGTGTTGAGCACTTAGGAGCTTGTTTCTCGTATGTTTGCTTTGGGTATTTTATGGGTGGAGTTTGAGGGTGTATTTAAAGGTGTATCGACATGGGATGTGTCCAAAAGGAGTTTATGTGGGTGAGAAATGTTTAGCGTGAGTGATGACGAAACAGCGTTTTTGTTAAGCTTTGGATTGCTTTACACTTGTGAAGGCTCAAATGTCACTTGGCATAGCCAGAAATAGAAAGCTGTAACAGTTTTTGTATCACTCCCTTTCGATAGAGGACCTTTTTGATTCAGTTACAAACTGTGTGTGCAAAAAGACCATGTTTCTTGGGAAGAATTTGTTAGGGCACGCGTGGTTTTTGTGATCTGTGTTTGTGTGTGTGTGTGTGTGTGTGTCGTGGTAAGGAAGTTCTGAGCAGTAACGAACTCTTGTCACTCATGTCTGTCGATGGCTGAAGCCAAAATGGTGGCGTTTTCCGCTCGGTGGCTGGATATCAGCCAGTTGGGGACCATAGCTGTGACCTTTGAGTGAGGAAACGATGAACATGGTTTACTTCGATGTGTCCCTTAATTTGGATGAAAGAGTTTTTGGTGACGAAATCAAAATGATTCAATGCGGACTTCTCTACTTTAACGTTGTGATACAGATCTCTAGCAACCATGCCTTGTGTCAAAACGGTTTTTGAGGTATTAATTGGGCGATTAAGGAGTCAGTACCATCTCTGTTTGTTGAAGATAGGTCTAGTAATAGCTTGTAAATAAAATGCTACTACATGACATGCCATGCCAAATTAGTACAACATGTATGTGTTCTTAATCTTGTATATTAAGGTAATTTATAAGACAGTTTCTCAAAGAGCACATGTCTGAATTATTGACCTTTAATTAGATACACCTGAATTATTGACCTTTAATTAGATAAATATGGAAGTCAAAAATCCCAATAACCCTTTTCTCTGTACTTTAATTATCTTATTGGGAAGAAAATGGGAGGAACATTTCCTCACGCTTTTATTTCCTTTCCATTCAAGAGTTTACTTTCTGTGTGTTTGGTTCATAGATGTAGACCAAAAGTTTTCACTTGCGTTTAGCATACTGATTTGTAATGAAATTTTTAATTATAATTTCGGTTGATTTTTCAAAAAAAAACCTAAAACTGATTTAAAAATTTTAAGTTCAAAACGGAGTCAAAGGAAAAGCTCACTTTAAACCAGGTCTGCAGTCCACTCTCGTGTTTGGCGACATACGTACATACATATATACATATATATATATATATATTTAAGATTTAAAAAATCTAGTTTAAATCCCCAGCTCTGAGATCTTCTACACTAAAAAATTCAAAATTTCAGTTTAAACATATTCTACTACAAACAAAATGAAAGAAATTCAGGTAAAATATGTACTTGAATCAAGTGATTCTTATCACCATTGTAAAAACTGCCTTAAAAGGCACCAATTAGTGTTTCTGACAAAAGAGACTGCATTAAAGAGACAGCAAATGGGGGGGGGGGGGGTGGGGGGGAAGGGACAAGTTAAAGGGAGTCACTGGACAGGCTATATCGTAACTTTACCGCAACCATTTTCAATCCTCGAGACGTCATCAGAGAAAGAAGACATTGCATATATATAGACAACAATAATGACAGCAAAATGAAATCCTACTATCATTAATTCTAACCATTACCTTGTTCAGATCATTATGAACAAGAATATACTGATACACGTGAATATCGAATAGAATAGAATAGGAATAGAATAGCATATAGTTTTTTCAACTTGGACTTAAAAAAATTGTGCCTACCAAATCACCTGGGGTAGAGCATATACCTATACTTCATGGCTAAAAATTTCATAATTGACTGTCTCTTCCCCTTTGTTTTCTTGATTTTGTGCGTCATCTATACAATTTGATGAACCTATAAATCTTCGATGGTCAGCTTAAGTTTCCTCTGAGAGATTCTTTCATGAAAAAATTCCAAGCTAAAAATGCTGCACCAACCGCGGGCTCCACCTGGATTTGATTCAAGGAAAATAATATATATATGGTAGTTGTATAAACATACACACAAAGATACTATATTTATACAAGCACAAAATATGGTTTAAAATCCATCTACATCACTCCTTTTATCAGGCCATGTTTACTCACGATTTTTTGGGTACAAATTATCAATACGCTACATCATTCTTTCGAAGTTTAATCATAAAACGGCCCAATCTACCTCTGGGAAGAGGGAAAGAAAAAAGGAGAGACGGAAAATATGAATGAGAGAAAGGAAGTTGCTTCTTCTTTTTTTTTTTTTTTTTTTTAAATCCTGTTTGGTGTGTTAGGAAGAAAAGAAAATGGGCGACAAGATGGATGACTACTTTGTCAATAAGTTAATAATATTTTCATTTTTCATAATGCAAGTCAAGTTTTATCTCCACAAATCTCCCACTTTTGAATGGATAAAAAATGGTGGGACCTGAGTCCTTTAATCTTCTCTTCTCTTTTCTCTCCAACCAAAACAACTACAATTCCGTTCTCTAAAACAAAAGCCTTCCCCTCTTCAAGTTCCAAGCCCATGGTAGCTTTTTCCCTTTTTCTCTGTCGAGACTTTTTATGCATAAAAACTCAAGTCTCCTTAGAAAAAGGAAAGAGAAACTAGCCCACTCGTACAACTTTTCAGATACTTAAAATTGGATGGCGAATAGAAGCAAGAGTGTCCACAAAATGCAAATAGACCCAAGTTAACATAGAACTACCAGGAAAAGGTAAAACATGATTACCTTAGGCCTAATAGCAACTGTCCCCGGATAGTACTTCGAAATGCACTTTACGACTTCTTTTCCTATGTCCCATCTCTTATTTGCCTCAAGAACACCACCAACCATGACAAGTGGAAAGGACTGTTTTCCATCTGCAATAAATGTTCATGCAACATGAAATCAGCATCACACTGAAAACAAAGTTCCATCGCTATTGTCAAGGAACTATGTAACTATTTCCAAGACGTATAATTTTTTCATTACTATGCTGAAATATTAGAACTCAATGTCGTTCCCAATTAAGACCATATGTACAAGGGATTGGAACAATAGCATGATAATCGATTGACTAAATTTTCTAATTTGTCCTGCTATGCTTACAGGACATGCAAACAATGGATTGTCAACTAAGCTTTAAACCCAATCAAATCCAAATAAACGACTGTCAGATGGAATTCTCTCCCTCCCTCCCTCCCTCACTTCTGGTTAGTCCATATGAATCAACGCCTTACTTGATCACGTATGACTTCTATCCTATATCACACAACACAACAATTTAAATCCAAGAAAGATATCTCATAATCGCATGTCAGATCTGGATGCAACACCTTCACCACACAAGCCAAGTCTCTGCACAACAGCTCTCACACTTGATGCCAACTCATGGACTGAATCATGCAAAATTCTATTTGCAACCTCATCACCAGCCTCTGCACAAGATACAACAGCCGGAACAAGAGCTGCAATGCGAGCCCAAGATGGATCTGCATAGGTCCACCTACATTCCAGTTGAAAAAGAAAAAAAAAAAAAAGCATAAGCAGTGACTCTATAACCAACTGTATATTGTACGTGACACTCCTCATTTATTCTACCAGGTATACTACAGCACATATATATAGAAATAACCAGGTTCCCATTTGCGTGGAGAGTGACGGGAAAACGTATACGCCACAAAACAGACTAGATATAGTTGTATTTTCATCAACCCTTGGTTTTGTTCAGTCGATCAGACCCCCCCTAAAGAAATTCAACTTCTACGGCATACGCTCTCTCTTGTTTCTAACTCAAACTGGAAAACATAAGAGGACCTACTTTGCTAATGGAATTGAGAAACATCAAGCAACATTGATTCGATCCAAGATTTTACTATTACATGAACTTCAATTTTCATGCACACAGCATTTCTTAATAGAGGCCATCCAAAGGATTGCGGACCAACAATGTAAAGAACAATATAAACAAACCTCGTAATTCCTTTTCTTCAAACAAATCATAAAAGATTAGATGCAGAATTTCAGATGCCAAAATGAATACTAATATTTTCAACTTACCTCGTAAGTGACAGTAAAAATTATATATGCTTCAGCAACTCACCCGATTAGTTCATCTGGAGAAGAAAGACCAAGCATTTCTAAAATGCTAGATGTAAGCATCGTATGTGAACCACGACCATCGTGGGCCTTTATCACTGCAGTTAATGCCTGTGCGGCTATTCCATATCCGCTGCAAATACACGACATCCTCTTAACAATATAACCAGAAAGGGGAGAGAAAAGTTGACTAATGAATAAGTAGACCAAAATATAATTCTGAACATGATCAATAAAAGGCGCTTGTTGAATGTTGAAATAAAATGTTCAGCCAACAAATGCAGCCAGATAAAGTAATTGACACTTTTGAAATAGTGTTTGGACTAGAATTTTGACTGTGCCCATCTTTTCTTCCACATGAGAAAAAGTCTCTCCTGATTTAGTCGAGTTACAGATTGAAGGCCCAGATTTGAAGTGCAGCAATTAAAATAGCCCATAATTTGTGTTAGCAATATATTCTCAATGTGCAACTTACTAAAATGATTTTGGAATGGGATTCATCAGTCATAACAAAATTGACATCGCCAGCAATTTATTGGCTCACAAGGTATTCATGATACTCGAGCACTATCTATTGCATATAAAATACACGTATGAAACTAAACTATTACTTTTGGTATGCCTAGATCCCCTAAATCCTTCACCCGACGAGAGTATATGACTCGTTTATATGTGTGACACAGAGAGAGAGAACTAAAATTGAAAACAAATCAACAATTAATACCTTCCCCAATCACCTAAGACAGGCCCCGCTCCAGCAGCCCTAGCTTCTCTGCCATCTGCTGTGAATCCATAAGCAATAGTCCCTGTACCAGCGATCAAAACACATCCATGGAGTTTTCCCATAGTGCCACTTGCCAGTGCCGCCACAGCATCATTCTGAACATATAGTCCTACGTGGCTGGGGAATATGTCCCTGTTAACATCAAATTTAAGCATTAATGCTAACGAGTGAAATTTTCTCTCACTTTTCTCTCCCCCCCTCACACCTTTTCTCTCCAATTTCTGGCCGAAAAAATTGAATTCTACAGCTAAAGCAGTTTGTTCAGAGAACAAAAAGGTGCAGAGATTAAGGAAAAGAAATTCACCACCCAAAGAAATTCACCACCCATGCCTAGTTGCAAGAGTTAATGAGAAATTGGTTAAAAAGAACGTGAAAAAGACAAGCGAATTGAATTTGAAACGAGGAAGCAATACAAGTAAGATGGATGCCATCAACATACTACCTTTAAAGTTTCCTCTGCACGTATAATCATCAACCAAACCAGCAACTTTTCTTGAACAAAAAATCGGGGAACTAATAGAAGGTAAAACATTTTTTGTTTACTGAGGTCTATGATTTTGCAAATGTGAATCAGAAAAATATGTAATTCTTTGCAATGAGACGGATGGATTCCACATTCTTGATAGTAGGAGCCAACGACGGACGCAGAGACGGGCAACATGCAGAAAGTTAAAAGCAAACCAACAATAAATAGGTAGTACTAGTACCTAAGCCAATTTAGTATTCTTTGCTGGTCCGTTGGATGGTTAACACCAGAGACAGCTAGACAAACGGCTCGAACTGCCAATCGGTTTGAACCCGACTTCAAAAGCGCATCTGCCATAACTTTCTCCAATATTTCCCTGGCAGCAGCTTCTAGAAAGAGAAGGAGATGTACAAAGGGTATCATTATTACAAAACAATTTTAACAACTGCTCACACTTGACATCAAGTATCAAGTCATGATTTTATAAAGAAGAGTAAATGACATCCCTCCGAGTAAAATCCTCAAAGAGAGTAAGAAGAGGTTAGAATCAAAAAGGATCCAAAAGAAGAAACCATATTGCAGAACAAGTACTGATGCAGATTAAGAATGTTGATTGCAAAAAAAAAGGGGGGGGGGGGTGGGGGTTAAAACTTTCAGATTCCGTGGAATTGGAAAGACCCTCCAAACAAAATAGCTGCTACAAATTACCCCAAAAAAAAAAAAAAGAAAGAAAAAAGAAAAATCCACTCTTGCAAGTAATAGTTCGCATACTAATAAGTGCTAAATTACAAGAATTTTGTACCAGCAGACACTCACAAACCATTATTTAAGGTTAATTGCTCATCTTAAAATCGAAAACTGATGCAGAAGAGGAGCATAATCTAGCCAATTTACCACCAGAAACAATGCTTTCCATGTAGAAAGCTCTAAAGTAGCCAAAAAGAAAAAAAGCTAAATTTTTTATAGCAGTTGATTGCAAGTGATCTCAAAGTACTAAAAAAAAAAGAAGGAAGAAGAAGGAGCTAGTCGATTAGTGCCCAAAAAAAATGATGCAGAAGAAGGAACAGAAATTAAGCAAAATTACAACAACAACAACACCAAAAAAAAAAAAAAACAAACAAACAAACAAACAAACAAAACAAAAAAACAAAAAACAAAAAAAAAAAAAAAAAAAAAAAAAAAACGCCTTTTTCAATCCGAAAAGGTCTTGAAAAAACCATTCTTGCTAGTTTTTGACGTGGAAGGAACAGAAATTAAGCCAAATCACCACCAAAAAACACTATTTTCAATCGAGAAGGCTCTAAAACATCCAGTCAAACAGAAAAAAGAAAAGAAAAGAAAAGGCCATGTTAGTTTTTCATGCTGAAGAAGGAACAGAAATTAAGTCAAAAACACTCAAGTCAACTCAACTGCAAGTGGTTCCGAACTTACAACTGAAATTACCGAGACAAAGTACGAAAATCGCGATTCGCAGAAGGAGGAGAAGAAGAAGTAAGGAAGAGGAGAATCGGAGGACAGAGGAGGCGAAACTCACCGCCGACGCTGTTGTGGTTGGAGCAGCCACCGACGGCGCGGCCGAGGACAGGGGGAGGGTCGGAGGGAGAATTGTCGGAGAAAGGGACGATCGGCATGCAAATGCAGACGGTGGAAGTGGTGCCGCCGTCGAGGCCCAGAACAACGTCGCCAGCGCCGGCGACCACCGGCATTTGGTGCTCGAAGTCCCAGATTTCGCCATTCCTGTTCCTCTTCTTCATCGCTGCTAACCAAAAGACAAGAGAGAGAGAGAGAGTAGACAGAGAAAACGGTAGAGTAAAATTCAATTAGAAAATAGTAGACAAGACGACTACTTTTTTTTGGTACTGCATTTTCTTTCATAGAGATGCGAACTTGACATGTGTAAATTTTCGTTGTTTGATGATGAGATTATGTTTTTAATAAATTAGTATAATATAATTTAGTTTGATTTCAAACGTCGTTTGGAAGGGGGTTTAAAAGAGTTTTTAGGATCAGGACGGCTAATCAGCCAAATACTTTGTGGTTGGGACTTGGACTCTTTTGTTTCTCCCTATCTAAGTTATATATATATATATATATATAATTTATATATTAGACACAACGATATATTGAAAAAACATAGAATTAACAAAAGTAATGGAATATAATATGGAAGATATATAAATATATATATTTTTATTTTTTGTTTTGTCTTAGAATGAAGCTTTGAACAAGAACACCAGTACGTTGAAATTGTGTATGAAGTCTGAAATTGTGTAAGATTGTGTTTGATTTGTTGGTTAGAAATAAAAATTTTAAATTAGAATTGATTGATTTTTAAAATTAATTATAAATTTTAATAATTTTTTAAAAAATAAAACCGAAATAAAAGACATAATTTAATTAGAATTGATTTAAATTTCAAATAAAATCTAATAACTGAAAAAAAAAATATATATATATATATATATATATCCTTCATAAGCTGTGTCGCCGTTAATTTGTTGGTTTAACTTTTGTTGGTTCAGCCGATTGATGCGAAGATGTCCCGAATTTTTAAGTTTCTAAATTCAGTACTGCAGGGAAATGAGTTCTCTGCAAAAAGAAATGAATTGGCTTTGGTTCAAAAAAGCTGTCACCACTAGAATGATTTGGGACAAGGGTCAAGAAAATAAAATGAAAAGTTATCATTTCACGTGAACAAAAGTAAGTGGCCGTCAATTATCAAAAAAATAAAATAAAATAACCAAGGCTTGAAACTTGGCCCTCTTTTTACCGCAGATTTGTTTACCAAGGTATTTCTTTTAACGGTTATTACCGAATCAGACTTAAAGTCTTGTTTGATATTTAAATTCAAATTTAAAATTTTCATATCAGTTTTTATTTTTTTAAAAAAATTTTTTGTTTTTTCTGAAAAATCAATAAAAATTTTCAACTCAAATTTAAAATTTTTAATTCAAACTTATTTACCAAACAGACACTAAGAGTAGAAATTCTTGCCGCCAAATGCTAAAAATATCCATACAACTACCTTCCCAAGCTTTTTTATGATAAACAATTACCTTCCTAAGCTTGAAACTTGTCCTATTTTACTACAAATTATTTACCAATCTAAAAGTAGCTTTAAACATAAAGATATAAATGAGTTTGTAAATCCTTTTTACAATATATTTTGTGATATAAAAGGAAATTATGTTTTATTTGGGATATGTCTGATAAAAGGATAACAGAGGTGGCACATGCACTACTTCGTAGTTGATCCGGTCTTTTACTCTTTTTTTGTGCCTATTTAGCTTTAGGAGGTTGGTTCATGGGTAGAATTTTGTAACTTTATGATATATTCATGGATTAGCCAATTGCGATTTAGAATGATAGTCATTTTTTAACTAGCGCAGTTTTAGTTATACTTCGTACACTCTTATCAGAAGAACTTCAGCAATACCTGATGAGCCAAATCTGCAAGCTGCAATACTTTTCAAGTTAATTTTAACAGTTAGCAAATGGCCAAACTAATAAGCAACAAAATGACACCTTGACAGTGCCTTGCTTTGTTTCCAATTGTCAGGTTTTGAAGTCAATGGTTGAGAGTTTTTTTTTTTTCATTTTTAGACTATCCCTATTCGAGTCGAACATTTTCATAGCGGCCAAGAGGGCGAGCAGAAGAACTCTCAGGTTTACTACAAAATCCGACAAATCATGTACAAACAAATAGATATTGCAATTTGCTCATCACCAACACCAAAGTCCATAATATATACATATATATATATATATATTAAATGTTATTTGTGTATTAAAGGCCAATTAATACACATTTCAAACGGGTATCAATATGTTGGGATTTCAAGTATAGTTTAACGATAATTTCATTGTCAAATTATATCATAAGATATAGAGTTTGAAATCTTTGTGTCTATTTTGAATGTTTATTGCTTAATTTCATTTAGGTTTAAGTTGGTTCATGGCTACTAAACTACATATTTTACAGTTACAAACTATATACTGCACATTTCATGCTGCTATCTGCATTCTGCATTCTCTCTCTCTCTCTCTCTCTCTATAAATTTCTATAAGATAATACATTGGTTCAAAGATTATACGTCATCGGACTCGAATCATGGCAAGATAGGGGTAGATGGCAACAAGAAAACGACAACAAATTGATGACAAATCAGTGCCTATCATCATTTCAACTCAAATCCAAAAAAAAAAAAAAAGGAAAAAAGAAAAATCACGCAAGGCAGAAGTGTTTTAACTATATATATATATATATATAATATTAATTTGGGTTGCTTTCTTCATTATCTTCCGAATTACCTAATCCCACTAGACTACAACCGAAAAACTTTTGAGTTAATAGCTTCTTCTTCTTCTTTTTTATTTTTTTTAAATGGAAGGAAATAACCGTCTTGAACTTTGATGAATATTGACTACCATCTGATCAATCTTACATAAAATACAATTAAAAAAAAAAAAAAAAAAGGCTCAATGAGAACATTAAAGGATAACAGCTGGAGCCATAATCATAAACTTCTTAAAGACCTCAAGACAGAAAGGAAATTACACGTCAGATTCCCATATATAAGAACATGAGGTTCAGGACAAATAACATCACACAAAATTTATTTCTATCTTAAGTATCATTTTACATCATGATTATCAATATACTATATCCTCCATGTTTAACCAATGAGCATGAGCATTGGTATTAAGGAAGTACCTCTATGCTATTGTATGACGAAAATGGAGTGCTCCCTCATTTAATTTATTTATTTATTTAATTTTTTTTAAAGTTAGTATGATGTAACTGACCCGACAATTCCTTTTAAAAATTATAATCAATGAAAGAGACGTAATCAAATCCTTGAACACCGTTTAGGACCAGAATAAAACATCTGTCAACAAACTATTCATTTAGGTTCTTATTTCAATAAGTTACGAACGAATTGTGGGTACATCTAATAGAAACACTCAGACACTTTTTTGAGATCCGAACAAAGAGCCACCACTTAGAAATAAATGGCTCAAAAGGCTATGATTAACATCGATGACTCTAATCCTTGTTCTCATTACAACCCAGCTTACCTCAAACCAAAAGGTCAGAAGTCATTCAAAATCTTGATGTCTGCTACGTCCTTCCAAAATTTTAAGCAAGAATAAATGTATGGAGTGATTTAGAACGCGGTGGAAATTCAATTATTTTTTACTTCTAATTCCCAAGTGTTCCATCTCAGTGCCGCACAACCCTAGAACAATTAGTTGATTACAAGTTCAGAAAAACGTAATCTTGTCAGTGGCGCCAACGTTGCGTGCAAATGACATTCCAATTTACCGATCACACAAACTAAATCCAATTAGCTGCCCATAAACTAATTCTAATCGAAATATTTGAATGTAAATTTGGGTGCTTTAGCATAACTGAAAAGCAAGGGAGATAGAACACCCTTCCCATACAGTATTATGTGGGTGAAATTGGCAAAGAGAAGGGAGTTTTCGGTATTGAATTGAAAATAGATAAGAGTATGAACAAGCGAAAGAATTTTATTGCCAAAAGATAAGAGTATGGACAAGAGCGATTCATTTTTAATCAGCCACAAGAATCCATGGTGAAAATGAAATGAGGGAGTGAGGTGAGGTTGAACCTACTAATCAAGCAGGAGTGCATCAATGTTTCGCTTTCCTTCTGGGCCTTTTGTGTACCATGATGAGACATAATCACCATAAATGACTTCCTGGAACCGAGGAGGAACAGACTCACTGATGAGTTGAGAAGCAGGGGATATCTTCACTGTCTTGGATGGATCATGAAATGTAGCAACTGAGAGTCGTGCCCGAGAAGAATTAGTAACGGCCCTATGCTGAGCACTCTTGTACTTTCCATTGGTTATAATCTGCAGACAAGGCTAACTTCTGTGAGGAACTAAAACAATATCACACGATTCATACTCCAAGCTAACCAATGTTTAAAAACAAGAATGCAGTAGAAACGGATTGCAAAACATAAGTTTTCAGAAAAGATTTCAACACAAATCAAATCCCACGGCTAACTCATGATACAGGGTGGTTGGAGATATTACATTGTCTCTAATTCTAGATCAGAAATCATCAAGAGCCCAAGAAGCATGTGGTTGTTTAATTTATACTCGAAATGATTCAACCGATAGGCCTTCCTAAAACACTATGTGGGGCTTCTACCAACAAATAACCTAAAAACTACGCTAAAAGAGATTAACAATTCCACACAGCATGCGAGTGAGATTGAAGAAAAGAGAAAAATTCATACAGGATCAACTTTGAGAGAGCTTATGCCAACCATTGAGAAAGAGCTTATCATCCTTCACAGCCGAAAATCAAGTATTGTAAAACAAAGTCCTTACTAGTAATTTCACACTCTAATTTGTTAAACAGAAAGCATCTGATAGTGATCTCATCATTCTGCTTCAAATCTTGAAACGACTCTTTCTCTACTTTCCCCAATAATCTGTACCCATTTTCTTTCTGTCAAAAGTATTGAAACGACCCTTTTTGCTCAAGAAAAAATATCATCGCGTCCTCTCGCTTTGCATCCAGCACCTTAGTCTGAATCCAGTGGGGACTACAAGTGGAATGAAAAGAAACCAATCCATGCTCTCGTCAACATCCCCTTGATTCAAAGGTCCATGCACGTCAAACACACAACCTTACTATTTAAGAAGACAATGCGGGTACAAAAAATCAAACCACTGATGGATAGGAGAGAGAGTCATGTCCGTTATCACCATGCAACCCTCACCAGAGAGTACACAAGCTCAGCTTTTGGCTTCTCCTATTAGGAGCTCATTTCAACCATTGAAAAGGAACTTATCCTTTTGAAGCTTAAAATCAATCCTAGGAAAACAAAATCGGATATAGTAACCTGACAATTTTATCCAATGAAATGTCAAATATTTGATCGCTATCTCATCATCCTAGTTCAACTATTAACTCCTAGCTTCTCTCCCCACCAAACTGAGCCCATTTTCTTTACATCAACAATATAAAATGCTAAAAACTTTCAACTTTAACAAACAATGAAAACAACGTTACCTCGGTTTGGTCCGCCAAGAGGACCACAATGGCGTCTTCATCCAAAGACCTGACACCGACCCACTCTCCATCCTTCAAAACCTCGAGCCCACCGACCTCGTCCTGAACCAGCAACGTGACGGCGCCCATGTCGGAATGTGCCTGCAGGCCCAGCGTCAGCTCCGGCTGCGGACACGGCGGGTAATAGCTGATCGTAATGTTCTGATAAAACTCCCCAACTCTCTCCTCCACACACCTCGTGGAAGCCCCAGGCTCTCCGACACCAACCTCAGCAGCTCCCTCGCCAGCGCCGCCGCGCTGTCGGCGTACTCTGCTACCACGCGGCGGTAGTCCTCCGGGAAGTGGGGCCAGCGCGTGGGGTCGCGGCGCGAGAGGGGGAGAGTGTGGTGGTCGAAGTAGTCCCTCCAGTCCAGAACGGTGTCGTCCCGCTCCAGCATCCGGCTGCCGTAGCCCTCCGAAGCCGACGCGGCGGGGTCGCAGGCGTACCTGAGTTTGTCTGCGACGGGGCAGTCGTTGAAGAAGGTGAGGCCCACGCGCTTCATGGCGCGTAGAAGGTCGATGGGGATGCCGTGGCCGGTGACGTGGAAGGCGCCCCAGTCGTGGCAGGCTTGCCCGATTGCCTCGCGGACGGAGTCTCGACCCGACCCGGATAAGTCGACGGTTGGGATGGTTTGAGGCGGCGAGGGAGAGGAGGCTTTGGGGCGCTGGTGGGGAGGTTGGATGTACTGGGGAGGGACTTGGGTGAGGCCCGATTGGGAAAGGGTTTGGACTCTGATCGGCTCGCCGGCGACTTCCATTGATGAACGGAATCTGCTGACGGTCGTGGTGGTGGTGGCGGCGGCGCCGATGTTAGCTCCTACGAGTCGACGAAGAAGGAAAGGACGAACAAACTACAAAGCGTTGATGAAATTAAAAATGATTAGTTTTTTTTGGACACGCAAAAATGATTATTATATTATAATTAATATTTTTTTTGGTTGGACACGTAAAAATGATTAGTTGATTGTTCATAGCTTAAAACTTAAGAAAATGCGTGTCAAAATGAGAAGGGAAAAAAAAAAAAATCAAATAATAGCAATCGATGAACAACAAATATTAAACATTGGATTTGTTTAGAGAAATATTATCACTTTAATACTTGGTAATTTTTTGTGTTTATTATGAAGTTATTATAATAACCTGT
This sequence comes from Ficus microcarpa, assembly GCA_025413485.1. Classification (NCBI taxonomy): domain Eukaryota; kingdom Viridiplantae; phylum Streptophyta; class Magnoliopsida; order Rosales; family Moraceae; genus Ficus; species Ficus microcarpa. Next base: position 20,589,043 of record CM046379.1, on the reverse strand, counting down.
TTCACATCATTAAAATGGTATTATGTCCAGCAAAACCATTAGCAATAAAACAGTAAATGGTATTTATAGAAGAAAGAGGAGGCGATTTGGCGGGTGAGAGAAGGGTTCATTGTTTTGTATTAAAACAAGCCCTCCAATAAAAATAACAGATTCTTTTGAACTAATAGAATATTGTCCTGTCCCACTCAATTTAATTATTAATACAATTGAACTGTTTAATACAATTCGTCCACTCTAATCAAAATTTTTAAAAAGTTCTTTTTTTTTGTCTTTTTTTCTTTAAACATAAATTAATTTCACTATTTTCATTCGTAAAATCTTTGTAACTCAAATATACACAACAAACGGGGGTTTAATCTCATTTCAATTGATATTAAAAGATGCAAGGTCTAAAGTTTATACATCAATCGCGAAAAGTTTGTGGAGCAAATTATGCAAAAAAAAAACAATAAAAAAAATGGAAAACCAAAGTCCAACATTAGTCTTATACAATTAACTTGATGCGATTCATTAAATCATAATTTTTCCTTTTGTCTTTTTTTTTGGGCAAAAAATACTTTCGAATATTAGTAATAGACATCGCATTAATAGAGAGGTGAGTTTTACATTTTGATACTCATTTTCTATAAATAACTAATATTAAACATCATTAATATTTCCTAACATTGTTTATTTTTTTTATTGGATTTTCATGTTCAAATCTAAGTTTTGCATATCAGTTTTTATCATTTTTTTTAAATTAACAAAAATTATAATTAATTTTTAAAAAATCAATCAAACTTTAACTTAAAAATTCTATTATAAATCTGTACACCGTGTACAAAATTTGGTGAGCGACTATTCCTCTCCAAAAATTCCAACTTGGAGACCATTCTCATACAATGGGCAGTCCGTGCGTATCGTTGATCAGCACGTAAATCAGTGAGCTCCTTTTGCAAACGACAGTCCCCTGTTTTCTTCACGTTGTAATGGTAAAAAATCTTTTTTTTTTCTTTTTCTTTTTCTTTTTTTTAAGACTTTTGGACTGTTTTGGCAATTGCAGATTTAAGAGATCACATTTTATCAAAGAATATAAATACCTCTGAACCCATTGGATTGGGTCCTCGGATTTCCATCTTCATGTTCGAACCAACGCCAAAACCAAAACCAAAACCAGAACTTCATTCTCTCTGATAAATCACCCAAAAAAAAAAAAAAAATGCCACCCACAATGGCTCTCTCTGCTTCCTCTTCCTTCTCTCTACTCTCCTCTTCTTCTTCTTCACACAACAAAGCCACTGCATTTTCAAGAGCCAGGCGTACGGACTCGTTCCCGACAACCTTCCCCAACGCCCTCCGATTCTCCGACCACCGGCTGCGGCGGCTTCCGATGATCCGCGCCGCGGTTTCGATTGAGAAGGAGACGCCGGAGGCCGAGCGCCCCGACACGTTCCTCCGCGAGTCGTCCTCGTCGTCGTCGGTCCGGGCTCGCTTCGAGAAAATGATAAGGGACGCGCAGGACAGCGTCTGCCGCGCCATCGAGGCGGCCGACGGCGGCGCCCAGTTCAAGGAGGACGTCTGGTCGAGGCCCGGCGGCGGTGGAGGCATCAGCAGGGTTTTGCAAGATGGTGCAGTTTGGGAGAAGGCCGGCGTTAACGTCTCCGTCGTGTACGGCGTCATGCCTCCCGAGGCTTATAGGGCTGCCAAGGCTGCCTCCGCTGATCAGAAGCCCGGTCCCGTTCCGTTCTTCGCCGCCGGCATTAGCTCGGTCTGTGAGTTCTTCGAAATTTCGATTAGGTTCTGAATTTGGTGGAAATAGTTGTGAAATTTGTTGAAATTGACACAATTTTTGGGGTTTTTTCTCTTAGGTTTTGCATCCGAAGAACCCCTTTGCACCGACATTGCATTTCAATTATCGTTATTTCGAGACCGATGCACCCCAGGTACGGAACTTAAGTCTCCATTTTCAAAGTATTGAGCTTTTGTTCTGATAGCGTTAGTGTAATGAAGATCTTTAGGACCTTATATATGGTTTGCCGGACTAGTGTGTCGTCTGAAAATGCTTCGACAAAAGCATAGTAGATTGGAAAGTACAACTTAAAACATTGTTAGCTAGAGGATTTTTTCGTCGAAACATGGAAAGTTGTCCGTCCTTTGGTGTAAAGAATTTTATGATCTAGAGAGCATAATCAACAAGGTCACTTTAAAGCTTGTCATGAAAAGAAAATAATGAATAACCAGAGATGGAATCCTGCATTCATGTTGCGCCATTACAACTGTTAAAAAATGTGTTGTGCAGCGGAAGTACTGCAATTTTGTGATAATGGGGGCTGGGGTCAAATCCTTAAGAACAGAGAGGCGGCTAATATTGTTTAGCTGGAATAGCTGATTAGTTGATAATTTCATTTTATGAGTTAATTATCAAAAACAAGAACAAGAACAAATCGAAATAGATGTAGTAACAGTAAAATATTTTATTTCCTAAAAAGACAAAAACTTTTTAGGAAAAAGACAAAAAAAAGTTTGAAATAAGTTTAAGATGAAACGGTTGCCAAACGGGCCTTCAACTTCTGAAATTTTCTGGTTGTTATGCTTTTCAGAAAACAAAAGGGAAATATGAATTTTCTTTCACTATATGTTAAAAACTTGCAGTTTCTCTTGTCTTTGTTATAAGCATGCTTTATAGATGGCTAAAACAGCTTGCATCCTCTTTTGGTGTGTTAAATTCTGCAGATGTTGCCGGAGCACCTAGGCAATGGTGGTTTGGAGGTGGAACGGATTTAACTCCTGCTTATATCTTTGAGGAGGACGTCAAGCACTTCCATTCGGTAATGTCTTTTAAAACAGACAGCATTTCCTTTAATTTGGAAAATATAACAAAAGATTAGTGTGCTGGTAGACAAGAGAGGAGGGAAAAACTAGGAAAACCAAGTGACTTTTTGAAAACATGGAAGATATTCCTCGATATTTTTGCTACGTTTTGGAGTTCATATGGTTGGTCTATGATGATGTTGCATACTGACGTTGGCTTCTTTTTTGTAGGTTCAAAAAAGTGCTTGTGACAAATTTGAACCCACATTCTACCCACGCTTCAAGAAGTGGTGTGACGATTATTTCTATATCAAAGTATGTTTCTGGCTAGATCTTCTAAATAGTTGTATGATATAATCAGATGTTCAAACAAGAAAGAATATTTTGATATAGATGTATTCAGCATATCTTCCTAACAATCAAAGTTATCATCTGTGGAAGTGAGCTGGGTTTTACTGCACTACTATGTGAACTTTTTGAGAGTTCTTATATTGTTTTTCCCTTACATTTTACTTTTATTTCTATTTGCAGCATCGGGGTGAGAGACGTGGCCTTGGAGGAATATTTTTTGATGATCTAAATGATTATGATCAAGAGATGCTTCTTTCATTTGCAACTGGTAATTGCCTGTTAATATATGCATGTTTTCACACTATCTCGGTCTAGTTTCCCGCAATTCACAATCTATTTTGAACTTGCAGAATGTGCAAATTCCGTAATTCCTGCGTATATCCCCATTATAGAGAAAAGAAAGGATACACCATTTAATGACAGACATAAGGCATGGCAGCAATTGCGGAGAGGACGCTATGTTGAATTCAACTTGGTAAATAAACGAGCACTGAAGATGTTATATGCATTCTTTTGCACGCAAAAGCCTTGTGATTGAAGCCCTATTTCTATGTTTTTCTTTTTAATTATAGGTCTATGATCGTGGTACAACATTCGGACTGAAGACGGGAGGTAGAATAGAGAGTATTCTTGTTTCTCTTCCACTAACTGCTCGGTGGGAATACGACCATGTAAGTATTTTGGATAATTTTTGGTGATACTGTCTCTATAACATGGCGACAACATAATTGAGAGGTTATTTGTTTTCTGGTTTGCAGAAACCAGAAGAGGGAAGTGAAGAGTGGAAACTATTGGATGCTTGTATCAACCCAAAGGAATGGATCTAATGCTCCTTAAAAAAAAATGATTTTGTATCAATAGGTCTTTTTTTTTTTTTAATCATTTACTTGTTGGTCAAGGATTGCTTTCTGTTGCTGAGAGGTTTAGAAGTTAGCGGTCGATATCTTGCTCGTAATTCATTAGCTGTATTAGGCGATGTAATTGCTATATTTGTATCATTTATATGGTTTATACATGATCTTGAGAATTCTATCAACAAAATCTCCAATCTTCATGACTCAGAATGCAGATCACTTGAATTTGACCTCCACCGTTTTGGACTAGTAAAACGCAAACACGATGTTGGGTCGTCAAAGTGAATACGGCACTGAATCAACTTTGTCTTGTTACAAAAGTGTTTTTGTTTCCAAAAGGTTCTCAAGAGTCCTTAAGCTGGGAGTTTGATATGGCGATGGGTAAACATTTTTTTAAGTTCTTATTTTTCCATTTTTAATTTTCAGAGGCTATGAAAATACTTATAGGTTTTGAATAGGAGACTTAAAATCCTCGGCTCTCCTTTTCACCCCGTTAAACTAAGCCCCTGACTGGGAGAAAGAGGTAAACGTATGCAAGATTCAGCAACATCAATTACTATAGAATCCATTTTTTTTTTTTTTTTTAATTTCTTTAAGGGTGAGTGAATTCGAACTTACAGAAGAATCTTATGGGAATTAGGAATGGAACAGCTAAGCCATGCTTGCAATCATTATATATTCAAATCCTTATAACTTGAACGTTAAGTAACTTTAAACTATAGTAGTTTAACTTTAAATTATCGTCCAAACCAAAATGTTCAAAGAAGGGTAGTTCTATAAAGTCCCCATACCACTTAATCATGCAGATAATCATAGACAGAGAAGTCACTATACACCAGAGAACCATCCTTGTAGTGTAGGAGGTAATAACAGTTATCACAGAAATAGCAGGGATTCCCTTGAGCCCACTTGTCGTCAACAGTCACCTTTGTAGCTCGATAGATCTTACAAACATGACATTTTTGCACACGCGGTTTCAGTTGAAACACGACAATCGGATAAGCTGCCTGGTTCTGCACATCCTCAGGATGAACAAGCCTCATGTCTCGTATGACAATTGTATGCTTGCAGTCTCCCTACACAAAATAGTTTTCCCGAACCAGCTAACAAGTTAGAGAGGTGCACAAACAACACACAAAACAACACAGCAACAAGTGTAGCCACATTTCAAGCCACAAATGGGGGTGGTCTTCCAAGCAAAGTAGGAGAAGATGGAAATGCATGTACGCACCTGGTGACAATATTGATAACCAGCACCAAGTCGAAATTTCAAGTCACAAAACCGCGTCTTTTGCATGTCGAAAGATTTAAAGTGAGGCAGTTGTGAAGCCACATCACCAATAATAGCCTTCTGCTTTTGCTGCAGTTCTCCGGTAATTATACATTCCCATTTTTTACGAACTTCATCCTTATTATTTCTAAGCCAATCAAATATGGGTTCACTATAATCTATTGCAGTTGGGTCCCTCAAATCATTGCAAAAAACATCCTGAACAAAGGCACCAATTGTTAGTTAAATGATTAAAGAAAACCACCTTCATCATGAAAACAGAAATGAACAGATCGAGCTTCTTGCCTCTATGAGAAAATATCCGGAAGGATCGTGCTGCCCAGCCTTTTGCATCACCTGGTCCGTTATACAGTAGATCTTATCCCTCAGTTCAGTCAAAGTTTGTCGTCCTAGGACCAAGAATTCTTGGGTCTTCACACAATAACACAGAAATTTCAGGAACGTTCACAGAGAGATTGTGAGGAGAAACCAAAAGACCAATGCCAAATATAAAACAAACGAATTTAGGAGGGGGAAGAAAAAAAATGGCCTCACAGCGGTGCTGTTATGATGAGATATACCAGACAATTTTTTACATGCAATGGATATCTTCAGCAAAACAGAAATAAATAGAAAGATGACCAATAATTAATAGGCTTTTTTGTATTGGTGCACCCTAAACTTTTTATAGAGTTGCAATTTAAACCCTGGATTTTTAATTTTGGCAATTCGCACCCTAAACTTACAAATCTGTAGCAATTTGCACCCCATTGATAAACAATGTTGATTTTTTAATGAAAATTGATACCTCACTTGCATATAGATTGTTAATTAACAAAGATAAAAATGATTATTTATGTCATGAATTAACAACTCATGTACAAATCACATATCAATTTCCTTCAAAAGACTAATATTATTGTCAATAGGGTGCAATTTGCTACATATTTGTAAGTTTAGCGTGAATTGTTAAAATTAAAAGTTCAGGGTGCAAATTGTAAATCTACGATAAGTTTAGGGCATACAAATGCAAAAAAGCCTAATTAATAATCTCGGAATGTCTACTTAAGACCATCTCAGTCAATAGGGAAGACTTGCATATAATTCATAACTCTTCTATTTGGCAGGTGCCTTCCCAAAAAATAAAATAAAAAAAATTTTCTTGTGCACAAGAAATCTAAAATAGCAACTCCAATAGTCGCTTAGGGAAAAAGGACTTCCTGTCTACAAAGATGACGTTGCTTATTAGGCAGTGAACAAATCTTGGTCAATTTTAAAACCGATCTTTCCTTTTCCAAGGGCACTCTCAACAACCTTTCAGACTTATAAAGTGGAGCGTTTAGTAATATATGGATGTAAAGTCATAATTTTTGTATATCAGTTTATGCTAATTCAGATGTTTCATCCCATCAACGGCCTATAAAATCATATCAATCAACTGAAAATAAATTTAGCAAACAGATAAAGTGGACAAATAGAGGACATCACTTTAATTTATGTACTCGAAGGATATGAAATATGGCATACCTTCACCCATCTTTTTACGTTATGATAAACCTCAATGAAAAGAGCAACTTCTGGATGCTTCACGCCAACATATTCATTAGAGTTTGATGACTTCACCTGCTTTGCATTCAGACAGAAAGTGTCAATATATGCAAATTTCGAAACTTATGAACTGTCAGATTAATGAAACAAAAATTATACGAAGAAACATTTATCGCCAAGCACGAACAGATAAAACAATTTCTATATCATGAGGCAAAGAGTGATGGATGACAAGAGGGACACTAGCAATGAGGGAGAGAGGGTGTTGCTTAATGCCTCGTTTGGCAATTTAACTGAAACTATAATTTTTCATCTCAGTTTTTGTCTTTTTCTGAAAAAGCTTTTGTCTTTTTCTGAAAAAGCTTTTGTCTTTTGTCTTTTTCTGAAAAAGTTTTTATCTTTTCTGAAAAGTCAACAAAAATTTTCAACAAAACTGTATTTTTTCAACTCAAACTCATTCACCAAAGTAAATTTATGAATATGACAAAGTGAAGATTTGAATAGAAAATAAAAGAGAATGTGGCTCAGAGATAATTAAAATCTAGACCTCTGGAATTCTAAATCAGTTTTCCAAGTGGTAAATGAAAAGCAAACATCTACAATGTGCGATAATTGGTCAAACCTTAGCCGTGCAGCTGCATATCTGAGGGGCTTCATCCTTTCAATTTCTCAGAGGATGGAGTGGTGCACTCAGCCGTTCTGCAACTGGGGCTAGAGAAACATAAAATAATATGTCAGTGAAAAAATATACCCTATAAATTATTGAATAAGTTATGCTGCAGTCATAGCATTAGTACGGACTTGAATGAGTGCAGTCTTACAGCTGCTTTATCTTCATCCTGCTTCTTTTTAACTTTCGCAAGTTCCTCCACCTTAGCAATATACTGGATAAAGAATGACAAAGATGAAGTTAGTAAATGTGATAATGAATGAATCAATTACCAAGCATAAACAAATTATCATACGGTGGGACTGAATCACAAGACTTGTCATGAGTATGTATAATGATAAACATTTTCTCCCACTTTTTTCCCTGGGAAAATTGAGATAAAGGAGAACCTAAGTACATTACATTTTTCCACATTTAGGCCAATGCGGAACAAAAAATAACAATAATAAGTAGAGATTGATAGAATTGCAACTGCCGAAACTTCATAATCTGCAAGGGCAATGGTCCAGAACCTCTCAAATGTGGGTTAAAAAGATGCGATGATCAATTTGCTGATCATTTAAATATCAAAACCAAGAACGGAAACAGGAAAATGAAAGCAAAGTGTGATAACTTTTCAAAAATCCAATTTACAGTTTCAAATTCACTGGGGAACAACGAAATTACCAACAACACTGGACGGAAAGAGGCAAAACACTGAATATTACGAAAGGAACTGTACCTCACCAGCATGAATTTGCGCCGTCCTTTTTTGTTTCTTTCTTGAGCTGCATTTGCTTATTCTTTCATCTTCAGCTGTACCATTTGTTTCTCTCTTGGTGATTCGTTTACATGTGTCTTCGTTGTTTGATGTTCCATGATTGTCTTCTTTCCTAAATATTATGCACAAAAAAAAAAAAAAAAAAGCACAAGAAAATAACTCAGAAAGATGGACCGAGTTCACATGTTAGGCTACTATTTTATGAATATTTGGCAAGTTCAAGTTTAATCAACAAATAAGATCCCAAAGCTGTAACACATGAACCAAAATTCGGTAAAGCAGGGATTCAATTTCTTCTACAGAAGTTAAAATGCATACTAAAATTACCTTAAAATTACAAGATTTACAAGCATTTGCAACTAAGGCAATATTAACCAACCAAAAAAAAAAAAAAAAAAAAGTTTAAAGACAAATGGAGAATTCTCTAGCAGGATTAAATAATATATATGAATTTTGTGATTACTCGTCATTATTGGAGAGCCTGTCTTCTAGAATTGATGGCTTTTCCCGATCTTCTCCTTCCTGTTAAAAAACAATAAAAGAAATCAGATTTCTGAAGCAAAATAAATAGTTTAATTACAAAGAAAAAAGAAAAGAAAGGAAAAGAAAACCTTGAATGCCTCTTTCATGGCCATATCCACCAACTCCTCCTCAGTAAAGATTTTAAGCTCATCCACTCTGCAAAATTATAAGCAAAATTAAAGTTTAAAAAAAATTAAAGATAGAAAAATAGAACACGTAAATAAGAATTGAGAATAACTCCGTACGAAATATCTTCTTCTTCTTCTTCTTCATCATCACCAAGAACTAGCTGGCTTTCGAAGAAATTTCGACCTCTAAATCCTTCAAAAAAGGAAATACAAAATAAACGAACCCAAATAATTGAAAAAAAAAAAAAAACAGAGAAAATAAAGGGGGAAAAAAGAAGAAGAGAAATGGGTAAAAAATTGTACCTGAAGCACTGGAAGAAGAGAAGACTGGAAAAGATGAACACTGGTGAGAGGACTGACCAAATTGGGGACGTAGAGGGGCCCACCCCTCGGAATGCTCAGAAGCTCGCCGGCGTTGTTGGGTTGCTTCTCCCCGCCGCCGTCGTCGCGCTCCGCCGTCCCCTCCGACGGAAGAGAGACGACGTCGTTCTGCGTGTTCGTCATGTTTTCTTTGTTTTCCTCTCGAGTTTGCAAAGTCTATAGGGGCAGGGCCTTCTGCCAACTGTCAGTTTTGGTCGGTCGTTTAAAAAGCATGCCGTCCTTTAAAACGACACGTTTAGTTCTTCATTTATAATTTTTTTGGGGTAAATTTCTCATTTAATATTTATTCTTATAGTTTTATGTAATTTTAGTTCATAATATTTTTTTCATAATTAGAATATTTCTAAATTATTTAAATATTATTATAATAATTATTCATGTTATTTTTTAGATATAATATTAATAATTTATTAAAAAATAATTTTAACTAATAGATTCTATTTAAAAATTAATTAAAAAGATTACTGTAAAAATGTTTGTATTAATTTAGGTCTTTTTTTTGTAGTTTATAGTTGAAATGGTCTAAACTATTAAAATATTTTTACAATAGTCTTGCACCTTAATTATTTGATAAAATTAATTACTAATTTGATGAAAAAATATTTTTAATAATTCAAAATAATTCCAACTACAAACAAAAGAATAAAGATCAAAATTACATAAATTTAAAAATTTAACCCAATCAAATAATTAACCTTAAAAAAAAAGTTCTTCATTTATAACTTTGCATTGCACCAAACACAAATGTCGTGTACTTTTTTTTTTTTTTTGGGAAATGATTGGAAATTTTAAATATTTAATATACCCTTGTGTTTTTTCGAAATCCACTTTTGCCTCTTCCATGTTTTAATTTGTGTTTTGTCCAAATCCACTTTTGCGTCCTCTATGTTAATATCGGCCATTTAAATATTTTTCTACCATATTCAGGGTCCCTCTGCGGCATATCTCCAAACACATATCCAAACATTTTTTTTTTTTTCCCTTTTTCTTTAGCTCAAAATTATTTTTCAAGATTTGCATATCTAAATATTTAAAATAAATTCAAACTTTAAATATACATAAATTTGTTATTTCAAGTCAATTAAGATATTTTTTTTTAAATTATATAGAATTTTGGGAGAAATAAAAAAATATCAAATATCCTTATTGATATTTTTTTTTCCGAATAGATTTTAAGATTTTATATTTTCTCACTTCTCAAACTTATATTTTCAAAACTATACCTGATTTTTAAACCAAAATACATCTTCAAAACCTCCCACAAGCGGATATGAAATATTTCCATTTTAATGTTTTTTCACAAACGGATCCTAATAAGTATTCCCGTGTTTTTAAAAAACAAATAAGCAACCCTTAGTCGATTAAATTTTAAAAATTTACCAAGATTGCCCTTATCTGTTTTATTGTGTTTAAAATATCTCAAACTGAAAGAATTCTCAAAATTCAAAAAATAAACAAAAGTCTTGCCGATACATATTAAATCTTGTGTTAGTTACCTTGTTCTTTTTATTTTATTCTTTAATATTTTACCAGTCTAATGCCCTTGCACGGTGGAATAAAATGTTAAAAGGCAAATGATAAAGATAGATATAATATATATTAAAGACAGCTGATTAAAATAGAATAATGTAATTATAATAAATTTGAGGATTTAATTTTTTTGTACTATTAAAATATTAGAATATATACATTTAAAGTCATATTAACTTTTAAGATTTATATATATAAATATATATTTATACATAAAGCTTTGGAAGATGAAACCTTTTGTAATCGATTCAACTACTGTCATGTTTGATTTTCTTCATTTTTTCGTCTAAAAATATTTTACAGTATATAAATATAAAAACTGTCAAATCATATTTAACAATCATATAACATAGAGTAATAATAGTGTGGAAAAAACAGTGACAAATAAAAGTTAAAAAAATGGAATTGTTTGCTCCCTCCGAGAGAGAGAGAGAGAGAGAAGAAATGATAAAATTAAACCCCTTTTGTATAGCATAGTGGGGGAACAAGAATTAAATAATACAAGACATTTTAATAAAGAAAAGAAACAACATCATTGCAATAAAATCAAAAAAGGGAAGAGGCTTGTTAAGAGAGGAATCAAGAACTAAAGCAAAAGACTTTGTTAGCAGGAGTTTGTTAAAAGACATGTCACTTAAGTGTAATGATTGAATTGACATGTGTATCAATGATCGTAAAATCCAAGCTCCTAAGAAAAACTATAAGGGGTGTTTGGTTCGCTAGTTTGAGTTGAAATATTTTAGTTGTAATAGTAAATTTTTTTGAATTTTCAGAAAAGACAAAAAACTTTTTGGGAAAAAGACAAAAACTTTTTGGGAAAAGACAAAAAAAATTTGAGTTGGAACTGAGATGAACCTCTGAACCAAACACCCCCTAAATAAGGGTGATGATAGGAAATTTGCAAAATTTTGGAAATAGTGAAAAATAAGGAAATTCATATTCATTTGAAAAAGTTTGATCTTTGTCGTTCTAGATTTCATTAATTCTAATAAAGTTTGGTATTTTCATTGTTTATCATTGGTCTAGAAATTGACACAAACACATAGTAATGGTAATAGTATTAATCATAGTAACATAATAGTGAAAACAGAAAAAAAATATCGAAGAAACAAATATACGAAAAAAATAGATATATGAAATCATCAAACAAATAACCGAAAGACTACAATCATAAAAAGATTAGAAAAAGAAAAAAAAAATTATATTAAACTGGAGGAAAAGGAGCAACAGCAAAGAAGAGGAAAGAGGTGTCGACAACTGGAAAATAGAAATTCAATGATATGAAAATAAAAGAAAAATACATATGAAACAAATAAAACCAAAAAAAAAAAAAAAAAAAAAAGAGAAGATCATGGAAATATTGGGTGGGGTGGGGACAAAGAATCACAGTTAGGAGAAAACGACAGCAAAATTGACAACACTAACCGAGAAACACTAACATCTATAAAAATTGACAATCACAACAGAAGACTACCATCAATTTCAGTCATAATATTATTATCACAATAAACTAAAATAATCAATAACATATAACAAAATACTAACAATATTAATTACAACAAGATCATCATAATATGATAAATTAATCATCAATAATGGGTAAGAGACATGAATAGGAAAAATATCTTAATCAAAAATCACTCCAAAGAAAATGATAGATAAGCTTCTAAGTCTTTAGAAGGTAATAAAGAAGGGAATAAAGGGTTTCAAGTAGCAATTAAAAAAGGATGAAAGCAGAGTACACAATAGAATATTGAAGAGGTAATAACGGCTAGAGATAAGAATAGAGTACTAAATGAAGAAACATTCTATTTATAACAAAGCAATCTATTAAATGAAATATAAAATAAAGTAATTATTTAAAAAAAAAGTCATCAGAAAAAAAAAATCAGAGACTTTCTACACATGTAACAGAGTTACTTATGTTAAAAATCAGCAAAAAAAAAAAAAATAATAATAATAATTTATAGCAAATAACAAAGTTACAACAAATAACAGAGTTACAGATAAAAAAACATAATTTATAAGAAATAAATGCCTTGCACAGATTAGCAAAAGCACGTCAATATATCTTAGTAAAAAAGCTGCAGACAATAAATTAGATGAAAAATATAGAAACTAAAATAATAGGAAAATCTAACAATTTGTTCAAATGTAACCAAACATTAGAAAAGAAGATAACCAATAGAGTTATCAAATAAAATTAGAAACCTATTACACATCCAAAATAGCAAAATTCAAAATAGCAATATCAAAATACCACACAAAAAATAATTTAATCACAGTCAACCATCAAAAGAAAGTACCACATTTATACCAAATCAAACTATATATATATATATATATATATATATATATAACACTTATGATATGAAAAGCAAGCTGCAAACCTTCAAAACGAGAGGAAATCATAAGCAAAAAAAAAAAAAAAATGAAGAAACAAAATTTACAAGCAAACAACGTAAAATATTACTCCGAGGAAAAAAAGAAAAAAAAAATACAAAAATCAAAATGTGAGACAGAAAATGCCTTGAATCTTTCTCTTTGTGCTCCCAATCCAACATTTAAGAACCGTTATTATCGTACTCTACAAAAACAAATTAATATGAATCAAAAATTAAAAACAATATAACTCTTAAAAAAAAAATGATGAAACACATGCAACAAAATTAAGAACATACCCCATTCGTTCTTCCATTTTTTGTTCTCCATTTCTTTCTATGTTTTTCTCCGATCAAGTACATGCAGGGAAAAAATAATAATAATAAAAGAAAAAAAAAACAAAAGAAAAGAAAGGAAATAGAGAGAGTGAGAGAGAGTGAGAGAGAGACGACCAGAAACAAAAAAAAAAAAAAGGAGAAAAAGAGAGCGGAGGATAAACAACAATTAGAAAGAAAAAAATGAACATTAGAATTTAGGCTTCAGAGACAAAAATCGGAGAGAAAAATCAATGAACAAAAAACAAAAATGAGAAAGAAGAAGAAACAACAAAAGAAGAAGAAAAAGATAATGAAAAAGATGAAGCAGTGATAGAGAAAAAATGAATATTAAAGTTTAGGGTTCAGAGAGAAGAAAGAAACGGAGAGACGATGATTGGTGGAAAAACCAAACAATAAAAAGAGATGACAAAACAAATGTTAGCATTAGAAGGGCATAAGCGTCCGTACACTGTAGAAACAACACAATTTAATGGGCCTTAAAAGGGCAAAATCATCCAGACACGTGAGAAAAGGGCACAAATGTCCATTCATTTTGAAAAACAAAATAGTTATAGAGGAGGGGCAGAAATATCCGGGCACTATAGAAAGAACAGTAAACATTCACGTCCTTTTAGTATGTTTTAACAATACGGTGTTAAAGCTTTTTAGCTCATAATGATTGTCGTCTCTTCTTTACGTCCCTACACTATAAGAAATGTGAAGAATATATTTTAAACCACTTTTTTTTTTTTTTTTAAATAGTTTCTGTTCGAAAGTAATTTTGTAATAATAGAATTTATAAAAAATAAGGGTAAGGCTAATAAACAAAGGTATCAATAAACACGCCCCTTTTTAAGTTTATATAAAAAGGGGTCTTGAGAAATTGCTTTGTAACGTTTACATTAAGAGTAGTATAAACAATAATAATATATTTTGCAGTGATTAGAGAAGAAATTGAATGAGATTATAGATTCTTCGTGATATATATATATATATATATATATATATATATATATTTGAGGAAAAGCTTGAATTCGACATATATTTGTCTCTACTGCCTCGCATTAGTAAGTATATCTTGCAACATAAATTCCACCATTGTATGAAAATTTCCATATATGTCAATCAACCATGGGCTTGCACTTGCGTAATGAGATTTTTACAAAAAAAATTGATAAAAAAATGTAACAGAAAAAAAAAAAGAAATTAAAATTGAAAAGGAAACAAATTCTTTTCAATTGTAGGATTTTGATCCCAAATATTCAAGTGACCACCTCTGGTAAAAATATCTTTTAATAAATTTCAAAGATAAATTGGTTCTAATCTGTTATAACAAGTCTTTAACCTGTTATTACAAGTCAAAAAATTGATATATCACCAAATATAATTAATGTATGCATTATTTTTTTTATAATTTTATCTTATAACTATCTATGATTACAAAATATACAATATCCATTAAAATCATATCCATATATATATATATATATATATAGTTTACTTGACAACGACAACACGTAGCATCCAAATTAATGACTCGTGGAAATCAAAGAAGAACAGGTGCCATTTACGGCGCCGAAGAGATTGATACAAAGGATACATATACAGTACACCTTTGAATCATCAGATAATTACGTCATATTTATATCAGATTAATTTTTTAAAATGACAATTTAACTGAGGTAATTTAAGTTTGCCGTCGTCTTTTACTTTAAAAAAAGGGTTTATGTTGTTTTTAAGAGATAAACTATGTGTGGTTTTACTGCAAAGATGTGTTGACGTTTGAGTTTCTAATTACATGTCGTTTCCGAAATTTATTTATTCATTTATTTATTTATGATGATGATTATTTTTTAATAATGATCACTTTCACAAGTTTGAGCATTGTTATTAGGGTTATTTTCATTTAACTTTTATTTTGATCTGTAGACCGTGCAGTTTTGAAATTTCACATTTTCATCATATTATGTTTAATATGTAGATACTTTGTAAGTCAACACTTAATTTTGATATAAAAACATCAAAAATATCATTAAACAAAATACTAAAAATAAGTGTTATCATACTTCAAAATGCATGTTATACTTTTTGAATAAAAGTAAAATACAATATATAAAAATGTAAACAACCCGAAAAATAAATTCACATTACACTGAATAGAGCAATTGCAGTGAGCGGCTGTCAATGACAGTGTAGAACTAATATAGTTTTATATATACATCCCACAATTCTGATACATCTAGCTAGCTGTAAATAAAGTACTACTATTAACTTGGTTACCTTTCCATTTAAAAAAAAAAAAAAAAAAAAAGGGAAGGTTACATATTTGCATTTGTTAATCTTCTTGTTCTTTAAATTAATTTCAATTTTGCTCAAGAGTAGCACTGTGCTCCACCGCTGGTTTCTGTTCCTTGAACTCCTTTTGCTTTCCCCACAGAATTGCATATAATCCAAGAATGATCAATATAGCACCCACAATACTGAAAATGTTTCCAAGCTACAGATTATCTTTAGGCATATAACAAATACAAATCAATCATAGACATATACCTCATATATACTTCTTAGAATATATATTTGAACCGAACCATTATATATGTATACACATTATATACATACATACATATATATATATATATATTTTAAATATACAAACCTTCCCAAGTGTAAAGCTTCCCCCAAGATGAATAGTTCCATAATAGCTACTATTATAGTGGATACTGGTCTAAATGAGATCATGAAGACTGGACCTCTTCTTCGTGTCACTAAAGTTTGAATATACATTGTAAGAGCAAGGAACACAATTCCCTACAAAAATATATATTCGAATATTGAATTAATTCTTTTTTTGTCATGCCTAATTTAAATCGATCTCATTATTATATTTCAGGTTATAAGTAATTTAACAAAATAATAATAATTTCTCACGTTGTAAAGAGGAGCAAGGAGAGAAATATTCCATGATAACCTCCAAGAGGGTGCTTTATGATCCAGAATTGCAGCCACCATTGCCGAGAACAAAGTTCCCGATAAGCACGTCATTGATGTGAGCTTAATGGGTGCTTGATATATCTTTACTGCTTTTGTCTGCATCAATCATATATGAATTATTTGAATATATATATATATATATATATGTACACACACAAATATATATAACGTCAAAGATCAACATTAATGCACACATAATGTTTGCATACACAATTTATGTCTATATATATAAAATAATGCTCTCATATTAAACAGTCGGACAGGAGTAGTAGTTGTAATGTTTTAACGCTGAAAACTTATATACATATATATACCTGTAAAATGTAGAACGCTGAGAATGAAACATATGAAACGAAAGTCATTAACGAGCCTTTTATCCAGTCCTTGTGCGAGTGTAGTTTTGAGGTAGTACTTTGATGATCATGGAAGTCATGTTGCGTGTTTACCGAAATTGAAGGTAGTGAAATGACTTTGATACCCTTGTACAGAGTCATGAGGGTTGCACCAATAAACGCAACAATTATTCCCATTATTTTTGCTTGACTACCATGCTTTGAAATGTCTACTTTCTCCATCCTGATTTTGGTCCAGGAAACGTAAGTGCAATGAAACACCTTTTTTTTTTTTCTTTTTTTTTTGTTCTTCAAAATATAGGAACATCACTAAATATGATATTCGTTTTTGGGAGAAATAAATAAATAATAGTTTTCAGAAAATAAATAAAGTAAATAGCATGTTTCTTAAAATATTTGAAGTGATAAGCATTAAATAGTAAATATATCAGATAAATAGTTTATTTAAAACTGGTAAATATATTTACTATTTACCTAGTAAATTTACGATTTACTTTACCCGCACAGAACTGCAAAGACGAGAGTAATGGAGGGCATTAAGTTGCTCATGGCAGATCCCAACGTTGCTGACGTGTATTGTAATCCAACAAAATGCAGAGCTCTTCCCAGTACATCTCTGAATCAAACGAGAAAAAAAAAAAAAAAAAAAAAAAGGCAGAGGAAAAATAATAATCTGAGTTGTATATTCCTATTAGTATTTGAGGGTTAAATTTAAATGGAATATGAATTGTTATTGCTCACCCTAGAAGTCCCAAGACGAAGATGTCTCGCAGAACTGGCAGGCTGATTTTACAGTCATTTTTCCTACATAAATTAAAAATCAGTCTAGCTAGATTTTGATCTGTTAATTAAACATTTTATTTGAGAATCCCTAAATAACTCGAACAATTAATATCTTAAAAAAAAAAAAAAAGAAAAAAATTTGCTATGTATTTATATAAGAATATACCTTTCAAAGAAGAGACCAAGAGGAGCAGAAGCAAGAGCACCAAAAGCATTTCCATAGACGACAAGCACATAAGGGCTCATGCCTTGGTTAAGAGAGATCTTGGTCACTATGTTGAATCCTGCGCAAAATATGTTCGCAATTATGCACATAATATATGGTTTCAACTCTTCAAATATCGCTTTTCCTCTGATCACTCTCCTAGTTATTTCCTGCTCTTCCATTACTACCTTTAATTTTCATAACTATGCTCTATAAAAGCCACTTTTGCAGTAATTAATTAATTAATTAAGAAAATAGTGGATTAATGCCCAACAATTAATAATGACAACAAGTGCTTTATGACTAGGCTCTTTATTTGTTTTTGTCGAATAGATTATTGAATTATGGACAAATTTCACTCCCCACAAACTTTAGGCCTTGTTACAAAATACCTCTCGAACTTTAATTCGTAATATTTTTTCCCCTTAAACTTTGAAACATTTATAGATTTTCCCCCTCAGTTGAATTTTAAGGAAAAAAATGCATGTAACACTTGTTGGCAGCATAAGTTGATGAATGTTGAGTATGAATTTACAAAATTACCCTTATAATTAAGTCAAAAGAGTAAATATTTGGGATTGATTATCATTTTTTCCCATATTACTCTCTTCGTAATTTTTTTTTTTTTGGGTAGTTTAAATCGTCTAAACTAGTAAAATATTTTTACAATAATCCTACGCGTTAATTATTTGATAAAATTCATCACTAATTTAGTCAAAAAAATGTTTTTAATAATTTAGAATCATTCTAACTACAAACAAAAGAATAAGGATTGAAATTACACAAATTTAAAAATTTAAAACCAATCTAACAGTTAACCTTAAAAAAAAAAAAAAAAAAAAGGAAAAAGTTCTTCATTTATAACTTTGCATTGCACCAAACACAAATGTGCGCGTACTTTTTTTTTTTTTTGGGAAATGATTGGAAATTTTAAATATTTAATATACCCTTGTGTTTTGTCGAAATCCACTTTTGCCTCTTCGATGTTAATATCGGCCCTTTAAATATTTTTCTACCATACTAAGGGTCCCTCTGGGGCATATCTCCGAACACATATCCAAAACATTTTTTTTTTTCCTTTTTCTTTAACTCAAAATTATTTTTCAAGATTTACATATCTAAATGTTTATAGTAAATTCAAACTTTAAATATACATAACTTTGTTATTTTAAGTCTAACTAAGATATTTTCTTTTTTTAAACTACATAGAATTTCGAGAAAAATAAAAGAATATTCTTATTGATATTTTTTTCCGAATAAATTTTAAGATTTTATATTTTCTCACTGTAAACAATTTTTTCTTTCAAACGCACATTTTTAAAACTATACCTGATTTTCAAACTAAAATACATCTTCAAAACCTTCCCCAAATCGATCTTAAATATTTCCATTTTAATGTTTTCACAAACAGATCCTAATAAGTATTCCCGTGTCTTTAAAAAACAAATAAGCATCCCTTAGTCGATTAAATTTTAAGAATTTACCAAGATTGCCCTTATCGGTCTTTATTGTGTCTAAAATATCTCAAACTGAAAGAATTCTCAAAATTCAAAAAATAAACAAAAGTCTTGCCGATACATATTAAATATTGTGTTAGTTATCTTGTTCTTTTTATTATATTCTTTAATAGTATAAGCCACGAACAACACAATAAATATTAGGTCTTTCTGACTAATTATTTTGTCGTTTGTCGTTCTTTCTTGGCGAAGACTATAAAGGTTAATCCCATTAACCGTCAAGTCCACGATCAGTTATGACGTCATATTAATTCACTCTAATAACTGTCAAGCTCACAATCAATAGTGACGTTATATCAGTTCATTCTGATAACTGCTAAGCCCATGATCTATGATCAAATTCATCCCAATAACTACCAAGTTTATATCATGACTTATATTCTTACACGTATCCCAAATGATATGGAGCAAAAACCGTTCACCACAAATTACAGGTTCAGACCCACTATTTTTTCTCTATAAATAGGAAAAGACCCCCTTCAGACAGGGGGACGATTTTTTTGGACCATCTTGGATTACTCTTACACTGTCCAAATACACTCAGAAATTGTAACTCACAATACTAAAAAATGTTCATTTATAGTGAAGAAACCACACACACAGAGGATGTAGCACATTGTTGGCGAACTTATCTAAATTTCAGTGTTGTTGTTTTGATTTCTTTCATCTCTTTCTGATTTGATTGTTTTATAGTCATAATGTCTTGTGAATTTCATACGCAATATCCAAGGGCCCCAATTATCATTTGTTACTTTTATCTTATTAACTCTGGTTAAAAATTTGACGGTAGATTTCCAGCATCTACAATATACATTTAAAGTCATATTAACTTTTAAGATTTATATATTTATTCATAAAGCTTTGGAAGATGAAACCTTTTGTACTCTATCCAACTACTGTCATGTTTGATTTTAATCATTTTTTCTTCTAACAATATTTAACGGTATATAAATATAAAAATTGTCAAATCATATTCAACAATCATAAAACATATAGTAATAATAGTGTGGAAAAAACAATGACAAATAAAAGTTAAAAAAATGGAATTGTTTGCCCCCTGAGAGAGAGAGAGAAGAAAAGATAAAATTAAACCCCTTTTGTATAGCAAAGTGTGGGAACAAGAATTAAATAATACAAGACATTTTAATAAAAGAGAGAAACAACGTCATTGCAATAAACCAAAAAAGGGAAGAGCCTTGTTAAGAGAGGAATCAGGAACTAAAGCAAAATGCTTCGTCAGCAGGAGTTTGTTAAAAGACATGTTACTTAAGTGTAATGATTGAATTGAGATGTGTACCACTGATGGTAAAATCCAAGCTCCTAAAAAAAACTATAAATAAAGGTGATGATAGGAAATTTGTAGGCTTTTGGAAACAGTAAAAATAGGGAAATTCAGATTCACTTGAGAAAGTATGATTTTTATCGTTCTAGATTTCATTAATTCTAATAAAATTTGGTATTTTCATTGTTTATCATTGGTCTAGAAATTGACACAAACACATAGTAATGGTAATAGTATTAATCATAGTAAAATAATAGTGAAAACAGAAAAAAATATCGAAGAAACAAATATACGAAAAAAATCGAAATGTGAAATCATCAAACAAATAACCGAAGGACTACAATCATAAAAAGATTAGAAAAAGAAAAAAAATTATATTAAACTGGAGGAAAAGGAGCAACAGCAAAGAAGAGGAAAGAGGTGTCGACAACTGGAAAATAGAAATTCAATGATATGAAAATAAAAGAAAAATACATATAAAACAAATAAAACAAAAAAAAAAAAAAAAAAAAAAAAAGAGGAAGATCATGAAAATATTAGTGGGGCCGGGGAAATGACAGCAAAATTGACAACACTAACCGAGAAACACTAACATCTATAAAAATTGACAATCACAACAGAAGACTACCATTAATATCAATCATAATATTATTATCACAATAAACTAAAATAATCAATAACATATAACAAAATACTAACAATATTAATTACAACAAGATAATCATAATATGATAAATTAATCATCAATAATGGGTGAGAGACATGAATAGGAAAAATATCTTAATCAAAAATCACTCCAAAGAAAATGATAGATAAGCTACTAAGTCTTAAGAAGGTAATAAAGAAGGGAATAAAGGGTTTCAAGTAGCAATTAAAAAAAGGATGAAAGCAGAGTACACAATAAAATATTGAAGAGGTAACAACGGCTAGAGATAAGAATAGAGTACTAAATGAAGAAACATTCTATTTATAACAAAGCAATCTATTAAATGAAATATAAAATAAAGTAATTATTTTTAAAAAAAAAGTCATCAGAAAAAAAAAATCAGAGACTTTCTACACATGTAACAGAGTTACTTATGTTAAAAATCAGCAAAAAAAAAAAAAAAACATAATAATTTATAGCAAATAACAAAGTTACAACAAATAACAGAGTTACAGATCAAAACACATAATTTATAAGAAATAAATGCCTTGCACAGATTAGCAAAAGCACATCAATATATCTTAGTAAAAAAGCTGCAGACAATAAATTAGACGAAAAATCTAGAAACTAAAATAATAGGAAAATCTAACCATTTATTCAAATGTAACCAAACATTAGAAAAGAAGATAACCAATAGAGTTATCAAATAAATTTAGAAACCTATTACACATCCAAAATAGCAAAATAGCAATATCAAAATACCACACAAAAAATAATTTAATCACAGTCAACCATCAAAAGAAAGTACCACATTTATACCAAATCAAACTATATATATATATATATATATATAACACTTATGTTATGAAAAGCAAGCTGCGAACCTTCAAAACGAGAGGAAATCATAAGCAAAAAAAAAAAAAAAAATGAAGAAACAAAAGGCCTCTTTGACACACCAACTCAAACCACTCAACTCAAAATTTTTTTTTTGTTTTTTTCTCAAAAAGTTTTTTGTCTTTTCTAAAAATTCAAAAAAATTTACTATTGAAACTTAAAAATCTCAACTCAGACTACTCCACCAAACACCCTAAAAATTTACAAGCAAACTACGTAAAATATTACTCTGATGGAAAAAAGAAAAAAAAATACGAAAATCAAAATGTGAGACAGAAAATGCCTTGAATCTTTCTCTTTGTGCTCCCAATCCAACATTTAAGAACCGTTATTATCGTAATCTATGAAAACAAATTAATATGAATCAAAAATTAAAAACAATATAAATCTTAAAAAAAAAAAAAATGATGAAACACATGCAACAAAACTAACAACATACCCCATTCTTTCTTCCATTTTTTGTTCTCCATTTCTTTCTATGTTTTTCTCCGATCAAGTACATGCAGGGAAAAAATAAAAATAAATAATAATAATAATAATAATAACAATAAAAGAAAAAAAAAAACAAAAGAAAAGAAAGGAGAGAGAGAGAGAGAGAGAGCGAGAGAGAAACGACCAGAAACAAAAAAAAAAAAAAAAAAAAAAAAGGAGAAAAAGAGAGCGGAGGATAAACAACAATTAGAAAGAAAAACATGAAGATTAGAATTTAGGTTTCAGAGACAAAAATCGGAGAGAAAATCAATGAACAAAAAACAAAAATGAGAAAGAAGAAGAAACAACAAAAGAGGAAGAAAAAGATAATGAAAAAGATGAAGCAGCGATAGAGAAAAAATGAATATTAAAGTTTAGGGTTCAGAGAGAAGAAAGAAACTAAGAGAGGATGAATGGTGGAAAAACCAAACAATGAAAAGAGATGACAAAACAAATGTTACCGTTAGAAGGGCATAAGCGTCCGTGCACTATAGAAACAACACAATTTAATGGGCCTTAAAAGGGCAAAATCATCCGGACACGTGAGAGAAGGGCACAAATGCCCGTTCATTTTGAAAAACAAAATAGTTGTAGAGGAGGGGCAGAAATATCCGGGCACTATAGAAAGAACAGTAAATGTTCACGTCCTTTTAGTATGTTTTAACAATACGGTATTAAAGTTTTTTAGCTCATAATGATTGTCGTCTCTTCTTTACGTCCCTACACTATAAGCAATGTGAAGAATATATTTTAAACCACTTGTTTTTTTTTTTTTTTTTTTAAATAGTTTCTTTTCGTAAGTAATTTTGTAATAATAGAATTTATTAAAAATAAGGGTAAGGCTAATAAACAAAGGTATCAATAAACACGCCCCTTTTTAAGTTTATATAAAAAGGGGTCTTGCGAAATTGCTTTGTAACGTTTACATTAAGAGTAGTATAAACAATAATAATATATTTTGCAGTGATTAGAGAAGAAATTGAATGAGATTATAGATTCTTCATGATATATATATATATATATATATATATATATTTGAGGAAAAGCTTGAAGTCGACATATATTATGTTTCTACTGCCTCGCATTAGTAAGTATATCTTGCAACATAAATTCCACCATTGTATGGAAATTTCCATATATGTCAATCAACCATGGGCTTGCACTTGCGTACTGAGATTTTTACAAAAAAAAAAAAAAAATGATAAAAAAATGTAACAGAAAAAAAAATAATAATAAAATTGAAAAGGAAACAAATTCTTTTCAATTGTAGGATTTTGATCCCAAATATTCAAGTGACCACCTCTGGTAAAAATATCTTTTAATAAATGTCCAAGATAAATTGGTTCTAATCTGTTATAACAAGTCTTTAACCTGTTATTACAAGTCAAAATATTGATATATCACCAAATATAATTAATGTATGCATTATTTTTTATAATTTTATCTTATAACTATCTATAATTACAAAATATACAATATCCATTAAAATCATGTCCATATATATATATATATATATATATATAGTTTACTTGACAACGACAACACGTAGCTTCCAAATTAATGACTCATGGAAATCAAAGAAATACAGGTGCCATTTACTGCGCCGAGGAGATTGATACAAGGATACATATACAGTACACCTTTGAATCATCAGACAATTACGTCATATTTATATCAGATTAATTTTTTAAAATGACAATTTAACTGAGGTAATTTAAGTTTGCCGTCGTCTTTTACTTTAAAAAAAGGGTTTATGTTGTTTTTAAGAGATCAACTATGTGTCGTTTTACTGCAAAGATGTGTTGACGTTTGAGTTTCTAATTACATGTCGTTTCCGAAATTTATTTATTTATTTATGATGATTATTATTTTTAATAATGATCACTTTCACAAGTTTGAGCATTGTTATTAGGGTTATTCTCATTTAACTTTTATTTTGATCCGTACACCGTGCGTTTTAAAATTTTACATTTTCATCATATTATGTTTAATATGTAGATACTTTGTAGGTCAACACTTAATTTTGATATAAAAACATCAAAAACATCATTAAAAAAAACTAAAAATAAGTGTTATCATACTTTAAAATACATGTTATATTTTTTTGAATAAAAAGTAAAATACAATATATAAAAATGTAAATAACCCGACAAATAAATTCACATAAAACTGAATAGATCAATTGCAGTTAGCGGCTCTCAATGACAGTGTAGAACTAATATAGTTTTATATATACATCCCACAATTCTGATACATCTAGCTAGCTGTAAATAAATTATTATTATTAATTTGGTATACGCACCTTTCCATTTAAAAAAAAAAAAAAAAAAGAAGGTTACATATTTGCATTTGTTAATCTTCTTGTTCTTCAAATTAATTTCAATTTTGCTCAAGTGTAGCACTGTGCTCCACCGCTGGTTTCTGTTCCTTAAACTCCTTTTGCTTTCCCCACAGAATTGCATAAAATCCAAGAATGATCAATATAGCACCCACAATACTGAAAATGTTTCCAAGCTACAGATTATCTTTAGGCATATAACAAATACAAATCAATCATAGACATATACCTCATATATACTTCTTAGAATATATATTTGAACCGAACCATTATATATATGTATACACATTATATACATACATACATACATACATACATACATACATATATTTTACATATATATATACACAAACCTTCCCAAGTGTAAAGCTTCCCCCAAGATGAGTAGTTCCATAATAGCTACTATTATAGTGGATACTGGTCTAAATGAGATCATGAAGACTGGACCTCTTCTTCGTGTCACTAAAGTTTGAATATACAATGTAAGAGCAAGGAACACAATTCCCTACAAAAAATATATATTCGAATATTGAATTAATTCTTTTTTTGTCATGCCTAATTTAAATCGATCTCATTATTATATTTCAGGTTATAAGTAATTTAACAAAATAATAATAATTTATCACATTGTAAAGAGGAGCAAGGAGAGAAATATTCCATGATAACCTCCAAGAGGGTGCTTTATGATCCAGAATTGCAGCCACCATTGCCGAGAACAAAGTTCCCGATACATAATGTTTGCATACACAATTTATGTCTATATATATAAAATAATGCTCTCATATTAAACAGTCGTACAGGAGTAGTAGTTGTAATGTTTTAACGCTGAAAACTTATATATATGCCTGTAAACTGTAGAACGCTGAGAATGAAACATATGAAACGAAAGTCATTAAGGAGCCTTTTATCCAGTTCTTGTGAGAATGTAGTTTTGAAGTAGTACTTTGATGATCATGGAAGTCATGTTGCGTGTGTACCGAAATTGAAGGTAGTGAAATGACTTTGATACCCTTGTACAGAGTCATGAGGGTTGCACCAATAAACGCAACAATTATTCCCATTATTTTTGCTTGACTACCATGCTTTGAAATGTCTACTTTCTCCATCCTGATTTTGGTCCAGGAAACGTAAGTGCAATGAAACACCTTTTTTTTTTTTTTTTTTTTTTTTTTGTTTTGTTGTTGTTGTTCTTCAAAATATAGGAACATCACTAAATATGATATTCGTTTTTGGGAGAAATAAATAAATAATAGTTTTCAGAAAATAAATAAAGTAAATAGCATGTTTTTTAAAATATTTGAAGTGACAAGCATTAAATAGTAAATATATCAGATAAGTAGTTTATTTAAAACTGGTAAATATATTTACTATTTACCTAGTAAAATTTTCATTTACCTAGTAAATTTACGATTTACTTTACCCGCACAGAACCGCAAAGACGAGAGTAATGGAGGGCATTAAGTTGCTCATGGCAGATCCCAATGTTGCCGACGTGTATTGTAATCCAACAAAATGCAGAACTCTTCCTAGTACCTCTCTAAATCAAACGAAAAAAAAAAAAACAAAAAACAAAAAACAAAAAACAAAAAACAAAAAAGGCAGAGGAAAAATAATCATCTGAGTTGTATATTCCTATTAGTATTTGAGGGTTAAATTTAAATGGAATATGAATTGTTATTGCTCACCCTAGAAGTCCCAAGACGAAGATGTCTCGCAGAACTGGCAGGCTGATTTTACAGTCATTTTTCCTGCATAACAAAATTAAAAATTAAAAATCAGGCTAGCTAGATTTTGATCTGTTAATTAAACATTTTATTTGAGAATCCCTAAATAACTCGAACAATTAATATCTTAAAAAAAAAAGAAAAAAATTTGCTATGTATTTATATAAAAATATACCTTAGCAAGAGGAGCAGAAGCAAGAGCACCAAAAGCATTTCCATAGACAACAAGCACATAAGGGCTCATGCCTTGGTTAAGAGAGATCTTGGTCACTATGTTGAATCCTGCACAAAATATGTTTGCAATTATACGCATAATATATGGTTTCAACTTTTCAAATATCGCTTTTTCTCTCATCACACTCCTAGTTATTTCCTGCTCTTCCATTACTACCATTAATTTTCATAACTATACTCTATATTCGTTAATATGTATAGCCCACCTTTCATATCAACTTATGGAAAAGCCACTTTTGCAGTAATTAATTAATTAATTAAGAAAATAGTGGATTAATGCTCAACAATTAATAATGACAACAAGTGCTTTATGACTAGGCTCTTTATTTGTTTTTGTCGAATAGATTATTGAGGGTGTGTTTGGTATGTTAGTTTGAGTTGAAATATTTTAGTTGTAATAGTAATTTTTGTTGACTTTTTAGATAAGACAAAAAACTTTTTCAGAAAAGACAAAAAACTTTTTAGGAAAAGGACAAAAATCATGATGAAAAAAGTACAGTTTAGTTTAAAATGAGATGTTTGCCAAACGAACCCAAATTATAGACAAATTTCACTCCACTCGAACTTTAAGCCTTGTTATAAAATACCTCTCGAACTTCAATCCGTAACATTTTTTTCTCCTTGAACTTTGAAATATTTATAGATTTTCCTCCTCAATTGAATTTTTAAGGAAAAATGTGCGTGACACTTGTTGGTTGCATGAGTTAATGGATGTTAAGTATGAAATTACAAAATTACCCTTATAATTAGGTAAAAAAAGTAAATATTTAGGATTGATTATCATTTTCTCCCATATTACTCTCTTATGTTTAACTTTGTAATTTCATATTTAATAAGAATAGCGAGTGCCACATGTACTGCCAGTGAGTGTCATATGCGCTGTCAATAAGTGCTACTTTGTAATTACATACTCAATATTGCTGTCAAGTATGTTTTTCCATGAAAAAATTTAACTGAGGGAGGAAATCTATAATTTTTTAAAGTTTAAGGAGAAAAAAATATTACAAATCAAAGTTTGGGACGTTTTGTGATAAGGCCTTTTTTTGGGGGGGGGGGGGGGGGAGTTTGTCCTTGAATTAATGATTAGTGTCTGGTAATACTATTTTAGAACTTTTTTTTTTAAACTTAAAAATGGGCAAATATAAACCGATGGATGTTAAATCTAAAATTACCATAAAACTAGCTTAAGTCCATTTTTACAACTTTGTGCGCTACTAATTATATATTTTGGGGGCAATAAGAATGTCTTTAACATGCATTAGTAAGTTTTCATCTGGAAGATTTTGGTTCGTCAAGTTACAATTAATATGATGTAAACTAAGATAGATATAAAAATTTAAACGGATTGGTATTACGTTGATCAGAAACTGGCCATTTTTACGAAAAATTTTTCGGATTGGGGATCAACATGAAGAGAAGATTACAGAGCAGTCATGTAAGGTTACATGCATGATATATATAAATATATATATACACTTTTATATCTCTCTTCCTTGAGACATTACAAATTTAGTGCTTGTGATCCGTGTACAATCTGCCTCTGCTATTTTTCTAGCTTGTTTTCAACGTCTTGCTCTGATCGAGCACGCTCCAATGGAATTTTCTCCGTCGACTCTTCCTTCTTTCCCCATAGAATTGCATACAAGCCTATGATGATCAACATAGCTCTCACAATACTGAAAGAGTAAATCCATTCAACTAGGATATCGTTTACAAATCCATATTAATTGAGTATATATAAACAATCTGTATATATATATATATATGTGTATGTATATATACCTCCCCAAGTAAAGAGCTTCTCCAAGAATGAGCAGTGCCATGATTACTACTAGAAGACTGCCCAAGGGTCTAAATGCAGTCACAAAAACTGGACCTTTTCTTCGTAACACTAAATTTTGAACATAAAATGTTATTCCAAAAATCACAATCCCGTACACGTAAGAGAACTTGATTATGTCAGTACTAAAGTATTAAAAAAAAAAAAGGGTAATTGAAACTAGAAAATAAACAGTCGGTATTTTCTCACATTATAAAGAGGAGCAAGAAGAGTGATGTTCCATGACAACCTCCAAGAGGCAGCTTTATGATCTGGAATCGCAGCCATGATCGCCGAAAGGATAGTTGCTACTAAGCATGTTGACGATGTGAGAGTCATCGGTGCTGGACATACTTTTACTGTTTTACTCTGCACCAATAATCAAAATATGTAAAAAAAAAAATTTAAGTGGAATATATTTGAAGAAACAAAAAGAATATTTACATGATAAGAGCGGACATTTGAAGCACATATTGGTTACATATAGCACCTGTAGAATAAAAGATGCCGAGAAGGAGAAGTGGGAAACGAAAAGCAAGAGAGAACCCTTTATCCAGTTCTTATCGAAAGATAATACCGAAGTAGAACTTCGATGCGAGTAATGAGTTAAGTGAACTGATATCACAGCAATGCCCTTGTATAGGGTCATGACTGTTAAACCAGCAAAAGCAACAACAGTTCCCCCTACCTTGGCTTGTGTAACCCGCTTCGTTATGTCGAATTTTTCCATCCTAGATTTAACCATGCATATGGTGAAGGACAATTGGTGAGAAAATAAATTTGGGTTAGTCTTTATTTTTTATGAATATCATAACGTAGCTAACACAAAATTAACTGCATAAAACTGCCAAGATAAAGGTCATGGATGGGATTGTTTTGGACAGGACAGAAGTAAAAAATGGTGAAGTGTATTCAAGTCCCACATAATACAATGTCCTCACTACCACCCCTTTGAAAATACATACAATATCATGCAAACATGTTTGTTTTAATCATTCATATATATATATATATATCGTTCATATAGTTATTGGTTGTAGAGCATGAAGTTTTTACTCACCCAAATAGACTTAAGAGGAAGACATTTCTCAAGATAGGAATACTGATTTTGCTCTCATTATTCCTGCTTGTACCAAACAAATGAAAGATATATTAAAGAGAAAATTAATTTTTGTGTGAAGAATATTAGGAAATTAATGTAGCTAGGAAAAACCGAAACTTTCGAAAAGAAATGTAAGAAGAGCAGTAGCAAGAGTTCCGAAAGCATATCCATAGAAGACAAGCACATAGCAACTCATGCCCTTGTCTAGAGTGACTTTGGAGATTATGGTATTCCCTGCTTCAACTAAAACACATATTAGACACAAAATGTATGGCTTCGACTCTTCAATTACTATTTCTCTCTTGCTTCTCATTCTCAGCACTCTCTCTTCTTGTTCCATTTCTAGCGTACGTAATGTTAGATTCAAATTTCATTTTAGATCGACCGAAGGGAAATATATACACACACGTGTAGGAGGGTTCTTATTATTTTCTCAAATCGTCCCTGAATTATACACCTAATTAATTCTATGTTGGTCTTTTAAGTTTTCGTTTTAGAAATCACCTTATCCTCAACGTTTATGTTGTTACACAAATAGTTCCGAGCTGTTATTAATCCAACAAAAAGTTGGACAGAAAAAAGTCACATGGGGACGATTTTGAAACCTTTCTTCGTTTTTTGGTCCATTTCGAAACAAAAGAAAAAAGCAATCTGAAAAAAGAAAGAATTTGGAAAACTGCTTCTATTTTATGCGGCTAAACTCTTACCACGGCAACACTTGGCAGCTGTCATGAACCAGCAGAGGGCGATACGAGGTGAGCGGTTTCATAAATGTTTTTTTTTTTTTTATTCGGTTAAATGACCCCTAAATTAAAAGAATGATTTCAATAACTATCATTTGGACGCTTTTTTCGTCTAATTTTTAACAGATTATTAACGAAACTATTTGCATATCAATATTAAATTCGAGATAATGTCATGTTTGAAACCAATAGTTTGTAGTAAACTTAAAATCGATTATATGATTCGGATCTATCTATTAAAATATTAAAATATTCCAGCGTAAGTATTATTGTATGTTCTTTGTCGAAATAGGTGGTTTTACTTTTCCACTCAAGTAGAGTAGGAATTTTTCATGTGCAATTTGGGTGCTTTGTATTCTGTTTTGGCGATGATAAAAAGGGAAATACATGAAGGGGGCGTCAATTATCTCCCCCCCACCCCCACCAACAAAAAAAGAAAAAAAAAGAAACATTTCAAAAGATAAAAGTATATGCATAAACAAAAAAAAAAAAAAAAAACATATCTGACATTAAATATACAAACAAACTAATTTAAATGCGTCCCCCACTTTCCCTTTTTTAATTATGAATAACATACCAAGAATTTGTTCAGGTCACACCCTGGTGAAAAATAGTAATATGCCATACTCTACTTGACCCCTTTCGTTGTGATGCCAAGAATCAAGATATTTTTATAATAAACTGTGGACTAATTTTCTTTTCTATCTTTGTGAAAAGTAATAATTAGATTATTCTCTGTGGCATTTGGAAGCATCTAAATTTTTGACACTTAATTGGTACGATATGTTTGAAACAACTTTGAATAAAGAATATAAAGAGATAAGTGGGTCGGAAGAACATGATCATGTTGTTTCCAAAGAAATTATAACTTTTGACTTTGAAATCTACACTACTACAAAAGTTAGCTTACACGACGGAAAATACACGATGGTTTTTGTGAAACCGTCATATAATCCGCCGGCTTTTATCATCCCTACTAGCAGCCCTCTTTTTATCTCATAGAACTATTCTACAGCCGCGAAAAACATTACAAAGGCTTGTGAAACCACATCCTCCGTTGCCACCATCCACCAAACCGACACTCTCTTATAGTAATTATTTGTTAGTATTGATTATTAATTACTCTTTTGAGTTATTTAATTTGTATTGATGAATTAATGTAGAGGTTTTAGATATCTAAAATGGTAAATTCTCCTTTTTTTTTTTTGTAATCTTTTTTCGATAGTACGATTTTTTAAATTATTTCAAAAGCTTAAATGTGTTATTTTAATTGCAAAAACTTGATTATTGAATGAATTGTATGATATTTAATTTAGATTTAGGCCAGGTTCTTGCAAATGGATCGAAAATGGATGTGGGCTAATAGATTGATTAGAAAATATCGAGATGGTGTTGAAGAATTTTTATCATTTGCCAAAACTCACATGAAGAATGATAAGATTCGATGTCCTTGTGTGGATTGTGAAAATCATAGATGTCATTCAGTTGATGAAGTTAGAAGACATTTGCTTGCCTGTGGGATTATTTGTTCGTACCAAACATGGTATTTACACGGTAAATGTATTTGAATCCAACATCAAAGAACAAAGGAAAAGAACCTATTGTTGAGGAAGATGTATGAGATAATTTGTTTGATATGGTTAATGATTTGGAAGAACAGTTTGTGCATCATCCGGAGTTATTTGATACAATGATGAATGATGTTGAGATGCCCCTATATGACAGGTGCACTAAATATACGAAATTGTCCGCATTGGTCAAATTATGAAACATGAAGGCTTCGAGAGGGTGGACAAATTCTAGTTTCACAACTCTTTTAGAATTTCTAAGAGTGGTTCTATCGGTTGATAATAAAATATCGGCTAGTATGTACAAAGCTAAGAAAACTTTGAGCACTTTGGCAATGGAATATGAAAAAATTCATGCATGTCCAAATGATTGCGCCCTTTACCGAAATAGGTATGAGGATTTGGATGAATGCTTGGTTTGTAAGGAGTCAAGATAGAAGAAGGAAGAGAAGCCAACGAATAATAGTAAAGGAGTGCCGACAAAGGTGTTATGGTACATTCCTCCGGTGCCGCATCTGCGGCGTTTATTCCGTAATGCTGATCATGCCAAGAATTTGACTTGGCACCATGATAAACGTGTTAAAGATGGCATGCTTAGACATCGAGCTGATGCACCACAAGGGAGAACCTTCGATGCCGATCATCTTGAATTTAGCGCGGAACCACGGAATCTACGTACCCACATGGTAATATGAGTAGTAAGCATAGTACTTGGCCCGTCATACTTGTCAACTACAATCTCCCTCCGAAGTTGAGCATGAAGCGGAAGTTCTTGATGTTGACTTTATTGATCTCTGGTCCTTAACAACTAGGGAATGACATTGATGTGTACTTGGCACCACTAATCGATGATCTAAAGAGCTTATGGCTAAAGGTAATCGAAGTTAGAGATGTTTACCATCAAGAGACATGCACACTCCGTGCAATATGAGTAGTAAGCATAGTACTTGGCCCGTTATACTTGTCAACTACAATCTCCCTCCGAATTTGAGCATGAAGCGGAAGTTCTTGATGTTGACTTTATTGATCTCTGGTCCTCAACAACTAAGGAATGACATTGATGTGTACTTGGCACCACTAATCGATGATCTAAAGAGCTTATGGCTAAAGGTAATCGAAGTTAGAGATGCTTACCGTCAAGAGACATGCACACTCCGTGCAATGTTGATGTGAACAATTAATGACTTTCCCGCTTATGGAAACCTATTTGGTTATTCAGTCAAGAGTTCTATTGGTTGTATCGTTTGTATGAAAGAAACATCTTCGGTTGAAGACTGGTAAGAAAACCGTTTACCTTGGTCATAGGAGATTCTTACCAAAAAATCATCGATACCGCAAACAAAAAAATACTTCCAATGGTAATACCAAAAAAAGAATCCCTCCCCAGGTTTTGATAGGTGAAGACATTTTTGAGATAGTTAAGGATTTGAAAGTAGTGCTTGGGAAAATAAAATGGAGTACCAAGGATCCGGTGGTTGACAGACCTTGGAAAAAGAGGTCAATCTTCTACGAACTTCCATATTGGATGATACTTTTCGTTCGTCATTGCTTGGATGTGATGCATATTGAGAAATATGTTTGTAAATCAATAGTGGGCACGTTGCTTGACATTCCTAATCAGAGCAAAGATGATAAAAAGACACCGTTGGATCTTAAGAATTTGAAGATTAGACGTAACTTGCTCCTTACGAAAAGAGGGAATGCTACTTACTTACCTCCTGCAAAGTACACATTATCAAGACAAGAGAAAAAAAAAAAAAAAAAAGCTTTGCGAATGGCTCCCTTCTATAAAAGTGCCCAACAAGTATTCTTCCAACTTCAAAAGGTTAGTGTCTATAAAGGATCTGAGGCTGATTGGAATGAAAACACATGATTGTCGTATCTTGATGCAACAGTTATTACCGTTTGCCTTGCGAGGGGTTTTAATGAAGGATGTAAGATTTGCAATTACCAAGTTATACTCATTTTTCAATTCGATATGCTCCAAGGTAATTGATCTATCTATACTAGATTCGCTACAATCAGAGTAGGTTAAGACATTGTGCTTGCTTGAGAAGTACTTTACACCCTTATTTTTTGACATAATGATTCATCTAATGGTGTACTTAGTACGGGAAGTTAAGCTATGTGGACTGGTGTACTTGAGATGGATGTATCATTTTGAAAGGTACATGAAGGTTTTGAAGGGTTATGTCAAGAACCGAAATAAGCCGGAAGGATGTATAGTATAAAGCTACATAGCAGAGGAATCGGTCGAATTTTGCTCTGAGTATTTATCCAACGCAGAAGCGATTACGTTGCGAAAGACTACAAACATTGACTTGAAAGGACTATCCGTCGGCATTCCATCGCCGGTAAATCGAGGTGAATGGGAGCAAGCTTGTCTTTATCCTTTACATAATAGGGTTGAAGTGGAGCCTTTTATTGAGGTTCATATATAGAAATTAAGATATGGAAATCCAAGAAGAGGAAGAAATGAAAAGTTGTTAGAAGATGAACACAATCGGACCTTTCGTTTGTGGATATGAAGACGTGTCTTTTAGAAGGACGGCTTTTTGCAAGACTTAATGAACCTCGCTAGAGAACTGTTGATGATATTTACACAGTATACATCATATGTCGTCAATGGTTATACATTCTACACTCGCGAAAGACATGAGGAGCATCCCGTTCAAAATAGTGGTGTTCTTATCCGTGCTAAGGCCATGTATGTTTTATCTGCAATGGACAAGAATCCAGTCTATGGAACCATGAACTACTTTGATTTCATTGAAGATATTTGGGAATTTGATTATTGTGGATTTCAAGTAACACTCTTTAAGTGTAAATGGGCCGACAATAATTATGTCAGGATTGACAATGATGGCATCACAGTGGTGAACTTTAGACGATTGGGATACAAAAATGATCCATTCATTATGGCATCACAAGCAATCCAAGTATTTTATACAATGGATCCTAACAATGTAGAGTTGTCCTTAATTGTGCCGATGAAGCCAAAAATGATCCATGATGGTCAAGAAAATAAGGAAGATTGCTCCGACATTCCATCATTCACAAAGAGATTGGCACCGGTTGAAGATATTGATGAATTCAATGATGTTGCTTCTCACTTGCTTCGACCCGATATCAAATAGACATGTGTTGAGGAAGTAAAGAAAAAAACTTAAACATTATGTCATTTAATTTGTACATCATTATTATTTTATTTTAATTCAAGATGTATTATATTTATTTTGTTATGTTAGTTGCTCTATATTGAACATTAAATTTGAACTGGGATCAATACTACCGTTTGGGTCACTTTTTAAATAACACATGAGTATTAGGCCATGGGATAACAGGAGAAAAAAAAACTATGATGACAAAAGCGGACTACATTTAGACAACAGTTTTTGGATAAAATCGTCATCTAATCGAAGGATTACACGATGGTTTTTTAAAAACTGTCATGTAATCCTCCAAAAATTTTGAAAAATTTCAAATTTTATGCTTTGAAATCCACGCGAAAACCCATTACTTAGATACACTTTCCTCTTCATTTCTCTTCATTTTCCACCTTCGCCCTCTAGACAACTCAAAGTTTTCTCCTATGTACCCACCTCCTTTGCCCACCCACCGCCACCTCTCTCTTAAAATCAGGTCAAGCCGCCGCCGCCGCCTACCACCTCGCTTTCTCGGTGTGGTCGTGACTATTTTTTTTATTTAAAGAAAAGCAAGGTGACTTCCATATTGCTCAATTTCTTGTTTTCTAACAAAACAACGAACACATAATGCTTTAATAATTTGCTTGGAGTGTAATTTATAGTGTTGTTTGAATGTTTTTTTTGTTGTTGCTCTTTGGAGATTAATGTTTTGTGCACAGTTTTGACACTTTACATACATGTTTTAACATGATTTTTTTCCGCTCACCACATACTCGATGAAATGCCAAAATGAATTTTTATTTTGGATAATCATATGGAATTTGATGTGAGTCTAGTGTGCTCGGTTTTTTAGTTGTTGCTCTAAGTTTTGGTGCATATGGTAAATGGTTTTGGTGCATGTGGTGCACGGTTTTTTTTCGCCCACCACTTGCTTGATGAAATGCCAAAATGGATTTTTGTTTTGGATAATCATATGGAATTTAATGCTATTCTAGTATGCTCCGTTTTTTAGTTGTTGCTCTAAGTTTTGGTACATGTGGTGCACAGTTTTTTTCCACCCACCACATGCTTGATGAAATGCCAAAATGGAATTTTGTTTTGGATAATCATATGGAATTTGATATTAGTCTATTGTGCTCAATTTTTTAGTTATTGCTTTATATTTTCGAGTCTTTTGTGCACAGTTTTGGTAGTTTACATATAATTTTCTACACAGTTTTTTTTTTTGCACACCACATACTCGATGAAATGTCAAAATGGACTTTTATTTTGGATAATATTATGGTTTTAGGTTTTTTATTGGTGAAATTAGTATACGATACGTTTGTGCAATTTTTTACCATTTTAAAATTTTCATATAATGTGTGCTTGGTTTTGTTAAGGTTATTGGTAGTGAATGTTAATTTGATTTGATTATATTAGTCCACCATACTTTTTTTTTTTTAATTTGTGTTGCAATAAATATAAGTAAGTGTTGGAATAAAACATTAGTCAAAATAAAATAGAAGATTCCAAAAAGGGACAAGCATAAAGGAAAAACCCATTTAATCCCAATGCCGATGGCAAGCGTAGAGCAACTATAATGAAACGCGTCCATATAGCAAGGAAAAGAGGTGAACGAATTGAAGTCACCTTTTGATAAGAAAGGATAACCAGAAGGAAAACACGGTGATGAATTGATAAGCTGGACTGGTGTGCTCACTCGAGAGCACGTTCCTATATGGATATAAGATTGGAGATCCCGTGATTTAGACGGATTGAAAGAAATAATTTGGAAAGAAACTGTTACTTCTTTCACCGTGGATGATTGCTTTCAGAGTACTTGTTTAAAATCATGTAGTGAAGTTGCAAGGAATTGTCGACATGATCTTTATAGATGTTTGTCGAGGACTTTGTAATAGAAGATAGTGTGTGGACATGGCCTCAAAAAGTTATTGACAACTACCCCAATATAGAAGAAGAGGATTGGGTGAAATTCATTCAGTATTGAACATCCTCACAATTCCAACAACTTTCAGATTGGGGAAAAGAAATAAAGACTAATAACAAATACACATCGAGAGGAGGCTGAGACGGATATAGAAAGCTTGACCAAGAAAAGGTATGTCAATAAATTTTGTTTGTAATAAATCATAGGCAAATTGTTTATTTAATGTCCTCATGTATACTAACGATGTTAAATTACAGTTTTTACTAGGAAATGGGAAAAAAGAGATGGGTTGTGGCTAGATTTACGGACAGGCTCAAATGGAGAGTTGAAAAATCAAGCATATAAAAAAGTTAGCGAGTTGATAGTAAGTTTACTAACTAACAATAAATTATTTATCACTATACAAACTTATACACTTAAGCTTAAATGAGTTCTCTTAATTATCTTGTAGATGGAGTACAACACACAGGAGAGCCAAGGCACTTTCAAATTAGTTGACACTAGTGATGTATTTACGCAAGCATTATCTAGACCTGAACGCTTAGGACGTATCCGTGGGCAATCAAAATTCGTAAAGCAGTCTTAGTACTTCAACCTAAATCGAAGTTCGAATAGAGATAATGAAGTACTATCGATGAGACGTGAAATAGAAGAATTAAAGGCGTTGGTGTGTGGTCTATATGCGAAGAAAGATGTCAATCCTTCATTTGACCAAGAGAATGTGCCAACCGTGGACCAGCACAATAGCTTTAAGGCTAGTTGCTCTGTCCAAGAAAAACAACATGGAGTGTTTGATCTGCCAACCATGTTGATTGACAGTCAGGAGTGTAAGCTCTATATTTTCGATGAATTTCATGGTGGACAGTTGGTTGTTGCGTTTGGATGAGCATGACTGGAGAGCTTTCTCACCAATACAGTCCATGGGATTCCACTAGGTGAAGGGAACATGCGTGTGTCAATCAATGTGTTAAAATTAAAAAAAAAACAGCATTACCTATTCCGACATATGAGACAACAACTGTGGAGGAGGCTGTTAATGGGTTTGTTGCTTGGCCTAAAACATTAGTTGAGCTCGACAGAGTATGAACAAGACGAGTCGAGAGCCTACTCACATTCCTGACCAAGCAGCTGAGGGACATAAATGCCAAAAAAAGCTTGGGAAAAAAACGATCAACTCTCGAATTGAGGTACAACAGGATGCACAACAACACCAAGCTTTGTTTGACTTTAATAAAATGAACATGGAGATGAGGCCTTTGGCTTGTTATGAACATAGTTCTATGCATCAAGGTAATCAGATAGAGGTCTCAATACCATACGCGATCATGAGTTTTGACATGCCTGTCTTTCTGAGCTTTGATGATATTTATGTGTTCATTAATTTACAAGAAATCAGTGCAAATTGTATATTAGTATACATCAGGTACGTCATTCTTTTTCTAAATTTTTTTTTATCTGGAAATTCTTCTATATGTCAAGCAGAGTAACAATTTTGATACGCTTATGCAGATATTTGGAGGAACCATGTAGGATTAGCGGGCGAGATGAAAAGTTTGTGTTTGTGTCTCCAACCTTGATCTCACCGGTTAGAACAGATACTGCAGATGATGGCATGAGAGAGCGAACTGATGTTTTTGTTGACTTTTTGCGTGACGGACCAAAAGGACGACTTTATCTTGTGCCACATAACAAAAAAGACATTGGGTTTTGTGAGTCATTGACCCATGAAAGGACCTTGTCCTTTATTTGGGTCCTCTTCGAGAGAAGAAACGAGATAATTTTACTAATCTAATGAAAATATAAGTCAATTTTCATATGTTCCTTTTTTGATTTAATCTTATTTAAATGCATCTTAATTAGTTTGAATTTTATGAACTTGCTAGGGCCCCAACAGATTGGAAGCTTCTGACTGGATATGGGATTAGAAAGAGATGAGACTGTAAAACGAAAATCTCACACCGTCCTTATCCTTTCCAAGAGGGAAGTATTGAATGTGTCTATTTTGTTTTAGGTTTTATGAGGGACATAGTATTGAATGGAATTGATGTACTTGAAAGTAAAGAATTTTTTAATTCTCATGATTTGGATTCGATTAGGGGAGAATGACCTAGCCATGTAATACAATTCATTAATTATGACATGTAAACTTGTAATGTATTATATGGTACATGTTTTTACTTTGATACAATGTAGCTAATATCTTGGATCATGTATTGGATAACACATCGGTTAGGCAACCCATGGGAAATCACCAAAAAATGCCAAAATTTTTTTTAATTCAAGCAAAATTACACGACAGTTTTGGATCGAAATCGTCGTGTAATAATGCACATTACACGATGGTTTTTAGTGAAAACCGTTGTATAATGTGTGCCATTACATGACGGTTTTGCTCAAAACCGTCATGGAGCAAAACCGTCATGTAATTTTGCTTGAATTAAATTTTTTTTTTTTTACTTTTTTGGTTGATTGCACACATTACACGACGGTTTTGAGTCAAAATCGTCGTGTATTATTAGCATTACATGACAGTTTCGAGTCAAAACTGTCATGTAATAGCTACATTATACGACGGTCGTGTGATGTCTATATTACACGACAGTTTTGGCTTGAAACCATCATGTAAAATTCACAATTTTGTGGCATTTTGCTACTGTATTTCTTGATTTGACGACGGTGTTAACTGTTGTGTAATATTGAGATACCATGATGGTTATATAACCGTCATGGTATCTTCCACGACGTTGGATTACACCACAGTTAGCTAACCGTCGTGTAAACTTTACACGATGGTTAATAACCGTTGTGTAATCCTCAATTTTGACTAGTGCTAAATGTCATTTATTAAGCTTGTGTTTGGTTCGCTGGTTGAAGATGAAATTTTTAACTTGGAGTTAGTTGATTTTTCAAAAATTAGTTAGAAATTTGTTGACTTTTCAAAAAAAGACAAAAATTAAGATGAAAAAGTACAATCTAATTTGATTAAACTTGAATACCAAACAAAGCATAATTATTGCATAAACTACATCAGAAGTTGGATATGAGAACGACATATGTCTCTCTAATTAGTACTTCAAAGGCAATTAAACTAATTTTATTTCGACAAAATATCTTGTACATGTATTCATATCTCATGTCTAATTTGTCTTCCATATCGTATTTTCGTTAGTGGAAAGCTTTATATAAATTGAAATTTAGTTGAGTCTTTCAGCAAAGGGAAAAAAAAAAGGGTAATTAATTTAGAAAAAGTGGTACTACGATGGATATAGAAGCCATCTTTGCAAGAGTAAATTAAACATGCACAGGATGAACGCTTGTAAAACTAGTGCACGAATTTTTATATTTACTCATGATCTCATATCCAACATCTTTACAAAACGACGGTTTATAACCTTTTTTTTTTTTTTTTTGTTTTTTGAATGTTATAATATAACAACTAGTTGTGTCATATTACAAATAATTGCACAAAAAATTAAATGTAAATCTATTATTTGATACATGATTCCAAATAAAAAATGAGAACTGTCAAACCAGTCAGTCCAG
The DNA here is from genome assembly GCA_025413485.1 of Ficus microcarpa. NCBI lineage: Eukaryota > Viridiplantae > Streptophyta > Magnoliopsida > Rosales > Moraceae > Ficus > Ficus microcarpa. The sequence goes on along the minus strand of CM046379.1, from coordinate 20,548,251 downwards.
ATTCTTCGAACAATAGGGAAAAAAAAATATATATATATATATAGTCACATATCCGTGAGCAAAGAGGCCATGGAGTTCTTGAAAGAATACCCAAATATATAATCCATCAATCATCAAGCATTTTCCGTCTTGCAGAACAAAAAACAAAACAAAACAAAAAGAAAAAATAAAACAAAAAATATCATTCGCTAATGTAAATGTATATATAGAATAATATTTTCCAAATAAATGATATTGTTTAAAGCTGATTAATTAATTTTAATGAGTTGCGTGGACAATTTATGATAATCTAAATCAAACAATTGATGTAATACATATTAAGAAAGAGAAATATAAATGTACAAAGATGATGTAGACAAATTCTAAATGTTATTTTTTTAACTGAATGAGTGTAAAATGTAAACATGATGATGTAGTATATCTGGTTTACTGTATTATCTCTCTAATATATATATGAACATCATCGATAACTCTAAGCAGTTAAGTAGTATTACCAAAAAAAAAAAAAGTTTCATCAGATATTTTTACAGCTTATGCACATATAGGTCTGGAAGAACCTTTTTTTTTTTTTTTTTGTAAGATATTGCTCGCTTTCCAACAATAAAAATAAAAAAATCGACGGCTAGAAAATAAGAGTCAAAGATATATTTGTGCGACTCCATTCTTCAAATTCTGTTGTTTTTTCTAATGCAATATCTTATTTTGCATAAGGATTGTTGGGCTGAAATGTATTATTGTCTCTAAAACTTATTGTATATACGGTTTATCCTAAAAGTTTTTCATTTTTGTCATTTATCTTCTAAACTGTAAAACGTGTAGTAAAACACCCTCTATTAATTAGTTATTTTGAACAGAAATATGACACTTTTTGTTAACGATGGTACCCCAAATATTGTTGAGATTTTTTTTTATATAATTTGAAGTTTAATATATATTAGAAAGCTTGTTTCTTGAATTATCCATGATGTAATCAACAATCAGAATTAACACCCACGGGTGGATGGGATGGCAAAAGAGGGTGACGCCTTTCTTAGCTTCTTTCTTTGTCCATTCAAATTCAATCCCCATGAAACTCCCGTAAAGTCCCCGCTCCAGCTTTGGTTGTGGATGCATTGGGTTGGTGATGTTTTGGGCAAGACCTAGGTTGACAACTGTAAGAGACTGAGTGAAAGACCCATCTCTTTCTTACCATTCCTAGGGAAGTAAACCCCGCTTGTGGGCTAAAAATGGGGCGATGAGGCCACCACCAAACCCTTTTTATTCATTAAAAAAAAAACAACAATTAGAATTTCAACGGAAAAAAAAAAATCAATATGACATATGAGATTTCAAATGTCAGTCAAGTCTTAATTATTTTTTAACACACCCACAGAGGTGAATGGGATGTCAAAGAGGTGGGAAGTGTAATGCCCTAGAAATTCATAAACTTGATTCATCAATTATTATGATGGAATTTTTTTTCATTAATATACTTCTAACGAATTATTTTGATGAATATCAAATTTCAAGATCATAAATGATTGTATATGTATCATCAGTATGATGATGTTGATAATCTAACAATGTTGAGTTTCTCCATTTAAATGAGAAATTTTAGATACATAGAAGATGAGTTGAACGACATATAAATTTTTACAAAAAATGTATTATGTCGTATTAGAGGGATAAATGTTAATTTTTAGAAAAACCTCGATTTTTATTATTATAACGCCCTGACCTACGTAGGGCTGTTATCATACATACTTAAACTTCATTTTGGTTTTAATAACTTAAACTTACTTGAAAATTTGAGAATAATTTTTTTTTAACATATATAAATAGATTAGCTCATATAGTAAACTTGTCGTGCATACATACTGAAATGAAAAGACATACATAATTCACTCAAGTCTTCAAACTCCATATATACTGTATAACACAATTTATTTTAATATATATATATATTTCTGGTTCATAAGAGCTCGTGGAAAAACTTGCGTAGTGGTATCCCACACCGCCCTTCACTTGCTGCATCGTCCACAGGGCCTACTAATTAAGCTGCAGGCTTTTTACCTACAGTATAAAATATACTAATGAGCTAACGCTCAGCAAGTACAAACTTAATCTCACAAAAACATGTTAAGCATCATGTAACTTGTGCATGAACCATTTATGATCAATTATGAACCTCTTATGCTTCATTATGAACTTGTTATGGACTTATTATCTTGCTTAACATGTGGGCCCCTTGTGTACGTACCAAATGTGCGCAATCCACAGAAAGTTAGGATTTGCAAGGTCCTTAACAATTCTGAAAATCGTGAAAGCCTTCACGATCTAGCGGAAGGTCTTAGTAACTTAAAACATGTATAATCCTCCACGATCTGGCGGGAGGTTGGTACGACATCTTACTTGTCTTGATTTAGTCTTAGTCTTATTACTTTTTCAAAACTAAGATTCTTTACTTGTGATCTTATTAGTCATGATGTATAGATATAGTATGACATAAAGATCACTAACATAGAATGACTTGTGGTATTAGCTTAAAACATGGCATAAACGTAAACATGGCATCATTAGAAAACATGGCATGAACTTAAACATGGCATCATCATCATCATCATCATCATGTAAACATGGCATCATTAAGTCATACTTGAAAATAGTTACTATTTTTCAAACTGTAGGTGAGGTTTGTACTTACCTGATATACTATGTCTTAGGTTTTGTTACTCCAAATCAGGTCGCAACAACAGGTTACTTCTGCTATTAAAAGGAAATAGGGTAATGATCTTATAAATAATAATCATAAAATATTGATAACTTAACTAATATCCATGAGTAACCTTAGTTATATGTCCCCTATACATACTTACGATAACTTACTTAGTTACTAAACATAACTCTAAGGTTTATGGTCTACCATGCTTAAAAATATATCATTAGGCTACTTAAACTAACCTTGGGTACTAAGCCCAATCATACTTGAATAGTATTAGATTAGTATTCATAACTTCGGGTCTAAGCCTGATTACTTTCAATCCATATCCTATTATGTTACTATAGGTAACCTTGGGCTTTACGCCCAACCTAGTAACTTAGGTATCCTACCCAGTTACTGTTGGTTATTAAACTGTTACCAAGTCAAGATAGCTTTTTGGGCTATCTACTTATTTCTTCTTTATTCTTGAAAAGTCCTAGTTTTCATTGTCCATTTATTTTTCTTATAAAAATCATTGCATAATTTTCCAATATGTTGCCAAAACTGTAATTCTTTGAATAGGGATTACAAAAATTGTCAAGTGTTGGAAACTGCTTTTGAAACAGTTTCATGCTGCCAATTATCAGTGTATGTGCAGGAATTTCTTTTTCTTGCACTACTTTTGAAAATTCTGTGCAGGAATTTTCTGTTTCCTGCACAATTTTTGGAATCTAATTTTCATTTAAAAATCTGTATTGAATCTGAAAAAGTTTTCTTCATAAAAGTTTTAGGCTTGAAAAACCCTACAACTTTCATGCTTTCCTCAAAACCCAGTTCGGTCTCTAACCCACTCATTTTCCTTATTGAACCTACCTGGTCGTGTATATAGTCTGGGCATGACCAAGTTCGGATTTTTGTATTAAAAGAAAAAGAAGGCCATTGGTGCCTTCTTTTTGAAAATTGTCCATGTTACCCCCTAGGAATTTCCATTTTCTACAACTTTCATGTTTTAAGTTTCTCCAAATTCAGCCTCTAAGGGCCTCAAAACTGCCTTTCCAGTAGACTGCCCAGTTTTACCCGAAACTGGCAATTTTACCTTAATTCCGTTTTTACGTAAATCCTATGCGCACACTACCTCAAATGGTCATGACCATGAGCCTACGACAAACATACAGCACTTTCTAATGTAAACTTTCATCGACATACATCCATGCATACACATGCAACCCTTGTGGTGTTCTTACACCAAGTTAGGGTTTAGAATTTAGTTTGCATATCCCATACATCATTCATCAACATGCATAACCTATAACTTCTTAGACATATAGGGACATACAACTAACATCATAAAAACATACATACAAATCCTAGGATCATGCAACCATATCAACAAAATCATGCATAACAACATAAATCAAAACCACCTACTTCCTAATCAAGCACAAACCTATAATCTAAGCTAGTGCATAAGAAAATAAATTGAGCTTATACTCTTACAATCCAACATTGAAAATACACATAAATCTTGAATTAAAACTAACTTTGAAAAACTTAGGGAACCAAGGAGGATTACCTTAATCAACAATAAGTTGGTGTTAGGTTTGGATCCAATTTTTTTCCCCCTTGCTTTCTACCAAATTTGAATTCCCTCTTTGGTGTTCCTCAAAATTTTCCGACCACCACTTGCTTTGGTGTTCTCCAAAATTTCCGACCAATACTTGCTTATGCTTCTCTTTCTCTTTCTCTTTTTTTTTTTTTTTTTTCCTTCTCTAGGGTTTCGGCTTTTTAAGGGGGGAGAGAGTGAGGTGAGATTTTGGCATAGTTTTGGGGTATTTTCACATAAAGTGAAGCAAATGAACCCTCCCTAATCACCTATTTATAGGTGATAATTATTTAATTTTTAAATTTATTTTTAATCCAAAAATTGCATAATAGCCCTTGAGAGAAAAATATTTGCTCACACCCCCCTTGATGTAAGACCTAGATTTTTTTGATGTTACTATTTCCTTTCAAAGGAATTAAATGTATACCATGGAGGTATTTATGAAAAAGTTCGGTTAAGAGTTTTTCTTACATTTCGTGAGTTCTTATGGTTCAATAAAATTCAAAATGGATTGCTTAGATTAGCAACGGACCTTTTGAGCCAAAATAGATGAAAAAGTACATGATTCCATATTGGTCAAAGTTTGACTGAAAAAGTCAACTTTGACTGAGAATGTCAAAGTTTGACTAAAATGGTCAAAGTGATGATCGTACAGTTACGTGACAGAGCAGTATAGAAAGTATACTGCGAAAACTGTCTTTACGGTTGAGATAGCATGAATAGGCTTTAAAACCACCTTAGAAAATCAAGCACACCAAATAGGAATTAAGGGCAAAAAGGGCTCGGAAAAATAAGAAAAATTTTATACTGTCTATTTTTACACAGATAAATTTTGGACTGTAGTACAGTATAAAAATACTATGTATAAGTGAACACAGTATTGAAAATATCTGTGTAGCTCAAAAATGGACTGTATATTGAAGAAAAGAGCCAAATAAGCCTTAATTATGCTTACCTCATCAACTTTTTATTTATGACATCATAAATAATTAAACAAGCTTTGGAAAGAAATCTTGGAGAGTTCTAGACTCCTCTTGGCCGGCCACCTACACCCCCCCAATGTGTGATTTTTGATTTTTCAAGGGCTTTTATGCAATTTTTACAAAGTTTCCTCACCACTATAAATAGGTGAGAGATTGTGTTCATTTTATTCAAAAACTTAGCCAAACTCTTGCCATTTTTACTCTCAAAATCCGAAACTTAGGAAGAGAAGAGTGAAGGAAGAAAAACAAAAATTGCAAGGGGGAAAAAACGTAGGGAGTGTTCGGATTTCTAGTAGGAAGCCAAGAAAAAGTTTGAAAATTTTTGAAACCCATTTTGACCTAGTGGCCGGTTGTGGGAGAGAGAGGAAGGGAAGAAGAAAAGTGAAGGAGGAAAAGGCTTGGAGAGTGGCTGGATGTGCTACGATCATACAATAAGTGACCAAAAATTTTTGGTACTCTTTGAAGGGTGAAAATCGGATTTGGAGGAGTTCTAGGGGGGGGGGGGGGGAGATTTGAAAGCCAAACCCTAACCCAATCTTGAGCTAAATCAAGGTAAACCTTCTTAGACCTCAAACTCTTTAAATTAAGCATTCAATTTGAAGTTTACATGTATTTCAAGTTGAAAGATGTAAAAGCATAAGCTCAATTTACTTATTGCCCTAGATTAGATTTTTAGGGTTTAAGCATGGTTTAAGTTTAAGGGTGGTTTGGTTTATTAGCTTTAATTGCTTTATGCTTATGCTTATTTGAATGTTAGGATTGCATGCTAGATGCTTGATGTGTTGTTTGTCCCCTAAAAAAATGTTCAAACATGTTCTAGAATGGTATGATAGGGTGCTAGAATAAAGTTTGAATGTATGGATTGGTGTGATGCAAACTAGAACCATGCAACCCTAGGTTAGGGCAAATTGGTTGATGGGCTGCATGGACACGATGAGACTGCATGAATGAGAAAATGGGACGTTAGAAAATGCTGCATGCTTGCTATCTAGGCTCCCGCGTGTTCGGTTGAGTTAGATTTCACGCAATAGGACGTAAAACGAATTTAAGAATAGAAACTGCCAGTTCGGATTCAAATTAGCCAGTTTTCTGGACAGTGGAATTTGTGGCCTTTAAAGGCCGAATTGGGAAAAACATAAAACATAAAAGTTGTAGAGAAGGGTTTTTCCTAGGGGGCAACACGGACAGATTTTCAAAATAAGACTCCAATGGCCTTGGTTTTTATGAAAACCCGAGCCTGACCGTGCCCAGGATTTATGCACGGCCAGGTGAGTTCAAATGGCAATATGAACATGTTAAAGTCCGAAATGGGTTTTTCTCAAAACATGAAAGTTGTAGGATTTTTCAAGAGCTAAAACTTTCATGAAGATGACTTTTCCAAATTCAATTTATATTTTTAAATATAAACTAATTTCTAAAAACTATGTAGGGAACAGGAAATTCCTGCACAGGATTTTCTAAAACAAACACAGAAAAATAGTATTTCAATGTTTTTAACTATGAAAACTGTTCCAATGGCAGTTTTCAGCAGTTTTCAGTCCTTAATGATTTTATAAAGCCTTACTCTAAGAACAATGAATTTTTATAAGTTAAGTAAATGATTTTTTTTTAAGTTAAACTACCAAAGTTTCCAAAGAAATGGAAAATGGGTTTTAAACCAAAAATTTGGTAAGCAAGACGATTACGGATAGTAATCGGAAGTGATATCCAAGTTACTGGGCCAAGCCCAAAGCCTAAGGTTGACCCATAGAGGGTTGACCATAGTTGATCATAGTTGACCAAAAGTTGACTTGGGTTAACCAAGTTTGACCCAAGTTCATCACCTTAAAGGTTACCCAATATAACCCTATAGGATACCAAGATTTGGAATTAGGTTAAGACTTAAGGTTATTGATAATAACCCAATGGATTTTGGACCAAGTATAAATAAGACCTAAGCCCAAGAATAAGGAGGTAATCTAATAAGTCCTAATTCATGTTTAGTTAGTCTTGAACCATAAGGTTAATTGTTGTAACCAAGTAAGACATCTTGTTTTTAGGGGGACATATAACCAAGGATATGCATGAATGTTGGTTAGGTTACCAACATCTTATGATTATGAATTCTTACACTATGTTTGTGGAATAACAGGAGCTAGCCTGTTGTTGCATCCGAGCTTGGAGCAGCACCCGATAGGACATAGTTATAGCAGACAAGGTAAGTACAACTCCGCTTACATCATAGGCTTTATTATGGTACTTGCCTAAGTATGTTAGATGTATGCTAGAGATGTATGCCATATTGTTACTATGCTACGTTATTGCTATGCTACGTTGTTGCTATGCTATGTTGTTCATATGTTATGTTGTTGCTATGCTTTGCTGTATGCCATATTATTTCTATGTTGTATGTTAAGTTATGATGTATGATAAGCTAAGATCATGATGTATGTTATGACATAGTATGTTATGATTGAAACATGAATTATGTAAAAGTGACATCACGAAGCATGTTTACTAAACTATATGATGAGAATAAAGATCAAGAATGATAAGATGAAAAGAAAGTAAGATGGCAAGTAAGTTGCCTGTGTCGTACCGACCCACTCGTAAGTCGGGTTGAACTATGGTTTGAGTTAAAAATGGACTGGCCGCCCTAACCACTCCCTAGTTGCGCGCCCGGTACGTACACTCAAGTAAGGGGTCCATAATTAAGATAAACTATGAAAGTAAGATAAGAATAAATAAGAAAAGCAGAATACGAGCATAAACGGATCATGCATATATTATACGATGCTATGTTAAGTGATGAAATGAGATGCTTGTTACGATGATTGAAGTTATGATACGATGTGATATGCCATGATGAGTTAGGTCAGGATGTGTATAATAGGCTATGTTTGTTTATGTCGCGGTGTAGGAAGTTGTACTTGCTAAGCGAAAGCTCACAGTCTTACGTCTATACTGTAGGTAAGCAACCTGCCAGCAATTGTTGATACAAAATGGAAGAGCGTGGCGGGGCATACTGTGAAATGTGGGAAATCAAGCCACTATGCGTTTCGTCTTCTTACGTATTTATTGTGTGTGTGAACATTTTTATTTAAGATATTTTTATACGTTTGCACACTTATATGCCTCGTATAAAAAAATTTTTCCGCTGTTTTCGTAAATAAGTAAGTATGTATATATGGTAACGGCCTGTGCTAGGCGGGTTGTTACACTTGAGATGGCCGACCATGGTGATGCCTTGGAGGCTAAGTTATTTGCTCACTAAGTAAGTGCTTGTTTACCTCACCATGCTTACCTCATCATTCTTACCTCATCATGCTTACCCCACTTTTTCTTAAAATTGAACTTTGGTCCCTAAGGACAAAATGTTTGCACTTTGGTCTCTGTGAGGTAGCCGGTTAGGATAGAGCCACTTGGCTTCCAATTCATGTATAATTATCCACTTAATTTCAAAAATCCCTTATTATTCTAAATAATGTGCTTGATTTTTCTACAGTAGTCTTGACCTTTATTCCTACTGTTTTATCTGTGATGATGGTTTGTCACAGCATAATTCCTATACTGCTTGCTATAATACCGTCATATTCATACCTTTGACTTTTCTTAATCAAACTTTGACCAGCATAAAATCATAAATTTTTATTATGCCTTTTTCCTCAAAAGGCTTTCTACATGACTAAGCAAACTACTATTGAGTCTCGTAGCTACTTAATCGAGAACTCAAACATATATTGATAAAATTATGAATTTTACATTGATATTCATAATTTTCATGAAACATCACATAAACACGTAGCACGGACTTAAATTTCTTTACATACAAGGAAATCATGAGCTGTAAAATTTCGGTTATTACAATTATTATGTTAATTTAATTATCTTAGTATTTAATTTGGTCATATCAATATTTAGGTTTTGAGAGTATGATTGGGAAATTAATATGTCAAATAAATAGAAGATGAATAATTAGGATTTATTCTTAGAAAATCTAATGGTAGAAGATTGATTAAGAATTGTGCTTAAGTTTGAAATCAATGGTTTAGATTTTATTTTAAAGAATCCTAGGCAAATCAATGGTCAAGCTTTAGATGATAAGTGACCAATAAGAGCTTAAGGTAAGGATTGGTGTGATGGAAGATCCAATGGATGAAAATAAGGATGACAACTTTTAATCAATGGTGGAAAAATTGGAAGAAAGAAACACAAAATGAAAATGAGGGGGGGGGGGGGGGGAAGGGATCCAGATTTTGTGGACAAAGAGCAAGAAGAAATTTGAACAAATGAGGAAAAAAAAAAGTTGTGCATGCATGCAACCTTATATAAGAGATGACGTGACTTGTTTTGGCAATATGTCACAAAGAAGAGACGAGTGAAAGTGACCATTTGTCTCCACTTTGTTGAACAAAATTTTCAACCCAACTCCCTCCCTTAAGTGGCGGTAATGAAGGGGAGAATCAGCCAAAAATTTTCCTTTTTTACCCCTCAAAATACAGTTCCCTTAAAGCAAATGTTGACTAAAAACAAGCCCCTAACATCTCATTTTATTCTCACACAAGTTAAGCTAAAAAAAAACCCTAGCTTCTCTAGCTACCACCACCAACACAATTCTCCATCTCCCAACACCCCTCTAGCACCCTCCTCGCTCCATTTTTAAGCTCCAAGCAATCCCAATACCAAGTTCGAAGAAGTGTGAAGCAGAGTTAGAGGATATGTTACTACAGGTAACCTAGTGGTATTATTTGTGTTTTAGTCATTTTTGGAGAACTAAAGCTCAATGTTCAATTAGAATCTTAATGTCATGCTTTTTCTTACATAGGAAAAAGTTTTGAGAAGAACTTTAGAGGTCTAAGATCTTAAAGGCTCCACGAAGCATTTCGATAAGATCTACGAACCTTGTTGGAGCTTGTAATTGTTGTGGTAATATGACATGCATTAGAAACTTGGGTATGAAAAATATATTATATGACAAGATTCTATAAAGGTTAAGCCTTATTTTAGGTTTTGGAAACACTTAGTTTGCTTTTGAATGTCTAAAATTATGTGTATTTGAAGTTGTTATACAAAACTCTATAGAAAAAAGAGCCTTTGGGGTACAGTCTAGCCAGAGGTTTTATATACTCCGAAACCTTTAATCTCAAAATTTTAGATTTTAAGTTATAAATCTAAAAACTAGATTCTTTGAGCTTTCCAACAAAGTATCATGTGTCTCAAACGAATAAATGTGTAGTTTTTGGTGAATTTTAAAAGTTTAGACTACGAATCAAAAGTCTTTGCTGGAACCATGTACTAGCCACGGGTTTTGTATGTTTTGGGTAAGTACAACATAATGTTTTACAAAATTGTTCTTAGTGTATGAACTAGACACCATAAGCTTTCCAATGACATATATTTTGCCTTATTTGGTCTTGTAAGTGAATTATTATCATTTTCTAAATTTACCCATAAATCTGAACTTATAATACATATGTGGGACCAATAGTAACAAAACCTAAATTTATAATATGAAACGCTTAAACAATAAAGGTAAAAACTATACAGCTGTAAAGTAGATATCTCAAGCTTCGAAATGAGGTATTATGCATTTAAAATAGATATGTACATAAATTTTAATAAATTATATAATATTGTATTGAAATCTGTTAAACTGATATTTCATCATAAGATATTTAGGAAAACACTCACATTAGTGTTTAGAACGCTTGAAATCTTAGAAAACAAATTATAAAGATAGAAACTAGATACTTCAAACTTTCCAATGAGTATCAAGCATCCAAAACGGGATTATAATCAAATTTAAATAAATCTTACAACATAAAATCCTACACCGACAAAATGATTAAACATTAAAATGTGACATAAGGGTAAGTCATAACATATTGACATATTTAGTTATGAAATGAGTTGATATTAAGTGTATGATCAAATAAAGTGAAAGATCCTAATTTTATAAATTTAAATCACGAGTTTTTAAATAGACTAAGATAAAGTACACTAAAGGATTACTGAGTTTATACCAAGAGACTATCTTAGCCCAACTAAATGATCATAACTAAAGGGATTAGGCCTTACAAGCTCAATACTGGATGGGAGGTATACACTTAGGTGACTTCTTGTCACATTGATTTATTAATTAATTAACTAAGAAAGAAATGAATAAAATAATAAATACATAACCAAATGTAATTATATTAAGAAAGTTAATTAGTAATTAATAAAGTAATTAATTAATTAATTAATTAATTATAAGAGTTAGTAAGTGATAATTAGCTGTGAAAGTAAGATTATTATGTTGAGTAACTATATAATTATAATACATGATTTATTAGAGATTAGTTAATCATTAATCATTGATACAATTGTTAATATAACTATAGATGATTAATTAGAGATTAATCAAACATTAATTTTTAGAATAATCTAATTATTAATCATTAATATGAGAATTAATAATTTATGTTATTATATGAGAAAGAATATTTAAGTAATAGAATTAAATTATTAGCAATATAATTATTAATTAGTCAATTAAAATTATGTAATTAATTATAATTACTCAATTAAATAAAGTAAAATTAACTACTACCAAATTAATTAATTAATTAATTAATCAATTAAATTAAATTAAATTGAAGTAAGTAAAGTTAAAATAGTTAGATAATAATTAGTCAAAATTTATTTAACACTTAATTATTAGTTTAAATTAATTATTAAGGTTACTTATGATTTAAGTAAATTAAGTTCACTTTAATTTATAAAATAAATAAATAAATAAATAAATAAAGTAATATGACTGTGATTCTATCTAATAATGAGATATTGTTAAATCAGGACAATTTCTCGAATCTGCGTAGTAGGATATACAACTCCGGAAGTTTAAGCACATAAGACAAATAAGTACAAATATCACCTACAGCATGGAACAAAATGTTTTTATTTGTTGATACTCTGTGTTTGCTATGACTTGTCTTGATGATGTGATGAGTTTATGAGTTATATGCATCGCTTTAATTAATCATTTGACGTGTATAATTTCTTTTACATTAATTTGATCGACATACCTCACATGTATTTATGTCATAATGATATATGCATAATGACATGTAAATTTTTACATTGTCATAATTAATAAGAAAGAGACTAACGAAAGATAGGAATAAATGACATACCAACCTCTAATTAGTGAGATGACATGATAAGAATGAAAGTTATAAGTTATGATTTTGGATGTGATTGGACGGTCGTTCCTCCAACTTCCCATTGGTTGCGCGCATATGAGTACGACATAGGGACCCTTAAGTAGACAAGACACGCATATAATAAAGCATAATTGAACACACATAGGTCACATACATTTTTTGAACATTCATGATGTTACATATGATGATATAATTTTATGAAAATGTTTTGTGAGATATTGTTTGTACTTGCTAAACGAAAGCTCATATGTGTGTGTTCGTGTTGTAAGTAATGCAGGTAAGTAGCCCGCTACTTATATATTTTCGGGATTAGTGGAGCTATGCGGAGGCGATAAAGGAAGTGAGTGGGATACCACTACGAATTTAATTTTCATATTTAGATTTCTTAAATTATTTTATAATGACTATATTTATACAATGTTTTCAATATTTTGGCATTTCTACATTAGTTGGAGTATTTTATGAGAAAAAGACTTTAGTTTCTTTTTTTTTTGCTCACATGACGTTATAACTTTTTAAATATTATGTAAGTATAAATTTGAATAGGATATTTATTATTCAGGGATTTTCAATTTTCTCTGTTAAAAATTTTAGTTTATCAAATTCTTCAAGTACCGGTATAATCTGTATGAAAAAAAAAATATCTGTATTTTTGAAACCTAACGTAAATAAGTGTTAAGACTAAATGAATTAAGAATAAGTAAGTTAATTAACGGTCCGAAAAGTCGAGTCGTTATAGGAAGTATTTGCTAGACATCTCTCCTTCCCATTAGGGTTCGATTCCCAATGTCTTCCCTTAGGTCCCGCTCTAACTTTAACTGTTGAAACTTGATTTGGTAATAACAGAATAGACCTCGGGAGGATGACTGATAGAAACTAGTATAAATGACCTGTCTCTGTCATACTTGAGGAAGTGGTCATGCCTGTGGCGCTAAAAATCCTAAAAATGATAAGACCATCCCCAGATTTTATATATATATAAAAAAAAAAAAAAGTTTTAATTATTTTTTGATTGAATCAAGTCTTAATTATTAAACGTACCGAAATTCATGTTATGGAGTAATTTACAACCGGTGTTATGTGGCTGACAATTATTCTGACGTAGACTAGTTTTCATTACTTTTTAAAGACGAAAAATGTTAAAAAGCTTTAAGATTCGGTATAAGAATTGTCTTACCGCTTTATATATATGAGTTTATTTATTTATTTATTTATTTATTTTTGTAATTTTTATGTTTACTTCTTTAAGTGTGTGTTTGGTTGGTTAGTTTGAGTTGAAATATTTTAGTTGTAATAGTAAATTTTTTTGAATTTTCAGAAAAAACAAAAAACTTTTTAAGAAAAAGACAAAAACTTTTTAGAAAAAAAACAAAAAACAGTACAACTAGAGTTGGAATAAACTAATGAAGCAAACAAACCCTAAATTAGTTAATATCTTAATTTTCAATTTTGGACTTTTTTTTTTCCCCCTCTCTCTCTTCAAGATAATAGGACTCGTTTTTTCTCTTATTTTGTAAAGGAAAATAGTTTAATGAAATAATATTAGAAGAAGTTCAACACATACGTTTCGAAGAGGAAATTATATAACGTAGGACCAATTTCTTTCGGCCAGATATCACCCCGCGGGGGGGGGGGGGGGGACACATAGTTATTTGTCTGACAGAGATCTTTTTAGGAACACATGATAGGAATAAACATCCTTTTTTTTTTTTCTTTTTTTTTTTTAAAAGCTGAATGCTCATATTCAGGGTTCTTAAATCAAGTTGAAAAATAACTAAATATTCCGTTGTAACCAGTTAGATGATAGGAGAGAAATTTGAAAATGAATATTTAGATTTGAAACTTAAAAATATTTTTATTTCTCTTTAATAAATGAGAATCATAGATGTATTTATAAATGACTTAAGACTGTATCCATGATGAGGATAGCATATTAAAATGAAAATAATATGATAAAAGTTTTAAATATATAAATAAAGGGACAGGCACAGAAGAGGAATGCTCCATGACTCCCATCAATGTTTTTTTGAAATGAGTCACCTGGAATTTTGGAACACGTTACGCCACTTGGAGTATATAGTCACACTGCATCCAACGGCTAACTGATTGTCAAATAGGAACGGGCCCTACCTCTATTCCGCACAGATTATTTTCTTTTTAAAGAAAAATTCGGAAAGGGAACGTTCTACGTTGTTATTATTATTATTGTTTTGAGCATTATCAAAATTATTCTTTAGATGTTGATATGAATGCCCGTTTAAGTTCTTATGGATGGGTCTTACTGGTCGACGAAAAGAGCACGTCACCGTAACTTTATTTGGATTACTAGATGCCGGGAAGCTTCAGTACAGTCCATATACGTCTTATGTACTTAAAAAGTGCCTGATCACATGTCGTAGGCTAAGCAAACATGTATAGAAAAATAGTGTTCCAAGAAAACAAAAAAACTTGTGGGGCAAATATTACTAAGATACTATGCAAAAATAATATATGCGAAAGTAGACGTAAACATCATATATATATATATATATATATGTATATGTTAGAAATGATTCAAAGAATTGTAGCCAAAAGCTTGACAGGGCAAGTGGAATTTTAACAGTACTTATTAGTAATTAGTAACGATACAATTTGTTCCCAATCTGTTGTCACTATTACAGAATGTGGATTTCATGATGTTTTTAACCATCGTGGTAACACTTCCACGATGGTTTTCTAACCGTCGTGAAATCTAAGCTCGTGGAATTTTTTCAGATTCAACGACGGTTTTTTAACTGTCGTGTAATGGGTAAAAATAAGGCCTAATTGTGCATATTTAAGAGCATACTATGACGATTTCTCAGGGATATCGTCGTGGTAGCCTCGCGCTACCACGACGGTTTCCATGACCATCGTGGTAGGAAACAACGAAAAAAAAAATTTGCGAATTCAACACTTTTTTCTGAAAATTTGGTAAACCGTCGCCTCACCCAACTATTGTACAACAATCCAAAACTAAGTCTCACTCATATAGGCATTTTATCGAACATATAGTGTATAAAAATTTAACATGCAAAATCAACACTTATTTTCGTGGAAAAAATCACGCAAAATCACAACAATCAACAATCACTGAAAATCAAGTTTACAATCAACCAAATTCACTTCCATAAACTATGCGGTGAAAGAGAGACTTACCAAGTACTCGAGTGTGGGTACGGGCGGGTCAATCGGTACCAACTTAGGCAACAATGTAGGCACAGCGATAAAGAGAGGGAGACGAGGTAGCGAGGGTGAGGACGAGAGAGAATGGAGATGGGAGCCAAGAGGGACAATGGAGGGAGGATGCACGGCAAGCAAAGAGAGAGAATGGAGAAAGAGTTTCGAAAATAAGATAGAGAAAGTGGAGGGAGTGAGGTTTTTATTTAGTTTTTATACATAGTGAGTAAAATTTACATCTAAATTTAAGCGTGCATAGTTTTCGAGAAATTTTGAAAAAATCATCTTGGTATCTAATTTTTTTATTTTTTTTAAAATACCGAATTTTTTTTCAAAAATTTTAGTTGAGATACCATGATGGTTAAAAAAACCATCATGGTATCTATTTTTTTTTTTAATACCGAATTTGTTTCAAAATTTTAGTTGAGATACTACGACGGTTTTTTTAACCGTCGTGATATCTCAAGTTACCACGACGGACGGTTTTTTAAAAAAACCGTCGTGGTATCTAATTTTTTTCTTTTTTCAAAAAAATACCGAAATTTTTTTTCAAAATTTTAGTTGAGATACCACGACGGTTTTTTTAAACATCGTGGTATCTAATTTTTTTTATTTTAAAAAAAATACTGAATTTTTTTTAAAAATTTTATTTGAGATACCATGACGGTTTTTTTAACCATCGTGGTATCTCAAGCTACCAAGACAGTTTTTTAAAAAAACCATCATGGTATCTAATTTTTTTATTTTTTTTTAAAGGCCGAATTTTTTTTCAAAATTTTAGTTGAGATACCACGACGGTTTTTTTAACCGTCATGGTATCTCAAGCTACCACGATGATTTTTTGAAAAATGTGTTGTGGTATCTAATTTTTTTAGTTTAAAAAAATACCGAAATTTTTTTCAAAATTTTAATTGAGATACCACGACGGTTTTTTTAACCGTCATGGTATCTCAAGCTACCACGACGGTTTTGCTATAACCATCGTGGAGGTTTGAAGATTCCATGATGGTTATTAAAAACCGTCGTGGAAGCATGGTCTTCCACGACGGTTTTCTATAACCATCATGGAAATGTCGGCTTCCATGGCAGTTTTCTTCGTGTTTTTGTCGCATTTTTCACGACGGTTTTTTTAAAAACGTTCGTGAAAGTTCCGTCGTGTAATCCATATTTTATAGTAGTGTGTGTTAGACTACATGTACTTTACATCGGAAACGAATAACTGATGTGATATAATTATACTACTTTGTACACAAGTTGCATTAATTTGTCGTATTTTAAATAATATAGGGAAACAACATACATGTGCTGGATAAGATGACGGTGATTCGTGAGGTGGTGGAAGCTGAGGGCTTTGGTCCTCATCTTACCAGATGGTGAGATTTGAGAATGAATAATTATTGACATAGTAAAGTATAAACGCTTTGGAGTTTGGTTTTTTAAAGTCTAATATGATTCTAGAACCGCTGTTTCTTTTTCTTGTCCTGATAGTTTTTCTTTTTATGTTATTTGATAACTCGCAGTTTCGTTAAATACTTTTAATATCTGGCGTTTTTTATGAAATTAAATTCTTAAATTCAAATGATCTGACACTATCGAATGATAGATAATAAAACAAAAAATTTGGGACACCAGATCTCAACTTGTCTAACATAGCATCACGAAATTGTATTGAATGAGTCGGACTTTAATGACACACTACGGCATCTCTAGAAGCGATGCAAGCTACCTATACTATCGTTTTGAGATGCTATGGAAACAACTTATTGTAGTGCTCAAAGGGGGGTTGGGAGGTTCGGGAGAGTGAGTATGGATAATTTTGTTATTGCACTTTGAAAAATGATCACATACCACATATGTCAGCTATTCCCTTTAAAATTGACAAAATTTAACCCCTTTTTGAAATCCCGTTTTAAACTCACTTTTTAAACTTTTTCTACGTCATTTTCTCTCACGAATTTATTGTTTAAATTGTTAGATTGAATCTAGTTTTGACGATCATTGCAACTAAATGTATTAATTTAAGTAGATCTTCACTCATAAAATTAGGTACTGATAAAATAGTTAGATGTTGTAATAAAATTCGTTATGATTAAGAAGTTCAAAAAAGAAAATCACACATTTTTTAGATTCACCGTGTCTTCTTTAACCTTCCAATTTAACCCCAAAAACTACGCCCCCAATAATAATTAGGTTCCATACACTCAACATATTTGAGTGTATTGATATAAGAGAATGATCAAGAGAGTAGTATCAAGTACACATATGCACGGATCAAACAACAAACATAATAGTACTTCTTTCTCTATCTCTCTCTCTTCCGATCTGTGTGTATCTGACTCTCCTAGCTACTTCTCCAGTTTGGTTTCAACATCTTGCTCTGATACAGCATTCACCAATGGAATTTTCTGTGTCTCTTCATTCTTTCCCCATAGAATTGCATACAAGCCTATGATGATCAGCATAGCTCCTACAATACTGAAAGACAAAATCCATTCAACCTTAAAAATCCAGATTAAGTACATAAAAACAATCTGTATATATATATATATAATAAATATATATTTACACGTAAATATACCTTCCCAAGTGTAGAGCTTCTCCGAGAATGAGCAGTGCCATGATAGCTACTAGAAGAGTGCCCAAGGGTCTATATGCAGTCGTAAAAACTGGACCTTTTATTCGCAAGACCAGATTTCGGAGATAAAATGCAATACCGAAGAGAACAATCCCCTGCATAAACATAAATAGAAACTTAAAAATTCATATGAAAATCAACTAATTCAACCTACCTTGCCTGGACAAATTATGAACTGTAAATATTTCTTACACTGTAAGTAGGAGCAAGAAGTGTGATATCCCATGACAACCTCCAAGAGGCAGCTCTATGATCCAAAATTGCAGCCATGATTGCGGAGAGGAAAGTTGCCATTAAGCACGTTAATGACGTGAGAGTCATCGGTGCTGGATATAGTTTTACTGTTTTTGTCTGCACTAGCCACAATAGACAAGAGTTTCAGTTATAATATGTATATGTAGAAACAAAATTTTTTTTGTAGTTTAAATGATTAAGTGGAAATAGTACCTGTAGAATAAAACATGCTGAGTAGGAGAAGTAGGAAATAAAAAGCAAAAGGGCACCCTTTATCCATTTCTTATCGAAAGATTGAGCGGAGGAACTTCGATGAGAGTAATGTGTTATATGAACTGATATCACAGCAATGCCCTTATACAGGGTCATGAGGGTAGCACCAGCAAAGGCAACAACAGTTCCCCCTACCTTGGCTTGGGTAACCTGCTTCGTAATGTCAAATTTTTCCATCCTAGATTTAACCATGCATATAGCGAAGGACAATTGGTCAGAAAATATATTTGGGTAACTCTTATTTTTTATGAGTATCATAACCTAGCTAGCACAAAATTACCTGCATAAAACTGCCAAGATAAAGGTCATGGATGGGATTGTATTGGACAGGACAGAAGTTAAAACTGGTGAAGTGTATTCAAGTCCCACATAATACAATGTGTTCCCTACCAGCCCCCTGAAAATACATACAGTATCATGCAAACATGTTAGTTTTAATCGTTCATATATATATATAACGTTTATATAGTTATTGGTTGTAGAACATGAAGTTTTTACTCACCCAAATAGACATAAAAAGAAGACATTTCTCAAGATAGGAATACTGATTTTGCTCTCATTATTCCTGCTTGTACCAAACAAAAGAAAGATACATTGAAGAGAAAATTAATTTCTGTGTGAAGAATATTAGGAAATTAATGTAGCCAGCAAAAACCGAACCTTTCGAAAAGAAATGCAAGAAGAGCAGTAGCAAGAGTTCCGAAAACATATCCATAGAAGACAAGCACATAGCAACTCGTGCCCTTGTCTAGAGTGACTTTGGCGATTATGTTATTCCCTGCTTCAACTGAAACACATAATAAACACAGAATGTATGGCTTGGACTCTTCAATTACTATTTCTCTCTTGCTTCTCATTCTCAGCACTCTCTCGTCTTGTTCCATTTCTAGCGTACGTAACGTTGAGTCGAATTCCTTTTTAGATCGACTGAAGGGAATATATATACACACACGTGTAGAAGGTTTCTTATTATTTTCTCAAATCATCCCTGAATTATACATCTAATTCTATGTTGGTCTTTTAAGTTTTTGTTTTAGAAATCACCTTATCCTCAACGTTTATGTTGTTACACAAATAGTCCCGACATGTTATTAATCCATCAAAGTTTGGACAGAAAAAAGTCACATGAGGGTGATTTTGAAACCTTTCTTCGTTTTTTGGGCCATTTCGAAACAAAATAAAAAAGCAATTCTGAAAAAAGAAATAATTTGGAAAACTGCTCCTATTTTATGAGGCTAAAATCTTACCACTAATAACACTTGGCAGCTGTCATGAACCAGCAGAGGATGCTACGAAGTGAGCAGTTTCATAAATGTTTTTTTTTTTTGGGTTAAATGATCCTAAATTAAAAGAATGATTTCAGTCACTATCATTGTGACTCTTTTTTCGTCTAATTTTTAACATATTATTAACGAAACTATTTGCATATCAATATTAAATTGACATTGTTATGTTTGAAACCAAAAATTAGTGGTAAACTTAAAATTGATAATATAATTTGCATCTATCTATTAAAATATTCCAGCGTAAGAATTATTGTATGTTCTTTGTCGAAATAGGTGCCTTTACTTTTCCACTCACGTCCGCTCAAGTACAGAATAGGAATTTATCATATGCAATTTGGGTGCTTTGCTCCGTTTTGGGGATGATAAAAAGGGAAAACACATGAAGGAGGCGTCAATTATCCCAAAAAAAAAAAGAGAGAGAGAGACATTTCAAAAGATAAAAGTATATGTATAAACAAAAAAATATATATGACATTAATATATACAAACAAAGTACTTTAAATGTTTCCCCCACTTTCCTTTTTTTTTTTTTTTTTAATTATAAATAACATACCAAGAATTTGTTCGGGTCACACCCTGGTGAAAAATAGTAATATGCCATACTCTACTTGACCCCTTTCGTTGTGATGCCAAGAATCAATTTTTGTTACAAACTGTGGAATGATTTTCTTTTCTTTCTTTGTAAAAAGTAATAATTAGATTATTTTCTGTCGCATTTGGAAGCATCTAAAATTGTGGCACTTAATTGACATGTTACGATGGGAACAACTTTGAATAAAGAACATATAGAGATAAGTGGGTCGGAAGAATATGATCATGTTGTTTCCAAGAAATTATAACTTTTGACTTTGAAATCTACACGTTTATTAAACTTACGTTTGGTTCGCCGGTTGAAAATGAAAATTTTAACTTGAAATTGGTTGATTTTTTAAAAACAAATTATAAATTTTGTTGACTTTTCAGAAAAACAAAAATTGATATGAAAAAATACAATAAATAAAGCCTAATTATTGCATAAACTACATCAGACTTTGGATCTGAGAACGAAATATGTCTCTCTAATTATTACTTCAGGGGCAATTAAACTAATTTTATTTCTACAAAATATCTTATGTATTTATATCTCATGTCTAATTTGTCTTCCATATCGTATTTTCGTTAGTGGAAAGCTTTATATAAATTGTATTTAGTTGAGGCTCTCAGCAAAGAAAAAAAAAAAGGTAATTAGTTTAGACAAAGTGGTACTACAATGGATATAGAAGCCATCTTTGCAAGAGTACATTAAAAATGCATAGGATGAATGCTTGTAGAACTAGTGCACGATATTTATATCTATAATCATGATCTTATATCCAACATCTTTATAAAACGATGGCTTATAACTTTTTTTTTTAATGTCATATCATAACAACTAGTTGTGTGATATTACAAATAATTGCACAAAAAATTAAATATAAATCTATTATTCGATATATGATTCCAAATAAAAAATCAGAACCGTCAAACCAGTCAGTCCAGACCCTTGAACAAGAGAAATTATATATATATATATATATATATATGTACATATCGTCACATATCCGTTAGCAAAGAGGCCATGGAGTTCTTGAAAGGATACCCAAATATAATCCATCAATCGTTGAGCATTTTCCGTCTTGCAAAACAAAAAAACAAAACAAAAAACAAAAACAAAAAATATCATTCGCTAAAGTAAATGTATATATAAAATAATATTTTCCAAACAAATGATATTATTTAAAGCTGATTAATTAATTTTAATGTGTTACGGGGACAATTTATGATAATCTAAATCAAACAATTGATGTAATACATATTAAAGAAATAGATATATAAAGTACAAAGATGACGTAGACAAATTACTTTAAGTGTTATTTTTTGTATTGAATGAGTGTACAATATAAACATGATGACGTGGTACATCCGATTTATTATATTATCTCTCTAATATAAGAACATCATCGGTAAATTTAAGCAGTTCAGTGTTACCAAAAAAAAAAAAAGAAAAAGAAACACAAAAAAGTTTCATCAGATATTTGTACAGCTTATACACATACATGTCTTGAAGAACCATTTTTTTATTTATTATTATTTTTAGATATTGCTCGCTTTCTAACCATAAAAAATAAAAAAAATTGACGGCTAGAAAATAAGATTCAAAAGATATATTTTTGCGACTCCATTCTTCAAATTCAGTTGTTTGTTTTCTCCTGCAATATCTTATTTTGCATTAGGATTGTTGGGCTGAAATGTATTATTGTCTCTAAAACTTATTATATATACAATTTATCCTCAAAATTTTTCATTTTTGTCATTTATCTTCGAAACTGTAAAACGTGTAGCAAAACACCCTCTATTAATTAGTTATTTTTAACAGAAATGTGATACACTTTTTGTTAAGTATGGTGCCCCAAATATTTTAGAGATTTTTTTTAATATAATTGGAAGTTTAATATATATTAGAAAGCTTGTTTCTTGAATTATCCATGATCTAATCAACAATAAGAATTAACACCCACGGGGTGGATGGGATGGCAAAAAAGGGTGGCACTTTCCTTAGCCTCTTCCTTTGTCCATTCAGATTTGATCCTCATGGAATTCCTGTAAAGTCCCCGCTCCAACTTTGACTGTAGATGTATTGGATTGGTGATATTCTTGGTAGGATTTAGGTTGACGATTGTAAATGACTGAGTTAGAGGCCTATCTCTACCTTACCATTCCCAGAGAAGTAGATCTTGCCTGTAGGCTGAAAATGGGACGATGAGTGAACCATCACTAGAGCCTTTTTATTCATTAAAAAAATCAACAATATTCAGAATTTCAACCAAAAAAAAAAAAAATCTATATGACATATGAGATTTCAAATATCAGTCAAGTCTTAATTATTTTTTAACACACCCACAAGAGTGAATGGGATGGCAAAGAGGTGAGAAGCTTTTACTAGGCATCTCTCCTTCCTATCAGAGTTTGATTCTCATTATCTCCCCTTAGGCCCCGCTCCAACTTCGGCTATTGAACTTGATTTGATAATGGCATAATAGATCCCGGGAGGATAACAAAGAGAAACTAATATAAAAAACCTATCCCTGTTATACTTGAGGAAGTATTCCTACCTGTGAGGTTGAAAATCCTGAAAATAATAGGATCACTCTTGGATATTTTTTCTACCAAAAAAAAAAAAAGTCTTAATTATTTTTTGATTGAATCAATTCTTAATTATTATACATACCGAAATTCATACTATGGAGTAATTTACAACCGGTGTTATGAGGCTGACAATTAGTATGGCGTAGGCCCCATTTGTAGGCTAGTTTTCATTACTTATTAAAGATGAAAAATGTTAAAAAGCTTTAAGATTCGATATAAGAATTGTTTTATCACTTTATATATATGAGTTTATTTATTATTATTATTATTATTTTTTTGTAATTTTTGTGCTTACTTCTTTAAATTAGTCAACGTCTTAATTTTTAATTTTGGACTCTTCTCTCTCTCTCTCTCTTTCTCTCTCTCTGTGAGATAGGACTCGTTTTTTCTCTTATTTTGTAAAGGAAAATAGTTTAATGAAAATATTAGAAGAAGTTCAATACATATGTTTCGAATAAGAAATTATATACGTGGTAGTGCAGATATCTCCCCGGGGGAGGGGGGGGGGGAGGGGAAAAGAAGAAATATTTATTTGTCTGAAAGAAATCTTTTTAGGAACACATGCTAGGAATAAGAACTTTACACCGTATTTCAACCCCAAAAAAAAAAAAGTTAACATTCCTTTTTTTTTTCCCTTCTTTTTTTAAGCTGAATGCTCATATTCATTGTTATTAAATCAAGTTGAAAAATAAATAAATATTCCGTTGTAACCAGTTAGATGATAGGAGAGAAATTTGAAAATGAGTTTTTAGATTCAAAACTTAAAAATTATTTTTATTTCTCTTTATTAAAAAAGAATCATAGGTGCATTTATAAGTGACTTAAGAACATATCCATGATGAGGATAGCATATTAAAATGAAAATAATATGAAAAAGTTTTGAATATATAAGTAAAGGGTCAGGTACGGAAGAGGAATGTTCCACGACTCCCCTCAAATTTTTTTTTTTTTTTTTTTTTTTGAAATCAGTCACTTGGAATTTTGCAACACGTTACACCACTTGGAGTATAGTCACACTGCATCCAACGGCTAACTGAGGGTTAGTTTCTTTTTAAAGAAAAATTCGGGGAAGGGAACGATCAACGTTATTATTATTATTATTATTATTATTATTTTGAGTATTATCAAAAGAATTCTTTAGATGTTAATATGAATGCTTGTTTAAGTTCCTATGAATAGGCTTCACCCATCCGCGAGGTGCACGTCACCATAACTTTATTAGGATTACTAGCTAGATGCCGTAAAGCTTCAATACAGTCCATATACGTCTCATGTACTCAAAAACTGCCTGATCATATGTCGTAGGCTAAGCAAACATGTATAGAAAAATACTGTTCCAAAAAAACAGAAAAACTTGTGGGGCAAATATTACTAAGACACTATGCAAAAATAATATATGCAAAAGTAGACGTAAACTGTAATACCTAATTTTTCTATGTTACTGTTTCCTTTTTAAAGGAATTAAATGTATGCCGTGAAGACATTTACGAAAAAGCTTGATTTAAAGCTTTATTATGTGTTGTGAGTTCTTATGGCTTTATAAGACTCAAAGATGATTTCTTAGATAAGCAAATAGCCTTTTTGAATAAAAAAGGATGAAAAATTGTATGATTTTAGGTCGGTCAAAGGTTTGACCTAAAAAGTCAACTTTGACCCGGGAAAGTCAAAGTTTGACCAAAATGATCAAAGTGACAACTGTGTGATTTTGTGACAAGCAGTATGGAAAATATACTGCGAAAACCCAATTTTCGAGTAAGATAGCATAAATTGAAGTTAAAACCACCATAGAAAAATCAAGCACACTAAGTTAGGGTAAAGGGCAAAAGGGCTTGAAGAAACAAAGAAAAATTTTTATAGTCTATTTTTACACAGATAAATTTTTGACTGCAGTATAAGATAACAGTACTGTGTATTAGTGAACACAGTATTGGATTTATCTGTGTTAGTTAAAAATTAGACTGCTTTTTGGAAAAAGGTGCCAAACAAAGCGTTATATTTATGACATCATCCATTTTTGAATTATGACATCATAATTCTTTGAACCAAGCATTGAAAGACAAGTGTTTTGTTCTAGAATTCTCTAGCTCTCCCATGGCCGGTCACCTAGCATGCACTTTGTGCAATTTTTTAACTTTTAAGGGGTTTTTCTAGAATTACCAAAAGATTTCCCACCTCTATAAATAGGGGTGTGTGGTTATTCATTTTAATTGAAAAATCTAGCTAAACTTTGGCAATTTTTTCTCCACAAAAACCGACCATTAGAGTAAGTGAGGGAAGAAAGAAAAACAAAAATTTTCATAGGGCAAATTCTTGGTTAGTGTTCAGTTTTCAAGTGGAACCAAGAGTGAAAGTTTGAAAAAATTTTCTAGCACCATTTTTGGGTAAGCAGCCGATTATGGGAGAGAGAAGAAAGACAAGAGAAAACCAAAAATTTCTAGGGGGAAATTTAGGGGAGAGTTGGATTTGAGCAAGAAACCAAAAACAAGCTTGAAAAATAAAATTTTTGGGCTATTTTTGGTTGAAGGCAGCCATCGGTTTAGGAAGAAGAAAGGAAAAGGAAAACTGAAAATTTTCGTGGGGAAGGCTTGAAGTGGCCGAGCCTTGGTGGAGGTGTTGGAAAAATCGGATCCGGTATTGGAGTTACGGCGCAGCGGAAGTTTTAAAAATGTTATGCCGTTTCCGGAAAAGAAGCTCATGATGCATATAACAATAAATTAATTCATGATCAAGCGTACCTTATTTCTTGGATTCCGGAATTGCTAGAGCGTTTGACCAACGTGTCTTCTCTACTATTCTCGAGTTCCACGTCTCAAAGTGTGTGTGGGCACACGTTCTATGAATCCAAGCGACCGGTATTTCTTTCCGAAGTCTAGATCCCTCCTTCTCAATTCCGATGATCCTCGTTGAGAATTTGATCCAACTTCTTTCTTCAAAACTACAAAACAGAAACCGGTTAACCTCCTATGAAAATAATCACTCGGTTTAACCTTTCTCGCAGTTTTGATTCAATGGAATTTTCTTTCTTTTTCTCTCTCACAAGAAAGCCGAATTTTGATGTGGAAGAAAAAAAATTTTTTTTTTTTTATTATTAAAAAAAACGTTTTTCCCTTTTAAAATTATCAAAAATTGGTTTTTCAAGAACTCCTAGCCTTTATATAGTATTACAATCCTTTTCAAAATTTATCTCCTACTTGAAAAATAATTAATAATTATTTTCCGGATAAATCTTGAACCAAAAGATCATACAACTTTAGGGCTAGATTCATTGAACCTAAAAACAAATTTCAAGAGGAAATCCCCTTTAAAATCCGGCCACAAAGTGAGAGAAATCTTGATTGGTGGTTTAAATTTTAAATCAAGAATCTAGACTAGTCAAAAGATCCTAGTCCTATCTAGATTCAAACTTCTTTTAAACCTTTTCGAATTTAAATAGGATTCACATATTTGAATAAATATTTTCCATAAACATTATCCATATTAATTAATTTAAATTAATGAAATATTTCAAATTTTCTTTCCTCACAAAAACCATGCACCTCTTTAATTATGAAAGAAAAATTCATGAAATAATCTCCATTATTTAAACCAATTAATAATTAAATGTTAGGAATATATTTAAATAATTTTGAAACAAAATTTTCTTCCCTCCATACAATTAAAAAACGTGCACCACTTTTAATTAGGAGAGAAAAATTTTGTTTTCCAAAATTCAAATACAATCTTATTTTCAAAATTCAAATTAACCAATCACATGTTGACAAATCATTTGTCTACAAATTTCACATGTCCAATCCTTTCTGGATTGCATGTTAGAGAGTACCATGTCTTAATAGACATTACAAAATTCCATTTACAATTTACCGATCTCATTAGGAACAAATCCCGAGACGCTTCGTGGAACTATATGAGCTAATAGAGGGACCCGATGGAAATATGTAAAGAGGCTCCTATAATTGTGAAAAATTAATCCCAGATTAATTATCCATCAATTATCAACTTCAAAACTATTCCACTAAAAGTTTGAAGCTGAATTCCTGTTTACATACCGTATTACGAAAGCTCTCTCACGTAGTGCTTCTTCCATGATTTATTCATCGCTTGCTTAATCCCCATATGTTATCCATGATTGAATTAAGGACTTTTTCCGTTTTACCTTTTCAATCATTTTAACTTAAAGTTCAATTATTCTCCATTGAAAGAACCACCAATTGTAAAACCATACAATTGGAAAACCACCAGAGAACACAAAGTAAACCGATGGCCAAGATCTTGTTATTCTATCTTTCAATCCCCGAATAATACCTTTAAGTAGATAACATTTACTATTATTAAGATAGCTATGGATTCTGTATCTATGAATCTTGATTTCTCCATCCATAAGTCATGCACCCAAAACACAAGTATGTTGACCATGAATTAACAGTGTCTCACCTTTAGTGCATCAAAGTACATAAGTCATGGATGCGAACTCAAGTAATCATTTCAGGATTAAGATTAATGCAGGATGATAATCAAAGTATCATTGATTCTTATAAACGGAATTATTAAACCGAATCAATCAACACTTTAGGTCCAGTCCAATGTCATACCTCAATACTGGTATACATTAAAGTTTCTACTCGGAACCTATCCGATGGTCAAGACAAACCATCCCTCCAAGGAAGTAGACAACCTTTACAATCTTATCATGAATAAGATCCCCAAATCTTATTCCGTTGATTGCGGACTATTTATTTAGACTGTTATCAAATTACCACGTCTTCTATGCATACCCCGTATACATATGGTAATTCGATATATTACCAACAGCCTAGGAGTATTTTATGTTTGCTCAAAATAATTATACAATCAACAAATGAAAGTAAATAGGACACAACTTATTAAACATGAATAATTTCCTCTTATTAATATCAAAATGTCATATTTACAGAAAATCCCTAAGATTTTCTATCCTTAGGGCACCTATAGATCCCAACAATCTCCCACTTGCCCTAAGCGAGTAAATGTGACATATTACGCATCCCCATGCCTTCGACGTGTTCTTCGAATCTTTGGCCACCAAAGTCTTCGTGAACGGGTCAGCAAGATTGTCCTCCGATGCGATTTTGCAAACCGTCACATTTCCACTCTCAACAAAGCCTCTGATAATGTGATATTTTCTGTCAATGTGCTTACTCCTCTTATGATGCCTAGGATCCTTGGTATTAGCTACTGCTGCACTGTTGTCACAGTAGAGCACCATAGCTTTATCCATACCAGGAACGACCTCAAGGTCACTAAGGAACCTGCGGAGCCAAACCGCTTCCTTTGATGCCTCACTGGCTGCCACATACTCGGCTTCCATGGTCGAGTCAGCAATACAAGATTGCTTAACACTCCTCCACACAACGGCACCACCTCCAAGGGTGAAGACAGATCCTGAAGTCGATTTCCTTGAATCCTGATCTGATTGAAAATCAGAATCAGTATATCCTATAGGAACAAGGTCCTGACCGGAATACACTAGCATATAATCCCTCGTTCTCTGTAGATACTTGAGTATATGCTTGACCGCAGCCCAATGGTTCGGTCCCGGATTCGACTGATATCGACTTACCATACCAACCGCAAAACAAATGTCAGGCCTAGTGCATAACATAGCGTACATAAGACTACCTACTGCTGATGCATAAGGTACATTTTTCATACGCTCCCTTTCTTCCGATGTCTTGGGACAGTCATCTTTAGAAAGTTTGATTCCAATCCTGAAAGGTTGAGCACCTTTCTTGGAATCCTTCATAGAAAACCTCTCAAGTACTTTATCAATGTATAAAGCTTGGGAGAGTGCTATCGTTTTGTTCTTTCTATCTCTAAAAAGTTGAATACCAAGAACATAACTAGCTTCTCCTAAGTCCTTCATGTCAAACTGTTTGGCTAACCAAACTTTGACAGATGATAGTATTGCCACATCGTTTCCAATAAGCAATTTATCATCCACATAGAGTACAAGGAACACCACTTTCTCATTCTTGATACATTTATAAACACATGGTTCATCAATGTTTTGTTTGAATCCATAAGTTTTGATCGCTTGATCAAACCTAATATTCCAAGAACGAGATGCTTGCTTTAATCCATAAATGGATTTAAGCAACTTGCATACTTTGTCTTCTTGGCCTTTTGCCTTGAATCCATCTGGTTGTATCATATAGATATCTTCCTCAAGAGAGCCATTTAAGAAAGCTGTCTTGACATCCATTTGCCAGATCTCATAATCGAGAGCAGCCGCAATGGATAAAAGAATGCGGATTGACTTAAGCATTGCTACAGGCGAGAAGGTTTCTTCATAGTCGATTCCTTCTTTCTGCGTATAGCCCTTCGCTACAAGTCTTGCCTTGAAAGTTTCCACTTTCCCATCCACACCTCTCTTCCTCTTGTATACCCACTTACACCCAATCGGTTTTATGCCTTGGGGTAAGTCTACAAGTTTCCAGACTCCGTTGGAATCCATAGATTCCATCTCGGCGTTCATAGCCTTTTGCCAAAGACTAGAATCAACATCCTCCATAGCTTCCTTGTACGTAGCCGGATCATCAATATGTTCTATGGATTCTGCTTCATAAACTTCACCACTGAACATGTACCTTTCAGGTTCCCTGATAATCCTCCCACTACGACGAAGCTCCTGTGGTTGTTGATTCTTTAGTGATTTTTCCGCAGGGTTTTCTGTGACTTTAGGAACATCCAAACCCGAAGTCATCTCCTCAAGCACTACTTTGCTACGAGGTTTAAAGTCTTCCATGTAACTTTCCTCAAGGAATGTTGCATGTGTTGAAACAAAGACTTTATTTTGCTTTGGATTATAGAACAGACCACCTTTTGTCCCTTTTGGATAGCCAACAAACAAGCACACTTCTGATCGTGACTCCAATTTCTTCGCTTCCTTATCCAGGACGTGTGCCGGACAACCCCAAATTCAATATGATTCAAATTAGGTTTCCTACTCGTCCATAACTCATAAGGAGTTTTAGGAACCGATTTGGAGGGAACGTTATCCAGAAGATAGCATGCAGTTTGTATGGCGTGCCCCCAAAATGATAAAGGTAAAGTGGAATAACTCATCATAGACCGGACCATATCCAATAGGGTCCTATTCCTTCTCTCAGCTACACCATTCTGTTGAGGAGTACCAGGTGCAGTCAACTGGGATTGTATCCCATTCTCTATCAAATATCCTAAGAACTCATCCGATAGGTATTCCCCACCTCGATCCGATCGAAGTGTCTTAATGGACTTGCCTAATTGTTTCTCCGCTTCAGCCCGAAACTCTTTGAACTTGTCAAAGGCTTCGCTTTTGCGGGTCATTAAATAGACATATCCATATCTTGAGTAATCATCAATAAAAGTGATATAATACTCATACCCACCACGTGCTTCTATGTTCATGGGACCACAAACATCTGAATGCACAAGTTCTAAAAGTTTCTGGCACGACCATCCTTGGCAGCAAAGTGCCGTTTAGTCATCTTGCCCTCCAAACAGGATTCGCATTGTGGCCAAGGTTCAACCTCGTACAAGTCGAGGCATTCATCTTTTACCATCCTTTGAATTCTGTTAAGGCTTATGTGACCAAGTCGTAAATGCCAAAGATATGATTTGTTAGAGTGAGAAGACTTATGTCTTTTAGAGTTCTTTTCCAATTCTGTATCAAGCAGTGAGTGCATCTTAGGTTTGATAAAATAAAGATTTCCATGCATCCATCCATTACAGATAAGAGAATTGTTTTTCCTAATAACAACTTTATTATTAAAAGAAACTGAATAAGAATCTTTAATCAAACAAGCTACCGAAATTAGGTTCCTCTTAAAATTAGGAACATAAAAACAATGTCTCAAAACAATAAACCTAAATTCATCAAAATAAAGATGCACTTCTCCCACTGCTTCAGCTCGCACCAACGTCCCATCGCCGGTTCTTAACGTAAAGTCCTCCTCATGCAGACTTCTCGTTACCTTGAACCCCTGTAGAGAAATACAAACATGGTTAGTAGCTCCAGAATCTATAACCCAATTGTCCTTAGATTCTTCCACTAAACAACCCTCAAGATACAGGACATTGAAATTACCTTTCTGCTTTTGCAAAGCCAGGAAATCTCGGCAATCCTTCTTGAAATGTCCTTTCTTCCCACAGTGAAAGCACTTAACCTTTTTGGGGTCCACCTTTTGCTTCTTAGTCTTGGTAGACTTCTTAGAAGCAGGTGCATTCACCGCAGGCTTATTCCCCTTGTTCTTCCCTTTTTCCTTCTTCCTTTTGGGATTAGGAACAGACGAACTAGGTTCAGCCAAATTTGCCTCAGCCTTAGATCCAGAACCCTTAAAAATGTTCTCAAAGGCTTGCAACTCTTTCATCAATTCCGTTAAAGACATCTCTTTCCGGTTAAGGTTGTAGGATGCCTGAAACAAATCGAAATTCTTGGATAAGGTTTGAAAAACCATAACCAGTTGAGTTGCAGCATCGATCTCAGCCCCATTTGCCTGAGCTTCAGACAAATAAGCCATGACTGTCATCATGTGCTCCTTGATGGGAGTTCCAACCTTCTGCCTGCAGTTCATGAGACCTTTGATAGCATCGGTCTTAGCCTGGATAGTTTGTTCACCAAACATTTCCTCCAGGTTATCCATGATCTGCCTAGCAGTTTGATGTTCCTCATGCTGTTTCTGGAGCACGTTAGACATGCTCGCCCGAATATAGCACATGGCACTAAGGTTGGAATTGTCCCAGCGCTCAAGCGCTACAAAATCCCTATCAGGAGCATCGATCGTAGGCGTAGGTGGTCGAGGTTGGGTTAGGACAAAATGTGTTTCTCAAAGTTTAGGACGATTAGCAAGTTCCTTTTCCAGTCATTAAAATTCTCGCCAGTTAATTTGTTTTGCGTAAGTATCACAGATAAAGGGCTTGACATTTTGATCTATAATAAGAAAACATGTAATAAGTATGAGCAAACATCCTATCAGTTTATAAAATATGATTTTGTAATGAAACAAAAAGATCTATATGCAATCTAAATGTTCATGTGTAAAACCCTTAAAACACATACCTTACAACGACAATTCCTAGCTACCGCTTTCTAAGCTACCGAGGGGTAGTCATAGAATAACTAGCCAAGAACACGGATCCCTTCCGATTAATACATATTCATCCATGGAACAAACTCCATTAAATATATATTAACTATCGTTTATTTGGCCACTAATTTACATAACAGAGCCTCGAGGGAGGGTTAATAAATAAAGTAGTATGAGTGTGTAACCATCGTTTCCAATTTTGAATCCATATTTTACATCCGCCACCGAGGGGTGATCTAAACATAAAATATGCCCAAAATTGTTATCCTTTCGGAAATCCAAATCAGTGTGCGCTCTAGGTAAGATACCTATCCGAAGGGAATTCTCGGATCGAAACCGAGTAGTAGGCACTACCATGCGTAACTATTGGACCAACGATGGAGGCCGTAGGTCTTAGTGTGTAAAACCTTCTCCCACTCAATCTTTTAAATTAGGGTTTTTGTTTTTTATGCATAAACAATATTTATTAAGTGGCACTCCCTAGTCTATATGGCATGTTATCAATACATCATGAAATAGTATAACATATTCATATAGCAAGTCATCATCCATGGTTTGCAAAATATGTAAATAGCCGTGGATCATGATTCCATCCTAGAGAAAAGAAAATTGCAAAATTTACAAAAAATAACTGAAACATATATCGGCCTTCATTTGTAGATCCATGCCGTGTATCCTTCTTCAATGTTTCTTCCTTCTCCAATGTCACATCTTTTTAAATTTAAAATTAAATTTAAATTTCAAAAAAGATTATATGTGATTTTTAATTTTAATCAAAATTACAAAATATCAAAATTTAAATTAAAAATCCGGTTTATTAAATTTTAAAATTTAAAATTTGAAATTTCCAAATTTAAAATTTGAAATTTCCAAATTTCAAATTTAAATCACAAAATTTTAAAATTCATAATAATATCCATTAAATTTAAATTTAAATTTTCAATTTTGATTTCCAAATTATCAAAATCACATATCATTGGAAATTAAATTTCAAAAGATTCTTGTGATTTTTTTTTTAATACAAAAAATTTTTAATTAAAAAAAAAATTTCCAAAATAAAAAAAATCACATCCTTTGAAAATTTCCATACCTTCGTTCATCTTCAATCTCC
>CM046379.1:20483142-20514695 GCA_025413485.1 Ficus microcarpa | reverse complement strand
TATTGTATTATAATAAACTGTTGTTTTAATTCTTAGCGTTCTCTTTTTATAACAATGATCAGTTTCTCTATTTATTTTTATACGTCTTCATATTTTTTTTTTCCTGTTTGTTTAATATTTCTCTACTTTTCATTTTTTCAGTTATGATTATTGTTATTATTATTATAATGATATTGTAGAGTATATAATTTTATTATTGTGTTGATTCTTTTTTTTCCCCTATTTTATGTTAATTATATTCTTCTTTATATATGGTTTCTAAAAGTTTAGTACTTATAGTTGTATGATGTTATTTGATTAGTATTGTTGTGATAAGTGTTTTTCGTTTTTATTTTGTTTGCTTCTGGTTTTTTTTTTTTCCTTTGTCTTTTGTATTGTTTTTTTTTTTCCCTCCTTACACCGTAAATGTTTTCCAAGAGAATTTTTATAAAAAAATTGTAACTTGCTATGATGATCTCAGTTTACATATGTAATAATGCATATACCAGATCTTTTAGTTAATTTGGTATATGTTGCTGAATATGATATCATTGATAGAATATGATGAATAACTAAGAAATATTATTTGACAGTCTTTATTATTGCTGTGGATGTTTGGGAGTTATGATGTTTTTGTTCTTTCCACAACAAAACAGTTATGAGTATATTACTGTTTTATTTGGTTGATTTAGTATTGACTCTCCTCTCATTTTTTTGCTTTATGCCGTTCTCTGTCTTTTGATTTTTTTAATTTATGTTCTCCTAATCCTTCCTTTTGGTTTCCTATATTCTCTATACCGGTTATCCCTCATTTTTCACAAGCTCTTTTTATTGTTTAGTCTTTTCTCATTGTCCTTTTCTCTGCCTACCGTTATTTCTTTCTTTCTATTAGGTTTTTTCCTGACTACAAATTCCTAAACATTTCATCTAGCAGCTACCAAAAGACGAAGTTGAATTATAATTTAGTTATTCTTTACATATATTCTTATCATATAAGAGATCTGAATTCAGTCTAATAATTTTTAGTTATCTTTTATTTCTGCAAAAAATGTTTATTTAAAATTTTTATAATATTTTTTATGCTATGTATATGTTAAATTGTTTATTTAGATTAGTACATGAAGTTGACTATGTTGCAGGGTTTTTTTTTTCCCGGCTATTATTTTATTATTTTATTGTTATTTTCTCTGATTTTTTCCCTTTGTAACTTGATATAATTTTTTTTTTCGTATTTTGAATACCCGTGGGGTTTTTTTTTTTTTTTTTTTCCCTTTTTATCAGGTTATTGAGATGTTTACATTTATTGTAACCATTTTTGTATAGAAATGTCTTTACAGTTGGTAACTATTGTAATTTTTATTGTATTCTTTAATTTTTTACATTATGTAATCTGATAATGTAATATTAGATTTTTTTTATCCCATATGCATTTTTAGTTCGTTTAAATTTATATTGGAAAAAATGATAGTTTATAAAGACCATAAATGACATAATTTACTTATTGTTTTATCTAATGAATATAACTTTTTATCAGAAAAATTTTTTTAAAAAATTAAAGTGCAAATTAACATATTTATTAAGTATGATAAAGTATAATTAATTAAATTTAGCCAAACAAATTATCATA
This sequence comes from Ficus microcarpa, assembly GCA_025413485.1. NCBI lineage: Eukaryota > Viridiplantae > Streptophyta > Magnoliopsida > Rosales > Moraceae > Ficus > Ficus microcarpa. The sequence goes on along the minus strand of CM046379.1, from coordinate 20,513,089 downwards.
TTTGTTTATATACTTCCCAAAAATTCGTAAAATTTTTGGGCTGAATGATATAACATGTGTTATACAATAAAGTTAATAACAAATTTAGACAAATAAATGTCATATACAATCTAAATAAAAATACAAAAGTTCTAATTGAAACGATTTATTATATAAAAGTATGAATTTATTAAATACATTTGAAAAACCATATGATTCATCACATACAAACTAAATAAAAATATAAAAGTTCTAATTGAAACAATTTATTAGATAAAAGTATGAATTTATTAAATACATTTGACAAACCATATGATTCATCATCCGAGACTTCAAGAACAAAAATTAAATAGAAATGATAACAAGAGGAAAAAAAAAAAAACAAAGGAAAAAAAAGTCAGCTCTCAATTTATCAATAATTTACACACAAAAAAAAAACGTTTTCATATAATTAAAAAATAAATTAATATAATTAAATTATGGCACTAAAAATAAATATCAATTTAAAATATAAAATTGATAAAATAAATCATAAAAATTTGTGAGTATAAGAGTTGTATAAATTTACAATAAAATTTAAATAAAATTAAAAATAGAAAAAGAAAACCATAGATAAAAATTATATTTTATTCAATTATTTCCACTTTAAAAAAATTATATACATTAAATAATAGGTTAAAATTTTAAATTATTCAATTAATAAAAATTTAACAGGAAAAAACAAAATAATACATTTAAAGAATGAATTTATACAATTAAATTATAATATTAAAAATAAACTAACTAACTATAAAATTGAAAAAATTTACAGAAATTTCAAAATATAAAAGGTCTATAAAATTGCAATAAAATTAAAAATCAATCAATAATTTTTCTACTGTTATGAAACGTAATTATAAAAAAATATGTATTTATAATTATTATAACTAAATTATTATTTATGTCATATTAATATTATTCTTTATAATTAAATTTTTTAAAAATATTTAATGAATTTCTAGGTTAATTTATTGAATTAATTAATTTTGTTTAAATTTATTAAATTTACTAAAGTTATTAAAAATTTTCAACTATTTAAGTTTAAAAGTTTTTAATTTTATTTATTCTTTCTGATTTCTTAATTACAATGTATTATTATATTTTATTATATCAACAATAATTCTTACACATAATATTTTATTTTAATATTCCATATTAATATTTTTTTACTCTTTTACTTCTTTTTTTTTTATCTTCTTTTTCTTTAAACAAATTCTTCAATAAGTTTCTTTAATATTTATATCTATAATCTTTACAATTAAAATTTTTAATATATTTATTCATTTTTACATTTATTTGTTAATTTAATTGGTTTTTCTTTTATTAAATTTACTCCTCAACTTTTTTATCCCTATGGTTTTTCAAATTTTTTTAATTTTATTTATTATTTATACTTTCTTAATTAAAGAAAATTATGCTATTTTGTTATAACGGAAATAAATTTTATGCCTAATATTTTATCTTAATATTTGATTCCATCATTTTTTTATTACTTGAGTCCCTTTTTTTTTTTAACTAAATGAAAAATGAATTAGTTATTAAAAAAAATTTCTTTACATTTATATGTATAATTTCTATTTTCTAACAATATTTCATGTCGTTATTTTTCTTTTTTCAAAAAAAAAAAAAGGTCCAATAATGAAAAAAAATCTGTAAAAAAATACTGACTATTTGAGACAATCAAAATGTCAGAAGAATCAAAATTATGTCGATAATAATGTAGCATCTACATCGACAAATATATATTCTTCAAATAATCAGTTTGAAAAATTAGGTGTAAAATTTACTACTGGTTATCGAAGTAAATGTATTCAATTACCTCTAGCTAATAACGTCAGTGAAGAAATATTAAATCTATTTTTAACATATTACAATACATCATCAAATGAAAAAGGTAATTTAATTATTCTAATTATTTTATTTATTTTCCATATATTTATTATTTTCAACAAAATTTTTTACTAACATTTTCTAATTTTTTTCCTTTTCCTTTTTTACACAAATTTTTTAATTTACATCCAGAAGATGAATATATAGATATTGAAAATTGTAATTACATATGTCAATATTGCCAAGCATTATTTTGAAAAAATGAACAACAACGAAATACAAATCCACTAAAGTATTATTTGTGCTGCCAAAATGGAAAAATTAACATTCCTTTAACTAAAAAAACACCACCAATTTTAGATCAATTATTAGATTATTATGGAGGACCTTTAAGTTCAAATTTTACAAAAAATATTAGAATTTATAATTCAATGTTTGCTTTTACTTCATTCGGAGTAAACATTTAATCAGATATTAACAATTCAACAGCACCATATATTTTCAAAATCAGTGGTCAAATACATCATCTAATTAGATCTTTAGTTCCAACTGATAATAATCCTCCAAAATTTACACAATTATATATTTATGATATAGGACATGAAATTCAAAATAGAATTGCTACACTTCCAAATAATAATAATTTAAATGAAACAATAATTAAAAAATAAATTACAATGTTAGATGAAACAAAAGATTAGTACAACTTTTTAGAACTGTTAAAGATACTTATGAAAATAATCAGGTACCCTCAATGAAATTAAGATTAATAAGAAGACAACAAGGAGATAGTGCATAATATGATCTTCCAACTTCAATAGATATTGGTGCTTTGATTGTCAAAGATATTGATCAATATGTTGGTGGATGAGATATTATTATTCATAGTCAAACTGAAAAATTGCAAAAAATCAATAAACTACATCCATTTTATATGGCATTACAATATCCATTATTATTCCATTATGTAGAAGATGTATATAGAATTTATATAAGTTGGAATCCAAATTTTACTGGCAAACAACCACATAGACATCGAATATCAATAAGATCATTTTATGCTTTTCAACTTCAACAATGAATACAATAAGGAAATACATTATTTTGATCTGGTCGACTTTTTCAACATTATATTGTAGATATTTATACCTCAATTGAAGAATATCGTTTAGATTATATTAGAAAAAATAAAAACAATTTAAGATCTAAAATATGTAAAAGTATTCAAGATGCTATAATTAGAGGAGATACAAATGCACAAGCAATTGGAAAAAGCATTATTTTACCATTATCTTATATAGAAGCCCAAAATATATGATTTAAAATTATCAAGATGCAATGGTAATTTATAGACATTATGAAAATCCTGATATATATTTTTCTAGCATTTACATATAATCCTAAATGGCCAGAAATTAAAATAATTTTATCAATAATTGCATGACAAAAAATTAAGGATAGACCAGATATTATAAGTAGAATATTTAAAATTAAATTAGATTATCTATTAAATACAATAAAATCAAGAGTAATTTTTGGACCCATTATAGCAGGTAAATTAATTTATTTTACATAATAAAAAAATAAAAAATATATTATTATAATGTTTTATTTGAAAAAAAAAAAAAAAACTAACATTGATTTTTTCCTGTCTTTTTTTTTTTTTTTGTCAACTACAGATTTATACGTAGTTGAATTTCAAAAACGTGGTTTACCTCATTATTATATGTTATTTTGGTTATATCTTGAACATAAATATCATGATCCAATACGAATAGATAAAATTATTTATGAAGAAATTCTAAACCCAATAATTGATCCTTTAGGTTATAAAATTATAACTGAATATATGATACATGGACCGTGTGGATATGCAAAAATATCTGTACCATATATGAAAAATTCAAAATGTACAAAAAAATTTCCAAAATAAATAAAAAAAAATAAACAACTATAGAAGAAAATGACTTCGTAAATTATCGTCATAGAGATACAGATTTCAACATTATTAAAGAAGGAATAAAACTTGACAATAAATATATTGTTCCTTATAATCGAATTTTATGCTTAAAATATCGTGCACATATTAATATCGAAATTTGTTCTCAATCTATGCTCATTAAATATTTATTTAAATACTTAACAAAAGGTCCCGATCGAATTAGAGCCGTTATCGAAGATAATATTATTACTGAAAATAATAAAACAATAAACTATAAAGAAATTGATAAAATAAAAACTTATCTTAACTGTCGATATATTACACCTTATGAAGCAATTTGGAGAATATTTGAATATTAAATTCATCATAGAAATCCAGCTATTCAACGTCTTTTTATTCATCTACCAAATATGCAAAATATTACATTTCATAAAAATCAACAATTACAAAATATAATACGACAATCACAAATTGAAAAAACAACATTAACAGAATGGATGGAAATTAATAAAACTATTGACGATACTCGACAACTTACCTATATAGAATTTCCAATAAAATTTGTTTGGAATAATAAAGATAAGATTTGGACTCATAGACAAAATGGACATACTTTAGGACGAACATTTTATATTCATCCAAGTTGTGGTGAATTATATTACTTAAAATTATTATTAAATCATTAAAAAGGTTCAACAAGTTATGACACTTCGAACAATAAATAATATTATTTATCCCACAAATCAAACAGCTGTCATGTACTAGGATTATTAGGAGATGATAAAGAATATGACGAATCAATAGAAGAAACATCATTCTGGTCAACATCTACACAACTTCGTCAACTTTGTACCATAATATTATTATTTTGTAATATTTCTGATCTAATAAAGCAAAAACATTGGAAGTTAATGTGTGATGATATTTATACAAAGTAAGAGTTTTATTCAACAACCCAAATTTTGAAATTCATGAAAATCAAGTATATAATTTCATATTGTATGAATTAGAAAAATTATTAAATTTAAATTCATCTTTTTTATCACATTATAATCTTCTACTTCCCACTGGATCATTAATCGAATATTTAAATAATAATCTTTTAAGAGAAAAACTTAATTACAATAGAGATAAATTAAAAGAAGAAAATTTCAACTTAGTACAAAATCCAAATCAAGAACAACAATTTATTCATAATCAAATTCTAGAAACAATTAAAAATAAACAAAATAATTTATTTTTTATATATGGCTATAGCGGTACAGGAAAAACATATTTATGGAATGCAATTATTAGTAAAATTAGAGCAAATGGAGAAATTGTAATAGCTGTAACATCATCTGGCATAACATCATTATTATTACCAAAATGTCGAACCGTACATTCAAGATTTCGCATACCACTTTTAATTAACAAATTTTCAACTTGTCAAATTAAAAAATGTACCCAACTATCTAAATTAATTGATAAAATAACATTAATTTTATGGGTGAAGCACCTATGACAGATAAATAGTATTTTGAAACTTTAGAAAAAACAATGCAAGATTTAATAAATAACTTTAATCATCCTTTTGGAGAAATGACAATTATATTAGGTAGTGATTTTAGACAAATATTACCAGTTATTCCAAACGGAATAAAATAAAATATAATTGATGTGATTATAAACAATTCTTACCTTTGACCATATTTTCAAATACTTACTTTAACAAAAAAATATGCGATTAAAAAACTTAATTGCTGTATTAATGAATAAATAGAAATTAGTAACTTTTCTGAATGGATTTTAAATATTGATAATGGAACAGTAAATGGAATAAAAGATACCAAAAATGAAGATGCTATATGGATTAAAATACTAGAAAAATATATAATCTCATATAATACAAACTCTATTGAATGCATTTCTACCACAATAAATGAAAAATTTTCTAATAATTTTAACAATATTGATTATTTAAAATAAAGAGCAATTATTACACCTAGAAATCAAACAACTGATGCAATAAATAAATATCTATTAAGCTTAGTACCAATAGAAATAAAAATTTATTATAGTTATGATACTATTTTAACATCATCTGGAAATCTTGACGAGCTAAATTTTTTATATTCTTCTGAATTTTTGCACACACTTAATTTTAATGGATTATATCCACATGAATTACGATTAAAAATCAGAATTCCTGTTATGTTAATACAAAACCTTAACCAATCAATATGATTATGTAATGGTACAAGACTTATCATAACACAACCAACAAACAGAATTGTTGAAGGTCGTATTATTAATTCTAATGAGATAAGTGAAAAAATTTATATATCAAGAATAGAAATGACTATAAATGAATCTAAATATCCTTTTGTATTAAAAAGACGACAAGTTCTTTTAAAAGTATGTTATGCCATGACAATAAACAAAAGTCAAGGTCAATTATTAGATAAAGTTGAACTCTATTTAGAAGATAAAATTTTTAGTCATGGACAATTATATGTTGCACTATCTAGAGTAACATCACCAAAAGGTTTACATATTTTAATACATGATTCAATTAATAAATATTCAAATCATATTAAAAATATTGTCTACAAAAAAATATTACATAAAACTAATCAAAATTAATAATCTATGAAAAAAAAATTAATGTTCAACAAAAATAAATTTTGTTTCAATAATTATATTATCAAACAATTATCATAATTTTTAACTTTCAAATTTAGTTCATCAATTTTTAAATCAATATATTTATATATTTTTGTTATTTATAAAATATGTTTAGTCCACTGCGAATACTAACACCAGGAGAACCATATGAGACGATCAGTGCATGAGTTTGTCGTCTATGGAGGAATACAAAATACAATACTAGTCGTCTAATAAGCGTTGACTACTTATTAGTAGATGAGCAGGTAACTATATTTATATTTTATGAACATTTTATTTATTAATAATAAACAATTTATATTATTAGTCAATTTATAAATAATAAAAAATATTATATATTTTTTATAAGATGAAGCAATACATGCATTTGTTCGTGCAAAAGATGCTGATTTCATAACAAATGTAATACAAGTGGGCAACATATATGAAATCAGTAACTTTTTCGTTATAAACAACAAACAAAGATACAAAATTGTTCCGCATAAAACAATGCTGTAGTTTGTACGGTCCACAATTTTCAAAGAAGTTAGAGAAGTTATTCCTGAAATGCCTCAACACAAATTTAATTTTGCAGAGTACGACAAATTAACATCAAGAGTTGACATTAATGACCTTCTTTCAAGTAAATAATATATAATATATTATATCTATATCTACTAACTAAAAAATTATACATTTATAATATTAATATTAATAAATAATAACTTTGTATTTATAATGTTATACTAGATGTCATTGGTCGCCTTATATCTGTTAAAGGCATTGAAGAATACAATGTTAGTGATAGAGTGGTTAAAAGACGAAACCTAATAATTCAAAATATCAGGTAATTAAAAATTATAAATTACTATAAATATATTTTCAATAAATTTAAAATCTTTTATTAATAAATTATCAATTTAAATTTATTATATTTTTCAAAGAGAATCACTGAATATAACTCTTTGGGGAGAGATTGGAGAAACTTTTGATGAAAATGCAAACCAAACAATGTCTGAACCAGTAGTAATCCCCTTTACAGCCATGGCAGTAAAGCAGTATCTTGGTAAGTGTATATAGAAGAAAAAATACTACAAATTTATCTTCAATAACAATAATAAACATCTTCAATTATTAATTTCAATAATTATAAATATACAGGTGGACTTTATTTAGTAAGCACTTCTAGAACTTCACTTTATTTTGAACCAGATATTGTTGACTCAAAAAAAATTTTAAAAAGGTATTATAAATATTTATTACATGAATTAAGATAATTTATATTTAATAATTTTGTAAAAAAAATTTCTATTGTTTAATATATTATTTATTTATAGTTTAGTCATTCCATTCAAGGAATAAACTTTATTGCTCCATTAACTCAAAAACCAATAATATTAGAAGAACAAAAAATTATGAATAGAATGATAATAGCGGAGCTCCGAGCTTTAGATCCATTCCAAAATCAGGTAAATATTTATTTATTACATTTTAATTATAAAATATAATTTATTTAATATTTTTTATCCAAAAGCAGGATAAAAAATTTACTACAAAAGCAACCATCACCGAGCTTAATGCACAACAAGGTTGGTTTTACAATGCCTGTCTACGGTGCTACAAACGTGTCAAATAATCGGGGGCCTCATGGTGGTGCGATACTCATGTATATTTAACAAGAATGCCAATCAGCTGGTAATATTCTTTATTTTTACTATAAAATAATAAAAAAAATACTTTTAAATAATAAAAAATAAATAAAATTTTTTACATTTATAACAGGTACAAACTCAATGCTTGCATTGATGATAGCACTGGTGGAATGAACATTGTAATGCTTGGAAAAACTGTGCAATAACTGGTAAATAAACCTTGCTTTATACTAACAATACAAGATGGGTACACTAATCCAAACATCATTCCCCCTCTCCTTGATCAACATAAAGGCATGTCAAAAATATTTTTCATTCAGATTCGTCCAAGAGGTGCATTTATTGATGCAACAGTTATTAAAACTTTTGACGATAATGAATCACCAATGTTATTGCCTGCACCATCAACTGAATCCTCTAAACATATCCCACCACCACTAGCATTATTGGATCCAGAAACACCATAACCAGAAATAAAAATAATAAAAAAAAACTGCAAAAAAGCAACTCCATTCGACCCAACCAATAACAGAAAAAATTGAATCAAGGTACATTACTATTCATAATTTGTTGAATTTTTTTTTCCTTTTACTCAATATATATATAGATAAATTAAATACTATTATATAAATTAATTTATTATTATTTCAGCCTTCAGCACGAACATTCCATACCAAAAATACAAACATCTTCAGCTGACTCATCCAGAAAACGGAAGGAAATAAGGTATGATTATCTATTTTCTATAATCACATATTATGTAATCATACTTACTTCAATTTTATTTATAAATATAAAATAACTAATTTTTTTTCCTATTATAACAGATCAGAAGAAAAGCTGAAGAAAATTAAACATGGGAGACAACATTTCAAGACTTTTGTTTGTAAACATATATTTATATATGTTTGTTTATATATATAACTCTAACACTTTAATATAAACATGAATATATGTACTTTAATATTATAATAGTAAATACTAAAAAAATATATTTAATGTAATTATAATATTTATCTTAATCAACTGCTTTTAATAATAATATTTTTTCTTCCTCTATAACACTGTATATAATAACTTAAGTATTAATAACACGTATAATGTCATCATTACACTAGAGTTCACAAGTACATCTAAATTATAATCAATTAGGGTAGCTGGGGTTAGTCAGTTATTTAAATAAATTTTAAGTAAAATCATCGATGTTATGTTAAAAATTATTAATGTACTGATTCGTATTATATTGTTATTATATTTGTTGATCTTTGATCGTTTCCAAAGAATTGATAGTAATATTATAATGTCATCATTGATAGTAATATTCCATATATTATGTAATATGTACTACCACAAATAATTGATACTGAGTTGCTGTTGATTTTTTTCCCCGGACCCTTTATTTGGTAGAAAGTTGCTATTGATAGTTACTTACCGAAGGTAGTGCTCCCATCTTTTGACCCCGCGAAATTGCAGATGTCATTAGATTGTTGTAGACCAATTTTCCAAATTTTAAACGATTAATTTTTCGTGCTTTTGATGATGGCTTTTCAAATCGTTTTTATATAAAACTCCCGTCACAATATATATATACATCGAAATATATATATATATATATACACCTATAATTCTCTGTCTACCAAAGCTAATGGCTAGGTTAAATTTTGGTACGTAGAATAAAACATGCTCGATGTGATGGGCGTCGATAGACCTAGCTACTCTTAATAATCCTTCAATTCGAACTTTAATTTTTTGGAATGTTCAATTTCACAAAAACTTTGAAATTTTTTTTTTTTGAGACAGGATTTTTCAGGCCAAAAACAAGGAAAAAGAAAAAAGAAAAAAAAAAAAAAGTTGGCTGCTTTATTCATTACGCTAGAATCTAAAAACGAATGCAGTCAAAAAGAATTCAGACAGACATTCACGTGCCATACAGAGAAGAGAGAGAAATCTATCTTTGTTCAGACTAGTATTGCTTTTGATCAGCTGCAAAAATCACTAAAAATATACATATAGTAGTATAATGCACAAAGTGAATTACATATCTTTAAGGTTCAAAAAGAAAAAAAAAAAAAAAGGATAGGGCTTTTTGCAAATTATAAGAAAATAAACTTGTACACATTTCAATTACACAACACTTTATTTCGCAAACTCAAAGCATACCGATCTCCGATATCCAATGAGACATTGAGAAATATATTCATCAACCTAAGAAAATTAACATATTGTAACAAAAAAACGAAAATTAACCCCCTTAATTACTCAAGAAGTAGCTTGCTGTTACTTCTTTTATTCCACAAACTGGATTATTGTTCTTCTTCTTCAGCATAAATATCAAAACGACACCAAAACTCGCACACGTAAAATTAAATAACACGTTCTATAAAACGCTATAGACATTCTTATAATAATGTTTCCACTGGTACTGCATGCGCACGGTTATACCTAAGCGGGACACTGGAATCCAGGCGGAGGAGTCTTGCCACAGTCAATGAGCACCTGAAGAGCAATGGGAATGATGATATTGATGTTGAGAAGCTTTGCTTTGATGGTGGTGCAGAGGCAAATTGCGGCGTCCAAGCCCACCAGTCCCTGCAGCACCGGACAGCACGTGTCCTTGGCGCTGCTGCCGATCCCGATGTGGACCAGGCCGCCGAGCACGTCTACGCATGCGCCGAGCTTCAGGGTGTCGATCGGACAAGTCTCCTGCGCCTTTGGTGGCGGCGGTGGGCACGGTGTCTCAGTCGGTGGACTAGGTGTAGGTACCACCGGGACAGGTGTACTCGGCGGAGGCTTCACAACCGGCGGAGGTGTAACCACCGGTGGAGGTACAACCACCGGCGGAGGAGGTTTAACCACTGGCGGAGGTATAACCACTGGCGGAGGAGGTTTAACCACCGGCGGAGGTATAACCACCGGTGGAGGAGGCGGCTTCACGACTGGTGGTTGGGGAGTGTACGGTGGTGGCTTCACGACAGGAGGTTTAGGGATAGGGGGAGGGTACACGACGGGTGGTTTAGGGGGGTACACGACGGGCGGTTTCGGGGGGTACACTACGGGCGGTTTAGGGGGGTACACGACGGGGGGTTTGGGGGGGTACACGACGGGCGGTTTCGGGGGTACACTACGGGCGGTTTAGGGGGGTACACGACCGGGGGTTTGGGGGGGTGCACTACGGGCGGTTTGGGGGGGTGCACGACCGGGGGTTTGGGGGGGTGTACGACGGGCGGTTTGGGGGGTGTGGTTTGGGGGGGTGGACGGGCGGTTTGGGGGGTGTACGACAGGGGGTTTGGGGGGGTGTATGACGGGTGGTTTGGGGGGGTGGACGGGCGGTTTGGGGGGTGTGGTTTGGGGGGGTGCACGACGGGCGGTTTGGGGGGTGTACGACAGGGGGTTTGGGGGGGTGCACAATGGGCGGTTTGGGAATGTAAGGCGGAGGCTTAACGGAGGGAGGTTTGGGGGGCTTGGGGGGATGTTTGGGGAATGGAGGGTGTTCAGGAGGGCAGACGATGACGTTGGCTAGAGAAGTGAGCAATGTACCTAAGTTCAACAACAGGACAAATGTGGTCACTAGAGCATACTTCCCCATTTTGGCTCAAGATATCCAAACCCACTCCTCTTGGGAGAGAGGAGAGAATTGAGCGCTAGTGATGACTAGTGTTAGTGTTGAGACTTCAAGTCATGGGCTGCCTTTTTTATAGAGAGTGAGAGATAGGAAAGTGACCATCGAGGTTCACCCTCAATTTTTGCTATCTACGTGTCATTTTAGATAAATAATGACCATGATATTGTGACTGAAATTGTGACTGAAATTAACTGTAGCTCCTTGAAATTAATAGCAGAACAAGTTTCGGTCGACTGCTAAACATGATATTTCAAAATAGTCCGTGGAAATCCTCAATCTCGCGTATTATATGAGATTATGACGAGATTTGATCTCCCGAGGATGTGATTATCATATCAACCACTAGTCAAAAAATAAGACAAATCAGCATGTGCATTTAAGATAGTTAAGTGATCCAAATAAGGAAACTGGACATATAGGACTGCAGTTGTTAAAAGGATGCATTTTCAAGTGATGACGAAACACACACAATTACGTTTCAGTTGTGTCAAAATTCTCCTAAAAGCTCCGAAATACTTTTTCTTACATTGGTGTTTGTATCAACTAGCATTACTCTTTTGTAATTGTAAATCGTTTTATACAGTGAAAACACTACTCACAGAAGACATAGCCAAACAATTATGGTGAACCTTTATAAACCTTATCTTTATTTTTTCACTAAATCAATTATAGACACACATTTATGTCGGTCATTTACCTTAAACATATTGGTTATAGATTTTTCCGAGAGAGATGAATTGTTAACACAAATGAACTAGTGGTTTTCATAAGTTTATGTGAAATAAAACAAAAAATAGAAGAAGATAAAGCAAAACAATTGGCCGTGAAACGATGCATTGTATGTCAACGATCGTCCATACTCTACTGGCAAGTTATGATAAATTCAATAATAGCGGTTTGTCGCTGTGGGTAGTGCTAAAACTCGTTCTTTTATTAAAAATTGTCGTTAATTATTGACTTAAGGTACACCACATGAATATGATTTAGTATACTCCTCTCTCTCTCTCTCTCTCTCTCTCTCTCGGTGTGTGCATATATATATATATATATATATATATACGAGTCAATTTCACTCAAACGGAGGAGATAATAACACAACTTGGGAGTCATGGGCACTGCAAAATAAAATATATTATTCGGGCTTTAACAACTAGTTTCCACCTCTAGGAGAAGATGCAACTATTTTTGATTGATATGATGAGTTTTTTTAACGTGTAGCGGCGGCTGTTGAGCCCGTGACCGGGGTAAAGATGCCTAAGAAAACAACATGTGAAGCTTTCACTAGACCATAATATCCATCTATATATGTATATAATTTTTTAATATATAGATGGTGACAAAATTCCTCTCAAGATTTCTTTCCTCTAAATCGCGTGAGATAAAGACAATTATATCAGTGAAAATTGACTTGTCAATCAATTTCTTCTCTAGTGAATCCCAAGTGTCGGCCACACAATTTATTTATTTTTTAAAGTTTTTTACCACATATTTCCAAGCACTAGCTATACTTGGTTTGCTTTTGTTTTTGCCATATTGCCTCCATGCACAAACTTGCTTCTCGTAAATGAACTAGTTCCTTATGTGGGGACAGGGGTAATACACACATACATACATATATATATATAATAAATCAATGTATCAATAATATTCCAGCTAGGAAAATTATCAAACACTTATCCTCTATGGGAAAAATGTCCGTTTTGAATGGACCATCACAAAATCATTGCCGTAATTAATGCAGTATTTAATTAATTTGAAATTACTTACAAATTGTAAGAGAAACCATGGCAAAGGACAGAAGGATTCCGTAAGTTTGTTTTGTGAAAGAAATCTTACAATTGTACAGAATATGAGTGTGTGTGTGTGTGTGTATGCTTTTAGTTTGTGTGTGTATTCTTCCCCTTGAAATAATTTTGTTTTGAACAGGTAGATTTTCGTCGAGTTATTAAACTCTCATAGTTTTCTTAATCAAATATTATATATTTAATGATTTGTACCCTCTCACTAGGATATAAGGAAAGTTGCTATATCTTTTTTGCTGAGTAGTTCCTGTATCTTTAGGCTATATTTGTATATATACATATCGTATCATCTTCATTTTTTATATATTTATCTGTTTCTTTTCTCATACCTTATTATGAAATTCTTCTTGAACTATAGAATTCTTGAAAATTGCGTTCATTAATCTTAAACTCTTGTTCAATGTCAAATTAACTATAATGCTTAATTTTAAGGTCTTCCTGTGGATGTTTGATCATTTAGGATCCATTTGATTCGTCAATTTGGTTTGAAATGAAAATTTTTCTTATTTGAAATGATATGTTACTTTTTTTTTTTTTTAGTCTAAAATAACATTTTTGATGTGCAAATTTTTTATAATTCTAAAAAGGGTGAAATTCGAAAATGATGTTTGGATAGTTATTAAAAACAATTATTTAAAAATTAGTTTTTTTAACTAATCTAATAAAATCTTATCATATTTTAATAGGATATGGAATATGCATTTGTTCCTTTTTTAATTAAGAACACATTAAACAAAAAAAAAATCTTTAATTAGTTATTGATTAGTACACAAAAGCGCACTTTCTTTGGTGTTTATTATTGTGTAAATGCTAAATTATTTAAGTTTTAATTATACATTATCATAATTGTGATTCAAAATGATTTAATTGAAAAATGTATAGTTTTAGCTTAATTATTTACAGATTTAAAAGAAGTGCAAAAAAATCATACACAAAGAGCCATGTCAACCTCCAGCTCGGAGCCAAGCCAGAGCCCAAGCTGCGACTCCTTTCCACTAATCAGAGCATGCCACGCAGGCATCCACAACAGCCCAAGTCAGCCGGTGGGCCCTGCTTACATCAAAACTCAGCCCAGCTGTCGGCCACTTTCTCCATGCACCCAATCTTTGTGTGCCACATGGCCTCATAGCATCTTCTTCCAATCCAAGATTGCCACGTGGAAATCCATTTGTTTCCTTATTTCGTCATCAGTAGATCCTTTTTTGTGCTCCAATCGAGCTAATTTGATATCAGTGGGATCCAGATTTCTACCTGAATTAGTCAATTTAGTTTAGTTTCCTTTTCTTTTATGATCTATTTCATTTTATTATTTTTATTTGTATTAATTAGTTTCTCATTTTACTTTGTTTCCGATTTGGCTGAGCCTCTAAAACTCTATAAATAGAGGACTATGCCTTTTGTATTAGCTATTCAAAAATTGTGAAAGAAATTCAATTTTATTTTTTAGTTCTTGTTTCCTTAGTTTTTCTAGAAGTGTGAGATGAGTGACAAATCTTTTTGTGAATGAGACACCACCGATGGAAAGCTAAGTTTTGGGTGAATTTTATTTGTTTGCATTCTTCTTTTAATTTCAATTCAGTATGTTCTTCAACGTTTATAAATTTGATCAATTTTCTTCTCTTCTGCTTAATGTTTATAGCAATTATTTTTTGTAGTGACAGCAATTCTAGTTATTATATTTGGTGCATTAAATCACTAGTGACAGGTGGTTTTCTTTTAATTATTTTTATATGAACATCCCTTACTTCATTATGCCATGGGGTATTTTGTCGTTTTCGGATGACGTATAAGAATAAGTGTGCTTGCTTTAATGAGAAGAGATTAATTTGGTTAAATACTTTTTCTATTATTTGTTCTTTCAAATTCATATTTTCCGACTACATGTTTGAGATATGAAATGTATAGTTGAGTTATAGAATTGAAATATTGAGTTTGAACAAAAGCATTCCGATTCCTCGCTTATCTTTTTTTTTATTTTATTTTTATTTATTTCATTTTATTATAAAAATCCCAAAAACATTTATCTTTTATTTTCTTTATTAGCTTATATCTCCAACGTTTATTTTTCATGAATCTTTCTTGTTTGTTATTTTTACTACCTCCTCATGGAATTGACTGTTCTCATTGTGCTACAATTGACTGCTTTATTTAGACACAATTTGGATGTAATCAGTTATGAAACAAAAAAAGTTTTAAAATTTTAAACTTAAAGCAAAGGAAAGAAATTTTTGAAATGAAAAGTTATAATGAAAAGTTATTATGCAAAACAGATATGAAACGAAAATGAATTGAAGATTTGATTCTGACAAAGAAGATTTTTAATCTTTAGGTCCAAATAAGCATTACTTTCATTTAATTTCTAAAATGAAATGACCAAACACGTAAAATAAACTGATCTTCAGCTCCAAGATATTTTTGTTTATTTACTCTTGTCAATATGCTCCACCATTCGTACTATTGTAGTAGTACGTTTTTCCGATCATAAATTATTTTTAGTTCAGGAAGACACATACATGAGTAGGTCCCATATGTATATTTGTACCACAACATCCATATATATATATGTTAAATTACTTTATCTAAGGGATGTATCTGAGAAACCCCATGGTAATAATACTAATGTATGATGGTATTTATGAGGGAAAGTTTGCAGTAGAATCTCATTATATATCCTTTTGGTAGAACTCACTTTATGATCGTTCGATGAATTTCAATGATTAAAATGTTACTTATGTATGAGACTTATGATGCACCTTACCTTATAGTATTATATACTAAAAAAGAAATTTGAAAAACTTATTTAAAAACAAAAAACCATTTTCTTCTTCCAACAATGCCCGGACCCCACCCCCCCCCCCCCACACCCCCCGCCCCCCGTAGGTGCGTGACCTAGGCCCTCTTGCTGCGGGCCCCTCAACCCATGCACCCTCATCGGATGATGAGCCCTCCAATGACCTAGGGCCTCCCTTGCCGAATGATGAGCCCCCCCCCCCCCAAACCATGGTGACCCAGGAGCTCCCCAAGCCCACGACACAAGCCGCCCCCCCCCCCGGTGACCCAAGCTCCCTTTCCCCAGATGACGAGCCCCCCACGCCAAATCTGGTGCCCCCTGACCCTTAGATGATGAACCATTCGCCAGATTCGGTCCCTCCCGCCTGGCGACAATCTTCCCATGACCAACCCTAAGTGACCCAAGCTCCAAATCTACCCCCCCTCCCCGCTGCCATCGAATCTTGACCTTGATCTTGGCTTGGCTCACTCTTGCGACCTCTAATGATCTCCCGCTCCCCCGATCTCGACTCACCGCCACAACCTCCAACGATGCCCCCCCTTCCAGTGACCTTCCGAGATGCCGCCTCCAGCTCGATGGACCTCGAGCGAGGACCCAAACATGTTGAAGGTTGTTTTTTTTTTTTTTTTAATTTTTTTAATTAATTTTTTTTAATTTCTTGATATATAATACAATGAAGTAAAGTGCATTATGATTATCATGCAAAAAACATCTTAACCATTTGATTATATCCGAAATGTTTAAAAATGAGCTCCACTGATCGGGTGAATAAAAAGGGTTGTATTTCAGATTTTACCGTGTTCATGAAGGCTTTTTTTTTTTTTTTTTTTAGAACATGAATATGCAATTTATATAAACATGGTATACAAGTCACGTCATGAATGGTCAAATCCCAATTTCAGAAACTGTATATTTTGTTCAAATAAGTACTGATCAATGACCTAAAAAAGGAGACCAGGCTTATCTTGTCCCCCGTTTTTAATGAAGATGATTTTGATTTGAGATGACATATTAAAATAGAACTTATTGTTGTCGTTCTTATGAACTAGTTTAACATTAATGGCGATGTTATAATTCCCCTATCATATGCAGTTAATCCTTAGCATTTTTTTTAGAGCATTTTAATTGGACAGCAGCTGCCGAATTGACATGGGGTTTTGGCATTTGCAACAATCTTCAAAGTAAACCACGCGCTGAGACGTCACTTTGTGTACACAATTTGTTTCTACATATGTGTATATATACATATCTATAATTAGTACTAAAGATAATTGATTTTGAAAGTGACCCATAAAATTCTCTCAATCCTCAACCCGTATTCAAGTCTTCTGATTTTAAGTTCTCAGCTCTGATCACCACAAATTATTGATCATGTACCCTCGTAAGCGCGTAAACTATACTAGAGGTGGTCATTTGGATTGCAACGTAACCAACAAAATAAGGCACTGGTTTTTATGAAGACGAAAATGGCGCGTATATATGTCGGCTGTCCCTACATATATATATATATATATATAAATTTCTTTGAAAAAGGAAAATTGAAATTAAAAGATCAATTGAAGTGATAACTCCTTTTCTCCTTTCTTCTTTCAGGTGTTCACATTTAGGAATAATTAACTAATCAAGCGTGGCCCTTACCAATAATCTGTTCATTTCAAGTTTCCTGAGCTATCAAGCAAGGCACAGTAACTCAACTATGGGGACAAAATTCAAATTCACAATATAATGCTTATAAAATCTGATTTCGATATCAAGTTAAAATAGACCATGATATAATTTAGTCATGTGGGATAAATTCAAAATCTAACATAATTTATAAGTAATGTTGGCTTCTTTAAGTTATTTGCCAGCTAAGTTTTCGCTTAAGTCTAGTTAATTAGTGCAAATTTTGTAATTAGTAAGTTAAAAATGGGAAGGTACAATAGAAATATAAAGAGGAAATATTCCAAAACTCAAGGCGTTGATTATGAGAAATAGTATCGGTACTCCTGTTACTGGATATGTCCTAGTCCCACTTGCTTTAATTATTATGATCGTTTCCTTTCTTTCGTGTAATAAATTAGACATGGACGGATTACATTAATAATTTGAAAGTCAAGCGCTAGCTTGAGTGTTTTCTATATAGATTTACACCAGTTTTAGCTCTATTGTACATAAATATAATTCATTTTGTACTTTTTGATTAGTTTAGTGTTTTTTAATTTTCTTTGAATCTGAATATAGTTAATATTAAGGACCATCCTATCCGCAATACACGATTTTGAACGGTAGATATATAGTCAAAATTACAACAAAAGATAAAATATATATATATATATATCAAATGGTTAAAACAAAACTCTATCCGTAACTTTTTTTTTAATAGAATTCTTAAAATAATTAATTATCAAAATTTGAGGGTTTTTTTTTTTGCTTCGATATAGAGCAGTTGGCTTTCACTTATTGATTGAAGATCCTACTCTTGGAAAAATCTAACAGTTCCTACTCAATCGATTACTAAAATTGAGATCATAATATATAGTTCCTTTTATTCATAATTGACAGTATTTTAAATACCTGTCTTTTCCTAAAAGAACGCATAAGAAAGTCTTTTGAGGGTGTTTGCTTCATCCACTTTCTTTCTCCTTAAAATCTCTCTTTTAGTTTCAAACAACTCCTTCGTTTTAAATCTAACTAAGACTTTTTTTTTTTTTGTTTAAATTAAAACCTCCGAATTACAACTCTTCGAATATGCAAACTAAACGGAAACTAATCATATAAAATTATCTCGGCATATTTAGCAAGTGGATTGAATTTTCCGCAAAAAGTTGAGGGAGGTGCAGTCGCAAAGTGCAGTCTAGTTGAAGAAGGTTTCATTTGCATTTGAATGACTTTGTCACAAACATACAACATTGTTTAAGGTTATCGGCAGTACAAGTAAAACAACTTATTTGCCAATTCCTATTTCTGAAATCCATTCTTTTTCTTGAAATTTTTTTTTTTTGGATTCTTAAAAGAAGACAAAAAAAAAACTATAATAATAATTAAGGTCCCGTTTGAGGACACATTTGAAGATTGTGTTTTGGATATTAGAGATAGTTTGAGTTTTAGAAATGTACGTTTGGTGAAAATAAATTATTTTGAGTGAAAAAAAATACAAAAATTTAAAATGTGTTTGGAAAGAAATTAACAATATGAATCTTATTTCGTTCATTTCAAAATTATGTGTAATTTGAAAAAAGAAAATCTCATTTTGATTTAAAATTATAAAGTTATGAATTTTTTAAAGTTTTAATTTTTAAAAAATAATTAATAAAATTGAAGGAAAAAAAAAACTTTTAGAAACATGATAAGTCAAAGACGTGTTGAAAGGAAGCCTAAAATATTTATTATTTATATCCCTTCACTTCATAGTACTGGGAAAATGTCTTTTTAGTTCACTAGGCAGCTGTTCAGCACTACTTTTACTTACTTTATTTATTTATTTTTGTGTGCTGGCAAGCTCAAAGGGGAACAATTAAAAAATCATTGCCAGTTTTCACGAAGAAAAGGAAACACGTCATAGTCCCTGTGTAATGGAGACAACCAAAGTGAAAAAGGGACACTTTCAATTAAGGAAAAAAAAAAAAGATTTCCTTGAGGGGAATGTGACCTTTGAATAAAAACAAGAAATACGTTCAGTGGTACTATTTCAAAAATTAGAAGGGGGTTAATTTTTTAAAGCGTGCTAAAATAAGTATTATATAATTTTTTAAGAAAAATTAAACCGGATGATCTTTTTAATCATCTAATTGAATGGATTGTTTAATTTTTTTTAATTTAAAATCATTTTCAGATTTTGTCAATCAATGATTGACTAATGATTAATATGTTATTGATTATAAAATTTAATAATTTATTTTATGATTAATCAGTGATGAACCATTTAAGAAAATTGATTAACCATTTAAAAAAAAGATCTTTTAACTACTTTTTAAAAATTTTGATCCTTTATTAAAACAAATTCTTAAAAAAAAGGTTATGTAGCTACAAATCTCCCTTTTTTTAATCACAAACACTTATTTTGATTATCACTGAGTAACTATAAAATACTCTATCATAATTATGAGTAATTATTATATGATTATTATAATTTACAAATGAGATCAAATAAAATAGTAAAAAAAAAATTAATCTTCTTTAAAAAAGAACTAAGTGGATAAAAGAAGAAGAATAAAAGAAAACATCTCGAGCTATATAATATTGCTTATAGAGGGTTCGGTATATATGCACACAAAGGTATATTCCACATTCCAGATACCAAAGGGGAGAGACATAAGAAGAGTTACTGCCATGACAAAAATCTATAGCCAAAACCCTAATTAATACAAGTTGTTATCCTTCTTATAAATTCAAAGGCCTCGACCAAAACAAGCTCAAAAATAACACTAATATAGAAAACTAATGTCAATCTATATGTATATATATGTGTGTATATTTATATATTTACTGTCCCCTGATATTTAAATCTAAAACTTAACACATTGAAAACCACTAAATATTTATGATACTTTGCGTCTCGTTATTTTTCTCTCACCCGCAAAGTGAGGAAGGCTCTTCAGTCTTTAGTTGTTGATGAAAAGGCATCCTTTAAAACCTGCCATATATCGTGTTATATAAATCGACAGGTCTTTCTAATATTGGACTTGGACAGAAATATATAAGTGCCAATAAGAGATAATAACAAAAGAAGGGGAAAAAAAAAACGTTTCAAAAAACAAAAAACAAAACAAAACAAAACAAAAAAAGAAATTACGGAATATGTATAGAGTCGGGAGAGTCTCGCTTTCTTCTGTCAAACGTGGGACCAAGCACATGAAAATATTAACTTCATTTGTCCCGTGAGGGCTACATTTCTGAATTTTTTTCGTAATGTTTGATACTTACAGCTAACTTATGCTAGATGCATTTCATATATTCCCAAAAAAAAAAAAAAGTTAATAATAATAAAAGAAAGAAAAAATTAATATTTAGGTGCAAGAATTGGCCGAACCCCACCGAACTTGTACCAAGACCCAATATCACATGAGTTTTAGGTCTTTCAAATTGATAATTTCAGTGAATTAAAAAGTTCAAACAATAAAAGTAAAAAATTCGTACAACGGCTTAATTGATGAGCTTGAATAAAAAAAAAAAAAAAAATCCGAATAACAACTGTTCGAATATGCAAATTTAAGACTGATCATTTTTTTTTTTTTAAAACAAAGTCTTGTATTCAAGCTTATCCCATCGTGTTAAGCGGGATAATCTGTTTCATTAGAATTAACTTGTGTGGCCATAATATTTTGAGTGAAGACATTATTCAGTATTAGACACACAATAAGCTAGAAAAACACCATAAAACAAAACCATATAATTTTATGTGCAATTCAAATTTCCCCTCCAAGAAAAAGTCTTTTTTTGACGCTTTCAAACATGAGCTAGGATTGTGCAAAAAAAAAAAGGCAGTGGCCCAGACCATATAACGTATGATACTCAGAACTTGGAATGTTAGACTTCATAGAACTTCCATGAGGGATCAAGTGGCGAAGAGTACGTTTAAATTAAAAGCCTAATATTACAGGAGTTTTACGTCTTCTAACTGAAATTTTAGAGAATAAAGTAACCCAAATAGTTTGATCTTATTATTAAGTTACTAATCTATTTTCTTGCCACTCTAGAAAATTTTTTTTCCAGGTTAAAAGTTTTTAAAATTTTTTTTCCTGGTTAAAAGAGCAATTTCTTTTTTTTTTTTTGACTGAAAAAAAAGATTATAGAGATAAATGTTAGAATTACCAGATAATTCCGAAAGATAGATGTCCCTCACGTAATATATGAATCACTTATAAAGTAAATTATTTATATATTCTACGACTTTTGGTTTGTTTGGTAAATTAGTTCATTTCAACTCAAACTGTACTTTTTTTTGTCTTTTTCCCAAAAAGTTTTTGTCTTTTTCTCAAAAAATTTTTTGTCTTTTCTGAAAATTCAAAAAAATTTATTATTACAACTAAAATATTTCAACTCAAACTAACCAACTAAACACACTATTTAACTCAAAATTTAACTAAAAGAACAAGCACTCAACAAGAGCAATTTCATTTGTTCCAAGAAGTTTTAACATCATCCATTTGTGAATATATTTTATATATAGACTCAGCTAGAGAACAGAGCCAGGACAAAACTGTGTCTGACAACTTCCAGACCAGAAGTTGGGTAAAGTAAGGACACCAAGATGCATTTGTCCATTGCTTAGATCTCATGAACAACTTTATCAACCACGTCTACAATTTTATCTTTACATTAATTTGCTAAATCACAAAGAAAATTGGTAGGTCCTTGTGTTCTTTATTCACCATCTATATAGAAATTTAGAAGAGCTACTGTTTAAATATAAAATTAATGTTGATCCATCTCCTCACAGTTTAAATTTTAAAAATAAATTAATAAACTAATATGATATCATAATTATCAATTTACTACAAATCTATTATTGTAGAATATAAACAAGTGCGAATTTAAACTTTGATACTGATATTATGAGTGACCCAAAAGCGACATCTACGATCTCTATGTCATCATCAGCGATGGTACCACGTCTATATAACACATTAGCCCATACCAGTTGAGCACTATGGATACAAATTTTCACCATACAAAGCCATGTTCCAGACAATTCCAACCCGTTCTTGTTCTGATTATATATTAGATATTATTTTTATTTTATTTTCCGTTGTGGGAATCTAAAATTTTAGAAAAAAACGAGGAATGTAATGGGCAAAACTTACTTGGATCGTCCGTGACAAGCATGGCAGTCCCTCCAAAATCACAAGTCCCTCCCGCGAGCTTCCTGCTCTGGAAGTAGCTGTTGAAGGCATAGGAAGCATGGACCAGTAATGTGTTGGGCTGGTAGCAAGGCCCATTGGGCTCAATCGACTTGCAGTCAGCTCCGGACCCACAGGCATAGTCCAAAGCCTGTTGCATGATGGAGTCTGGCACTGTGGGCTTCGCTACACACCACACTGAAAACTGTGGCCTTTTGTGGTCCCGTGGTGGCGGCGGCCCAAATGGTAGTGGTGGTTGTGGTGGGTAGGTTGGTGGACTTGGACTAGGCTTTGGTGGGCTAGGCCCATATTGGGGTGAAGTGGGCCCAGAAGGAGAGGGAAGTTTGGAGGGGAAGAAGGCGGGTAGACACAGAATAGGGGAGGAGAGTTTCGAGGAGAGGGAGAATCAAAAGGTGGTAGTGAGAAAGGAGAGCTCAACTCTAATGGATGCCCAGTGTTTTTTTCTACTCCTCCCATGTTGTAACTTGTAACTAGAACTTTCTGGTGTTGCGTTTTCAATTTTTCTGCATATTTTCTTGCATCTGCTACCACATGGGACAACAAGAAGTTTGAAGTCATAAGGATACATTTACATACATATATGTATATAATATATCGATATATGTTTATAAAGGAGGCTAAATTCTTACCACATTGAAGGAACAAAATGGATGCTGAGAAATAGAAGCAAAAAAACGACAATTTAATGCAATATTGTTGTAGCCTTCTTGACTCCATTCAAGAAAATCGGCCTAATCTAATAAAGCCAAATTTCCAAGTTGTGGTCTTTCTCTACTGTTATGCGCTTGGGAGTGGATTTGGATTGCATATGTAGGAAACTAAGAAACAAATCCACACTAAAATAGGAGAGGTGTATCAAAGTTGAAACTAAAGGAGATTCCTTTTCTTTCTTTCTCTTTTTTTTTTTTTTTTTTTTTTCTTTTTTTTTTTCTTTTAATTTCTTTGTACTAAAAAATTTGCGACAATATGTGGGATAAATGAGATTTTTTTTTTCCATTGTGAGGAATATATTCTTGCTTGTCAGAAGAGAAATATGGAAATTCTTGTTTTCTTCACTTTTGTTTTGCTTGATTTCTACTCAAAGAGACACTCCTCTTCCAACTTTCTTCCATTTCAGCTGCTCTTTCCTTTTAATTAGTTACTGAAATTTCCAGAACCTTACTGATAACACTTCCTTTGAACAGTGAAATTTGAAATGTTATATTCCAAAAGGACTGCTTTGCAAAACAAACTGTACAACATGTATGCAAACATTGTTACCTGGTTCAGCCCATCTGCTATATGTTCTTCAACGGATTGATTTTCATCATTCTAGCACTTATCTCCTAAAATATCACTACCCACCTTACATCGAAGAATCGACAATGTTTTTCCTTCTGTGCATGCTCATACCAGAATGTGCAAGTGTTATTTCTAGAAAAGAAATACTGAAATCCTATATACATCGTGTAGTCATAGGGAAGAAAAGTACAAATCTCGTGATGAGCATTTCTTCACATGGCATGATAATGCCATGCCTAGAAATGTTCATCGGTTGAGTTTTTGTTTATGCATTTCATAATGACTTATTCTATGTTCTTTTTTCTTCTTTATTATCATTTTGTTTTTCTTTGCATTCCAAACTAAACGAGATTAATTTCGATCGGTACATGGTACCGTCCACATCTTCTTAGTGAGTGTATATTGTCATATTGGTCAGTCAAACTATTTCCCAATTACATTGTTAAAAAATTTCTTGATAAGGGCATATGCCGTTAGTTTTTAGGTTGATTGACAAACGGGTTCTTTCCTACAACTTGAGTTTTCCGTTTTCCATGCTTTAGAAGAAGGTTTCATCATGCAGTCTAGTTTGATATACAACCCAAAAGTATGAATATCTCAAGTTGCAAATGACAAAAGCTCCTAATAACTAGCCAGTTTCACAATTTTGTCTCCTTCGATTCGCTTTTTTTTTTCTTTTCTCCCGTAATTTTATTTTAAAACGTTGTCATCCGTTTAGAAATTTTCCTATAGAACTTAAAAGTTGCAATGGAGAACAGATCCTACAGCCTCATAAACCACTGCTATATTATAGCAAGTATGCAAGTACTCCTATTGGGTAACCCATGCCATTTGAGAAAAACGTGATTCAAAATGCATTTTCTGTGCCGAATTAAATAGTAGAGAATCTGTTTTTCTGCTACTTTGACCGCTAACTCTTTATATGGTAATTGCATTATTGCTCATTTTGCTATGCCGGTAACGGCTCGTTGCCATCTATAATTTCAATATGTAAATTTTAATTTTTGATAATTAGTATTTGGTAAGAACATTATGATGCAATCTAGTCTAACAAAAATTGGACTGTAATTTATACCTCTATGTCAAAATGAAAATGAAAAAAAACTAGAGTGACCATGAATTCTTATTTTATTTATTTACTTATTTATTTTTATCGTTGCAATGTTCCTGTTGTTGACAAAGTGGAATAATGCTAGAGGCGAATGAATAAAATTTTAGCTTCCTCTGGCTATAAATTAGCCTTCAGTGTTCAAATTGGCTATCAGGGCAGTTCAGTTTACGACTAAACAGACTTCATAGCCATGAATCTACCCTCAAGTTGTATCAGACCCTTCAAGCCCCCCACCCATAACCGTCTAGTGTCTTACGTTTCATGGATTTCACCCGCTGATTATGCATGGAAACTGAATTTTGCAGGTTTTATTGCAGATCACAGAACCGGGAATGGAGGTGCTGGTTTCATTCTTCGCGATGAAAATGCTATAATGAAAGCTGCGTGTGCAGAGCCGCTGAAATATGCTGAGAGCAGGAGTGCAGCAGAGCTGCTGGCTTTGAGTCACGGCCTACAGATTGCTATTACACAAGGAGTTGAGTACCTCGAGATAGAGGGAGACTGCCCCACCGTGTTTCAAATGCTGCACGGTCTGATTTCACCTCCATCTCCTGGCATGGCGAGAATCCTTGCTAAATGTCTGCAGTACATCAGGAGTTTTCGATGTGTGAAGACGCGCTGGGTGAACGTCCACAGAAATGAGCCTGCAAACAGGGTGGCTGAACTGGCCATTGCTGAAGACGAACCTGTTTACTGGTTTACCAATCCACCTCCAGATGTAATGGCAATGCTGATTGAAGATGTGATTGGCCGTATGGTGCCTCTATCTGATGTGATGTCCGAGTGAGGGATTTGTTTTGCTACTTTGCCGAAGAGCGGGGAAGGGAATAAAAGTTCCGCAATGCTAGAGAAATTTAGTATGATTCATGGCCAGAAAATGCATTTGTAGACCTTGTTTGAAACCAATACTTTTTAAAGTTATTGATTAAATGATGTTTCCCCTTAATTTATCTTTGTTCCTTTTGCTCTTTTACTTAATTTGCTCTTGGTGTTAGTAGACTGGAACTTCTTTTATCTAGTTCTTTCTTGCATATCATCAAATGCTTGACAAATCATAATATGGATGAGTGTTATCTTCATATTTTGGCTAATTTTTCACTTCTCTAACTTTGATCCAGATGAAACCCTGGTTTTGAGACTTCATAGTGATTTTCTTCAGAATTTCCCTCTTTCTTTCGAGATGCTGAACTGCTTTAGATGGTAACCTACAATTCAAATTGGCTAATATGGTAGGTTCTTAAATTCAAATTTTCCGTTACCAAGTAATTTCACATCTTTTTATACAATTCACGTGATTAGCTTAAAACGTACGTTATGCGTTTCTTACAGGCCCTCACGTGTAGAATGCGCGTCTGATCACATTTATCTACAGTTCACTTTTCTGGAAAGACATAATAGTATTAAATATGTCCAATTTCATTTTTAAATATTTGAAACAAATGTGTGTGTATTGCATTCTTATTCTTCATGGAAAAAAGTACAGAAAGTCATCAGAGTTTACAAATTTTCTTAGGCCTATGCAATCTAGTCATAAAAAAAAAAAAAAAATCTAGAAGACTAAAAATATTGAGCAACTAATATATGAAGATATATGTGTTTTTTTGTTTGGAATTTGAAGGAAGGAAATTCGAACTCAATACTTCATTGTTATAGAAATACTGTTAGGCTAAACCTATAATTATAAAATATATATACTTTTTGTTTCAAAAGGAAATTGTTCACATTTTTAATTCGCAAACATCATTTTGTCATGTAATACTTTGTAATATTTGAGGCGATTTTTTTACCTTAATATTTTTTTTCTTTCTTTCTTTACAACTTTTTTACACAAGGACATTCTTCTACATTAATGGACTTTTTTTTTTAACCCTTCTGCATAAACTTTGTGGAGGGGACATTCTTCTACATATTTTTACCTTCGGGAAAGATTTTCAGGCGAATTTTAAACCTTCAAACCTTCTATATATATATATATATATATATATATATATTTTTTTTTTTTTTCCCTTTCTTTACAACTTTTTAACACAAGGGCATTCTTCTATGTTAACGGACTTTTTTTTTTTTAACCCTCATGCAGAAACTTTGTGAAGAGGCTGCTGGTTAGATGAACAAATTTTTGGTGAATATTTTCTTTTCTTGAACTTGGCAATGGGGGGATTTGAACTCTATAGCTTTTAGTAGAGTCAATATAATATTGCTACTAGACTATGCCTACAACTACTTATTAAAAACTTTTCAGGAAAGACCAAAACTTGCTTTTTGTGTTTTTAAATTATCCAAACACCAAAAAGGAGCTTCTGATTCCTAAAATAGAAAAGATTTTTAAGAAGGAGCTCTTTTTAATTATCCAAACACTTAGGTGAGCATGTTTCATCTCTAACTTAGATTGTTAAAGCATAATGTGTATATTTCTCGGCACGTAAGAGCTTCCATGGTCAAACTCAAAAACAATAGTAATAAATTCATTATGGTTTCACTCAAAGAGCATAGTTACGAATGATCATCTCACTCCATATTTAAAAATATATATATATTTAAAGGTTTAGAAATATGCAAAACAGTAACTAAAACTCCCATGAGGCCATAACTAGTGACTTCTATGTGGCATCTACTATGCTCACAACTAGATGTCACACATCTCCAACGGTAACCCTTTAGACCTCATTTTAAACTTTTCTTTTCTTTTCTTTTTTCTGAAAAATAATTAATGTTTCATGGTCTCAGATTCTCTAGTTTGATTTCATCTTCATGTTCATGTGAAACAAAATTTGTTTTCAAAAAATTTGTATACATGTGTACTGCAAAACTATTTTAACATGGAAATCTAGGAAAAGAATTGAATTCAATTCAAATATCTCACAACCCGTGTTCAATCCCATTAAATTGAATAAGACAACTATGAACAAAAACAATTATACACTATCTAGTGTCATGTACTCGTGGGTTGAATGTATAGTTCTCATTACGACAATGATTTTTCTCTTTTCGTCGTACAACCAACGTTAAAAAATAATAATAATAAATAAATAAATAAACTACTTTTATTATTATAAATAAATAAATAAATAAACAAACCCCACACACACACACACACACAAAACCAAGATCGAAAGAGGAAGGCTAAAATTGGAAGAAAACAGTAGACAACTCTCAGAAGGACATATCCGTTATTTCATGTAGATTCCCCCGACAAGTCAAGATCGAGACTTTAATATGAAAAAACAAAAACAGAGACCAAAAACAAAAAAAAACACCAACCCAATTCCAACGGTAACTTTTCATGTCTTGTTCTTTGCCTTTGCTGCGCTTAAAAACATGAGACCAAAAATCTGAAACCAAACTCGGAACAGAAAAGCTCGTGAACTTCCGATCAAAAAGCATTGCAAAGAATTAAGGTTGTCGCGATGAACTTTGGCACTACAAAAGTGGTGGAGTATCTGGAGCCATTGATGTCGAAGGAGCTTCTCTGCAAGTTCCCAGACAACTCTGCTTTCGATTTCGACTACTCTCAGAGCTCAATATGGTCCCCTCTGGTCCCCAGATCTTACAAATCCATCGATTTCGACTCCGATATGGATTTCGCTACGCCGAGGAGCTCGATTTTGAGACGGCCAATGAGAACTGTAGCCTCAAGAAAGTCACTTCCAACATGAAGAAGAGAATCAGAACCACTAACTTTTCGGTGAATCTCAGTGGTTTGAAGAGTAAGAAAAAGAGCAAAAAGAATAAGAAGAAGAGTTTTGTTTCTGACTTATCTGCAAATCCTTCTTTCCAGGATGCTTGTAACCCTGTTACCAAAAAGGTACCGCCTCTGTTGTGTTCTGGTATTTTTGGTACATGAAATTTGGAACACTGAATCTGAGATTTGCCCATTTGATATCTTCCTTTGAAGATGATGTAAGAATGAATTTTAAGCTAGCACACTTTCAATTCATGGCTGGGATGACTTTTTTAAAAGGTTTTATTTCAGAAAATAAAGCTAAAATTTTTTTATGAAGCCATGGGACTTTTAAGCAAATTTCTCTAATCTTAATCAGGGGATTTCTGTTGGTAAACTGCTGAATTATTCTCAAAGTTAGCCCCTATGGGTACTTGCGCGTACCCGTAACCGCATTGTTTTTAACATTTCTACCATTTTATGGAATTTTACAGGTTTGGAATAAGGTGCTCAAAGCTGCATCCAAACACTTCAAGAAGAAGAAGAAAGATTCCACAGCACATAAGAGGCTCTCCAATGTCTTCTTGAGAAATGAAAATATTTGGTAGATTTAGGTAAATTTGTATTTGTTCAATTTATTTCCTTTAAGTTATGCTTATTAAAAGCACAAATATTCATTTAGGAACAGCTTGTGTTCTAACAACAACAACAACAACAACAATATTGTCTTTTGTGTTATCTATGTCTTT
>CM046379.1:20433042-20483042 GCA_025413485.1 Ficus microcarpa | reverse complement strand
GCAAGGGCCTGGAATTCTGGTCGTCCTCCATTTTAGGCGCTGTTTTTCTTTCCTTTCTAGAAGCCAGACAACGTCCGAGGTTGCTAGTGATTTTTGATTATAGTGGTGGGGATGGGAACTAATAACTTGTAATTATAACTCTTAACAATATATAATATGGGACGAGGATATAAAAAATTCAGTGAAGAATGAGTACCTAACAGTCAAACAATGCTGATCATCGGTTTTCGAACGCACAGTCAATCTAATAGCTGAAATGACTTTACTCTTTCACTAGCTAGCTTGATACCAAACGGTCAGGGTTTTTGTTAATTGTCTCGATCACATGGGCTGCTTTTTATCACAATGTCCCCAATAATATTGACTAATTATATCATGTCACGTTATTTGTAATGGATTTGTTAGATTTTTAAATATAGAAAATATCAGTTCACGTCATTGACAAAGTCAGAATTTTAATCAGGGGACGATTAATATTATGTAAGGGGATAATCAAAAGAGATTATGAGCAAGTTTTTATTAATTTCAGGGAGGATATTATAAAATTTTCTTTAAAATGATGGGGTATTTTTTGAAATAAGAGTAGTCCCTGGTTCACGCTAATGCAATTGCAACACTTTCTTGGGCGTATCAAGTTGAGTAAGTAGACGTAGCATTCATACTTATCAAATCGGGAAAATAACGCAATAACAAGCATTAGAGATATACTAAGAACGTGAAGTCAAGAAATTATGCACTTACTTAGAAAGAAATGGAAATTGTGATTTTAAGATTTTGAGAGAAATTATGAGAACTCATTTATAAACAAAGAGGGTCTTAAAAAGAAAAGTTCCTATAAATTTCATGTTCAAAAGAAAAAGGATTTTAATATATGTAAATAATACCAATTTTCGATTGAATGCATCTGTCTTCTTTGAAAGGTTGTTTTTTTATTGTCTTTTACTTTTTTGTTTCGTTTGTCATTGGAGCTATATATTCTGATTTTTTTTTTTTTGGTTTTTAAAATAAATTTTAAGTGAGGGATTTAGTTTCTCTCACTCTCAGTTGAAAACGATTTTTAAAATATATTAATTAATTCAGAAAAAAAAAAACTTAAAAGACAAAAAAAAAAAAAAAAAAAAAAAAAAAAAAAAAATTTAAAATATCTTCAAATCAGACGTTGTAAAAGAACTTAAGCCAAAATTAATGCATATGTACTAGGCTAATTTGTATCAGAACTAGCTAGCGTAAGGCTTGATCAAAACATCTATCATTGCTGTCGCTGGATTCTTCGACATGAATCAATAAATGTGCCCCCATTTTTTTTTTCTTTTTATTTTTCCTGAAAAACAGAATGATCCCCCCTTCCCGTCTTGAAGGTAGGACTTTAATTTATTATTATTATTATTTTGTTTTTTTGAGGTAAAGATGGAATGTCATTAACAGGCGAAGTCGGCCAAAAAACAGCTATATATATATGTGTGTATATATATATATATATATATAGAGGAAACTTTGGTGCGACCGTCGGGTAGGTACGTTAACTTTTACAGGACCGTTAGATTAACATTTGACGGTGAAGATGGAATTATCAGATTGAAGGGTGTGCTAAATGATTTCCGGAGTCTGTAGAGTTGTAGGGGACAGAGAAATAAAAAATACTTCGATGGATGCTTGTAAGGCCAGTGAGTGAGAGTGTAAAGCATATATTCCACCGGCGAAGGCAATGTCCGGAATTATAGCCATACTCAGCAGCGCAAGCCTCCATGCTGATACCAACCGCATCACTGGTCCCGCTAGAAACGTTGACGGATAGTGATTAAAGTTCCCTACCTATTAATTTACAAATTAAACAAATCAACCAGCCATTACAAACTGAGACTGAGCTCCTTTTTTTTTTTTTTTTGTTTGTTTTGAAGGAGGGGATTTGGTAGTTGGACCCTTGTTAATGCCACTGCTAGCTACCGCAATGCCTTTATCTTCTGAAAACCTTGTTTCATTACAGCTTAGATTTTTCAATTTATTCTTACTTTGTGTTTATGACGTAAACGACATGTAGTTTTCGTCCGTTACAATCTTCCTTCTTCAATCTAAACAAGCGGTACTCGATGGTAACAAGCATTCATGAATACTGAAACAGTACATAACTGTACAAAACCAACAAAACAACAACTCCAACACTACATAATTCTCAACTTCCTCCTCTCAGACTGCAATTACCATACTATCCTTTTTCCATTTCCTTTTCACTCCCATTCTCAGCGACCTTTGACTACAGCAACCCAAACCGACAAATTCTGTTCCTCTACAGCTCACGTTTTTCCTACGTGACGGCCGCTTGGGGCTTCCCTCCTTCACGTCTTTCCTCTCCCTCTGACAGGGCAACCACCCACGTCTGCATCGCACCCACCCCATCCGCCGGCGTATATAAGACCATGCCTATGTATATATACACATATGTCGATTCTAGTATAGATCTTGTTACATGATTTATAAGTGTTTTCCTTAAATGGAATTTGGTGATAACGTATGTTGTGTCATATTTATATATATATATATATATTATATCATATATTACATGTATTCATGTGATTTGTGAGGCCATTTACGGTATTAAAAAGAAACATTTTTCCTTCTTTTTTATGAATAAGAGAAGACCGGTTGTTCATTAAATTGTTGTGTGCGTGTGTGTGTGTCTGTTTTTTTTTGGTTAAAGGTTGTTCAATGTGTTTGGTAAGTTACGTGAGCATGTGCGTCTATAATGGTATACAGATAGATTATACATATATGATATAGGATGGGCTAACATACATATATTGCTCGCGATATTTTTTTTTTTTAATTTTCAATTTCTTTTTTAACTAGTTTGAGAGATCCTGCCCTATAAAAGCTTGATTGAGAAATTGAAAGTATATTCATCATATGACATTGATGGTATACAGTATGATATTGATGTATGAATTAATTAGCGACAATATTTTCCAATCTAAATTAAAGTTGACTACATATATAGGTGTGTACAAGAATCAATAACAACGGTGGGGGTCACCACTTTCCTAATCGGTTTGTTGCATATTAGATCTAAGTTTGTGTAGTGTTTTAGTTCTTTAAATATGAATCTAAACGGATTTAATAGTGACCTCAGTGCTACAATTAGTAGCCACTCAATCAGTATGGAGTTTCCATCTATTATAGAGGAATTGTTGAAAAGAGCCTTATGCTTTTTTGATGATAGTATGTCGATGTACTATTCCGTTTTTGGGCCTAAGACATCCGGTTTTCCTTGTTGACATCATCAAAATGTACCGATGGTGTCAATTTTTGTTAATGGTTTTATCTATATGATACAGGTCAAGCTCATATGTTTGTAAGTTTTGTCCTAATTGATTGAGATTTCCCATTTGAAAATAAATAAATAAATAAATAAATAACTAAAACTTCAAACTTCTTTAAAATATTTCTCTACAACTGTACTTTGTAAAGAATCCAAAAAATATACATTCATCTAAAATCACCTATTTTACAGAATTCCAAAACTTATATAATTTAAAAAAAAAAACAATGGAAGTAAATAATTTAATTGTTTTTTTTTTTTTTAAACTTCACGAATCTGTTTGAAAATTAATTAATCTACTTACAGGGTTTGCATTACGATGAAATTAAGATGAAATAAAAGTACAGAGAACAAATGTGTTGGTACTTATAATAATAAATTTAACAAGGTACGGAAGGAATTAACAAATAAAAAGAATATAAAAACAAATTGTTTTATATATGGTGGAAGCGTACGAGGTGTGGGACAGTGGGAATAAGAAAAGGCTACGTGGATTAAAAATAATACCACTAGATATTGATTAAGTGAAAAGAGAATAATGTTTGCATTCCATTGGATTTCTTCACTCATAAGTTGAGTTACAAAACCTATTTTGCTTCTTATACAAGTTATAGATTTATAACTGTACACGTGAGTGCTCTCAAACTAATTGTCTGATATTCTATCAATGGAGGCAAAGCCTGTGTTCTCTCCTATCAAAGTCTTTATAGATGTGTGTGGGTATAAATATGTATATATAGACAGAGTTAGAAATATGTTTTAATAGAGTGTATATTAATTTTACTTTAAAAAAAATTAATTTTAGAAGAGTTATGTGAGAATTTTTGATTTTAACAGGTTTATATGAGATCTTTTAATTATAATGGGGCAAAGTAAAAAAACCATAAAACTTTTTGCCAGAATTAATTTTTGTGATGCCCTAGAAATTCATAAGCTTGATTTATGAATTATTATTATAGATTTCCTTTATTAATATACTTCTAATAAATTATTTTGATGAATATCAAATTTCAAGATCATGAATGATAGTATATGTATCATCGGTGTGATGATGTCGATGATTTAACAATATTGAGTTTGTCTATTTAAATGAGAAATTTTAAATACATATAAAAATGAGTTGGACGACACATAAATTTATACGAAAAATTTATTATGTTGTATTAAAGGGATAATGTTAATTTTTGAGTAGGACTTCGATTTTTATTTGTAAGTCAATTTAATGATCTTAGTATTTATTTTTGATCATACCAATAATTAAGCTTTGGGAGTATGATTGGAAAAATAATGTTTCACATAGTTAGAAGATGAGTTATTAGTATTTGCTCTTAGAAAATCCAAAGGTAGAAGATTGATCAAGAATTGTGCTGAAGTTTGAAATCAACAGTGTAGATTTCATGTTAAAGAATCCTAGGCAAATCAATAGGCAAATTTTGGATGATAAGTAATCAATGAGAGCTTAAGGTAAGGATTGGTGTAATGGAAGATTTAATGGATGAGAATAAGGATAACAATCTTGGATTAAGGGTGGGAATTGGAAGAAACAAAAAACAAAATAAAAATGAGAAAGCCTAGTGGGGAATCCGGATTTTGGGTCAAACAAGCAAGAGGAAGTTTGAACCCATGAGTGAAAGGGAAAGTGGTGCATGCATGCAATTTCGTGTAAGAGATGACATGGTTTATTTTGGTAAGTTGACCTAAGAAAGAGACAAGTGAAAGTGACTCATTGTCTCTTCATTTTGTTGAACCAAATTTTCACCCCAAAAACCCTTTTTGAAGTGGCGGCAATGAAGGAGGAAATGAGCCAAAAATTTTCTAATTTTACCTTCAAAATATAACTCTCTTAAGGTAAAATTTGACTGAGAATAAGCCATAACACCTCATTTTATTCTCACACAAGTTAAACTCAAAAAACCCTAGCTTCTCTAGCCACCACCAAGCTCAGAACAAAAAGAAGAACCACCAACACTATTCTCCATCTCCAACACCCCTCAAGTACCCTCTTCTCTCCATTTTCAAACTCTAAGAAACCCGTCACCAAGATCGAAGAAGTGAGAAACGGAGTTAGAGGATGTTTTAGTAGAGGTAACCTAGTGGTTTTCTTCATGTTTTAGTTATTTTTGGAGAACTAAAGTATGATGTTTAGTTATGATCTTAATGTCAGAATTCTTCTTACATAGGAAAAAGTTTGAGAAGAACTTGGGAGGTTCAAGATCTTAAAGGATCCCCGGAGTATTTCGGTAAGATTTATGAACTTTGTTGAAAGTTGTAGTTGTTGTGATGATATAGCATGCATTAGAAACTTTAATATGAAAAACAAATTATATATTAAGATTCTACAGAGGATGAGCTTTATTTTAGGCTTTGGAATCACTTGATTTGCTTTTATATGTTTAAAGTTATATGCATTTGAAATTGTGACACAAAATTAGAGAGAAAATGAACCTCTGGGACACAGTCTAGCCACGGGTTTTCGTACTTCGAACCCTTTAGAATCAAAATTTTAGATTATAAGTAATAGATCTAAAAACTAGATTCTTAAGCTTTCTATCAAGGTATCATACGCCTTGAACGGATAAATGTACAATTTTTGGTGAATTTTAAAACTTTAGACTACAAACCGAAAATCCTTGCTGGAACCTTATACTAGCCACGGGTTTTGTATTTTTTGAGTTAGTAAACCTTAATTTTTTTTATAAAACTATTCTTATTATATAAAATAGACATTATAAGCTTTCCAATGACATATCTTTTGTCTTATTTGGACTTGTAAGTAAATTATTATGCTTTTTCTATGCTTACCTATGAATCTAGACCTATGGTTCAAATGTGGAACCGACAGTAACAAAAGCTAAGTTAATAGTATGAAATGCTCAAGTACTAAAAGAAATAACTTTACTATTGTAGAGTAGACATCTCGAGCTTCAAAATGAGACATCATACGTTTAAAACGAATATATACATAAATTTTAATAAATCACATAATATTGTATTGTAATCTAGTAAACTTACATTTTACCATAAGATACTTAGGAAAACATCCACATTAATGTTTGAAATGATTGAAATCTTGGAAAACAAATTATAAAGACAAAAACTAGATGTTTCAAGCTTTCCAACAAGTTATCAAGTGTCCAAAATGAAATTATACTTAAATCTAAATAAATCTTCCAAGTTAAAATCCTACACCGATAAAACAATTAAACATTAAAATGTGACATAATGGTAAGTCATAACATATGAATATATTTAGTTATAAAATGAGTTGATTTTAAGTGTATGATCAAATAATGTGAAAAACTCTAACCTTATAAAGTTGAATCATAAGTTTTAATAGGCTAAGATAAAGTACACTAAAGGGTTACTGCGCATAAACCAAGAGACTACCTTAGCTCAACTAAATGAACATAACTAAGGAGATTGGATTAGCCTAATATAAAAAAAAAATTAAACACTTAGGTGATTTCTTGTCACCTTGATTGATTAATTAATTAATTACTTAAGTAATTAATTAAATAATAAATACATAACCAAATGTAATTAATAAAGTAATTAATTAATTAATTGGTTAATAATTAATTAATTAATTATAAGAGTTAGTAGATGATAATCAAGATTATTATGTTGAATAACTACATAATTATAATACATGATTAATTGGAGATTTATTTAATCATTAATTATTAATTATTGATATTATCATCAAAATAATTAGGGATGATTAACTAGAGATTAATCAAACATTTATTATTAGATTAATCAAATTATTTATTATTAATATCATAATTAATAATTAATAATTATTATATAAGAAAGAATATTTAAGTAACATAATTAAATTATTAACAATATAATTATTAACAAGTCAATAAAAATTATGTAATTTAATTATAATTACTTAATAAGGTAATAATTAACTACTCCTTAATTAAATTGTTAATTAATTAATTAAATTTAAAAATAATTTAAATTAACTTAATTAATTAATAATTAGAAGAAATTATTTTAACAATTAATAATTAATATGAATTAATTGTTAAAATTAATTATGATATAAGTAAATTAAGCTCACTTTAATATATAAAATAAATAAATAAATGAATAAAGTAATATAACTAAGATTATGTCTAATAATGAGATATTGTTAAATCAGGACAATTTCTCAAATCTGTGAAATAAGAGATACCACTCCAGAAGTTTAATCACATAAGACAAGTAAGTACAAACCTCACTTACAGCATTAAATAAAATGTTTTTCGTTGTTGATATTTTATGTTTTTCTATGATATTACCTTGATGCAGTGATGAGTATATGAGTCACATGTATTGCGTTGATTAAATATTTAACGTACATAATTTTTCTTGCACTGATATGATCGACATGCCTCACAGATATATATATGCCGTAATGATGTTTGCATAGTGACATGTAAACCTATATGTTGTCACAAATAATAAAAATGAGGCTAACAAAAGATAGGATTAAGTGTCGTACCAACCTCTAATTAGTGAGAGGATATGATAAGAACGAAAATTATAAGTTATGACCTTGGAGGTTGTTGGAGGATCGCTCCCCCAACTCCCCATTAGTTGCACGCATATGGGTACGACATATGGGCCCTCAAGTAGACAAGACATGTATATAACAAGTATAATGGAACACACATAGATCATAAGCATTTTGGAGCATTCATGATGTTACATGTGATAACATGATTTTTGATAAAAATGTTTTGTGAGATATTGTTTGTACTTATTGAGTGAAAGCTCATACATGTGTGTTGTGACGCCCTCATCTTACGTACGGTCGTCACCTTACTTACTTAACTATACTTTACTTGAAAATTTGAGAATAATTTTTTTTCTCAACATACATATATATAACAAAGTTTGCCCGTAGCAATTTATCATACATATATATACTGAAATACAAAGATTGTTTAAAGTCTTTAGTACCAAATATACTATGTAACCTAATTTGTTTTTGAGATATATACATATATACAAAAACTTATTACTCAAAAGGAGATGCAGAAAATTATGCGTAGTGGTATCCCATACTGCCCTTTATCCGCCGCATCGTCCACACATAGCCCATCATTTAAGCTGCAGGCTTCTTATCTATAGTATGAAATATAACTAATGAGCTTTCGCCTAGTAAACACAAACATAATCTCACAAACACATTAAAACATGTCAATATCATAAAACATATGCGTGAATCATTTATGTTCATTTATGCATCCATTATTAACTTGAACTTATTATCTTTCATATGGGCCCCTTTGTGTACGTACCAGATACGTGCTCTCCAGATAAAGTTAGGAGTTTGCAAGGTCCCTAACAATTCTGGGAATCATTAAACTTGAACTTGAATAGTCCTCCACCTTTGGGACGTTGATACGACACTTTACTTGTGTGTTCTTACCATGTTGTTTATCATTAGTGAACATACTTCATGATGTCATTATCTCATATCATAACGTATACTTCATTCATAACATAGCATGTATTAAAAACATCGTATTTTACAAACATAGCACTTTTGTAAAATAACATTTTTGCAAATATAGCACCTTTGTAAACATGATATTTTTGTAAATATAGTACTTTTGTAAACATGACATTTTAGCAAATATAACACTTTTGTAAACATGACATTTTTGTAAATATAACACCTTTGTAAACATAACATTTTTACAAACATGACATTACGTAGAACATAGCACAAAATATGTTATAGCATATTTGAAAGTAGATTACTATCTTTCATACTGCAGGTGAGGTTTGTACTTACCTCTTGTGCTCTGTCCTGAGTGTTGCGTCCTCAAATCGGGTTGTAACAGCAGGTCACTTTCTGCTATTTGAAAACAATATAGGATAAGGATCCTATCATAAAATGTTGGTGACCTAACTAACTTTCACACATCATTTTAGTTGTATGCCCCCGATACTTGATATCTTACTTGGTCCCAGAGAGTCATCTTACTGTTTAAGAATAATCAAACTTTGATTATTCTTTAAGAGGTCACGTTGGATAACCTCTTTTTGTGCTAAGCCTTTAGCATACTGCTAGGTTTTCTTTTAAACCTTGGGCTTTACTCTTATATCATAATTTGTTGGATTATTTATATTAACCCCCCTTCTCTTAGCCTAATTATAGGTTTTTGATTTCCCTTAGGGTCACCTTGGGTAACCCTTAAGGTTTAAACTTAATTAAACATCGGGTCAACCAAAGTCAACTCTTAGTCAGCTATGGTCAACTTTCTATGGTCAATCTTGGGCTTACCCGTTACGGTTGCTTCGCTTTATCTTGGCCTAAAATCCCATTCTTTTCCTTAACTTGAAAAAGTTAAGGGATATTTCTTAAAACTCTTAATTTTACTTGTAAAAATTCATGTTTTCGAAACGGATCTTTATAAAAATCATTCAGGGCTGGAAACTGCCTTTAGAACAGTTTCCATAGTCAAAATAGTGATTTTGGAAAAGAAAACAATTTTTCTGAACTAGTTTTAGAAAATCCTGTGCAGGAATTTTCGGTTCCCTGCACACCCTTTGTAAAACAGCGTCAGTTTAAAAATCTACTCTGAATTTGGAAAACTGGTCTTCATAAAAGTTTTAGCTCTCAAAAAGTTCTAAAACTTTCGTGTTTTATGAAAAATCTAGTTCCGCTTGTCTTTTTGTCAGTTTTCATTTGAACTGGCTGGGCGTGTAAATTAGGTCTGGGCAGACCAGCCTCGGATTTTGATAAAAACGGAGGCCATTAGAGCCTCATTTTGGGATTCTGCTCTAGAATTCCCCTAGGAAAAACCCTTCCGAACAACTTTTGTGTTTTGAGTTTTACCCAGTTCGGCCTCTAAAAGCCTTAAATTTCTACTTTCCCGAAACTGGCCAATTTGAATCCGAATTGGCAGCTTCGGTTGTTTAGTCTGGTTTATGCCCTAATTTGTGAAGTCTAACTCGACCGACCACTTCGGGAGCCTACACAGCAAATATGCAACATTTCTAACGTCCCACATGAACCCATAAGCAGCTCAAACGGATCCATACAAACCAAACCCGAAATACCCAAATCCTAGGTTTGCATGGTTCTAAATTTTGCTTCTCATTCAATCAAGCACCAACATACACCCTTAAGCTAGCAGACCCATCATGCACTGCCTAGGGCAAATTTTGGACCAAAATCAGGGGACGCACAACCATTCACACCTAGCATGCATCCTAACATTTTCCAAGCACAAGTCATGCAAGAAATTAACATAGATAAGCCAACCACCTCCTAATCCCTAACCAAGCACACACACTAACACATCTAGGGCTAGAAATTAAATTGGACTTGTGTCCTTACAACCTTAACTTGAAATACAAATAAAATGCTAAAATTGAACTCAATTGCAATATTAGGCTCAAGAATTTACCTTAGACCCAAGTTAGGGTTTGGAAATTCCAAGTTTCCTTCTTCCCCTTGTCCTCCATTGCTCTCGGTTTTCACTCAAGCTAGGATACCAAAAATTTTTCTTGGTTCCTTGGTTGATCCACTCAAAACTGAACACACTACAAGGTTTTCCCCCCAAAATTTTTTAGCTTTTCCTCTATTTTTTCTCCTCCCTTCACTGTCGACCACAGCAGCCAAAATGGCTCCAAAAGTTTTAAAATTTTTTTCTTG
This sequence comes from Ficus microcarpa, assembly GCA_025413485.1. Lineage (NCBI taxonomy): Eukaryota > Viridiplantae > Streptophyta > Magnoliopsida > Rosales > Moraceae > Ficus > Ficus microcarpa. Next base: position 20,472,063 of record CM046379.1, on the reverse strand, counting down.
GTTTCCCTAGAGCAAGATCAAACTCTTCCAAGCAAAATCCCTAAGAAAATTTTGATTTTTCTCTTCTCTTTCTCTCATTCTAACCCACGGATTTTTCTGAAGAAAAATGGCAAGAACCTCTCTAGATTTTGTGAATAAAAGTGATTTATGGGTCACCTATTTATAGAGGTGGGGAAAGTTTGTGAAAATTGTGAAATTGCCCCATGAAAATTAATATTTGCTCTATGGGAGGGTGAGGTGGCCAGCAATGGGGGGTGCTAGAAGCTCCTAGAATACTTTCCAAGGCTTGAAAATGATTTATGATGTCATAATTTCCAACCAAGATGACATCACCCACCTTTGGCCTAGTTTGGCTAATTTTCTTAAAAGCAGTCCATTTTTGTGCTACACAGATATTTTTAATACTTTGCTTCACTAATACACAGTATTTTTTATACTGCACTGCAGTATAAAATTTATCTGTGTAAAATTGGATAGTATAATTTTTTTCCTATTTTTCCGAGCCCTTTTTACCTTTAATCCTAACTTGGTGTGCTTGATTTTCTAGGGTGGTTTTAAGGCCTATTCATACTATCTCAACCATAAAGAAGGTTTTCGCAGTATCTTTTCTATACTGCGTTTCATCATACTGTAAAGTCAACCTGTTGACCATTCTTGGTCAAACTTTGACTTTTTCGATCAAAGTTGACTTTTTGGTTAAACCTTTGACCAACGTAGAATCATGTACTTTTCCGTCCTTTTTGACTCAAAAGGTCCGTTTCTAAACTAAACAATCAATTTTTGAGTCTTATTAACCCATAAGAATTCACAAAATTGAACAAAAGCTCTAAATCAAGCTTTTTCATGAATACATTCATAGCATAAAAATTAATTCCTTAAAAGGAATTAGTTACATGAAGAATCTGGGTATTACATGTGTGTTCGTGCTGTAGGTAACGTGGGTAAGCAGCCCATTATTTAGATGTTCTTATGAATAGACTAAGCTGTGCGGAGGCGATGAAGGAAGGAAGTAGGATACTACCACGAATTTAATTTCCACATTTATACTTCTTAAATTATTTTGTATAGCCTATATTTATAACTATGTTCTAATGTTTTGTATTACTAAACTAGTATGAGTACTTTACGGGAGAAAGACTTTAGACTCTTTCTTTTTAATTTGCATGAAGTTATAGTTTTTAAAATATTATCTAAATACGAATTTGAATATGATATTTATCATCTAGAAGTTTCCATTTCCTTCAGTTAAAAATTTTAGTAAATTTAGTTTTTATAATACGAATATAGTTTATAAAAAAAAAAAATTTCTGTATTTTAGAACAAAATGTAAATAAGTGTTAAGACTAAATTAAATAAGAATAAGTAAGCTAGTTAACGGTTTGAAAAGTCCGGTCGTTACAATTTTAATGGAGGACAATGTGAGATTTTTTTTTTTTTTTAGTTTAATTTTAGTTAGGGCAAAGAAAGAAATTATAAAATTTTTGGGGGTGCAACTAAAAGGACAAAAAATTTCAGTACAGCCCCCACTAGCACACTCATGTTAATCTGGCACTGCTACACACACACACACGTCATAGTGCATATCGAAACACAACCCATGCAGTTCCTAGTTATTATACATCCATTTCCGACATCTCCTAAGACAACACATTGAACATGAACTGAAGTCTGAAACAAATATATGTCATTGCATTCACATTGAAGTATTAAATAATGATAGTACCGTCGATGCATCTAATGAAAATAGTACTGCAAGAACCCGATCCAATTGGTGTAGAAGCAAAGTACTGATCCCGATAGTCGGTTTCTTTAGGTGTTGAATACTCTTGACTACTTTCGAAAATCTGCGGTTCATGATCAGAGTTAGAAACTTGAAGCGATTTTTTGATCCCCTCCAACTCTGCAGCAACTTCTTTCATTGTAGGTCGATTCCTTCCAATCATATTCAGACATCTATAAGCAAGCTTAGCAACTGCCGCAATGGATTCATGGTAGCCCTCCTTAGCTATTCGAGCATCGACGATATCAAGCACACGGTTTTCCTCAACACACTCGATGAAACAAGTAGCTAGACTCCTACCTTCCCTTGAACTCGTGATAGAGACCGGTTTTTGCCCAGATAAGAGCTCAAGAATCACAACACCGAAGCTGTATACATCACTCTTCTCTGTGAATTGGCTTGATCGGAAGTACTCTGGGTCCATATATCCAAATGTTCCGGACACCAGTGTAGTAAGATGTGTTTGGTCTACGGAAACTGATCTTGAAGTTCCGAAATCTGCTATTTTGGCCCTGTATTTTGCATCTAAGAGTATGTTTGTGGACTTGATATCGCGATGATAAATGGGAGTGGAAGCTGCCGAGTGCAAGTAAGAAAGAGCTCCTGCAACTTGCGTTGCAATTCGTATGCGAATTTCCCATGTAAGCTGAAAGTCCTCATTCTGGCAATGAATATAAGAGTAAAGTGTTCCATTTGGTATATATTCATATACAAGAAGAGGTACTTCAGTCTCTAAGCAACAACCTAATAATTTGACCACATTTCGATGGTTGATTTGTGAAAGAATCACAACCTCGTTAACAAAATCCGCTATTTTACCTTGACTAACTAGTTTAGACTTCTTCACAGCGATGATTTTTCCATCTGCCAACATTCCTTTGTAAACAGTACCTTGGCCTCCTTGGCCTAAAATTCTGTTTACATTGAAATGGTCGGTAGCCTTTTCTAACTCATTTGAATTGAACAAGTTGGTTTTCCGATCAACACTAGCTTCACTAGAGGATATATGTTGTTGTAACAACAAACCACCATTTTGCTTGAAGAATTTCTCTTTGCGTTTAATTTCCTTCCTTCTGTTTAGAACTCCGTATAAGCCCCATCCACCAAGAAGTAACACTAGTGCTCCAATTCCACTTCCAATTCCTAAATTCAATTATGAACAAATAAATCTTAATTTTTTTTCAAACAACTGTAATTTAATTGATTAGTACCAAATTACATATTTAGCAACAAGTCAGAAAATAATCCCAAGAACAAGAACTAAAACCAGAATTTCACAAAAATTAAGCAAGAACAAAGTATAACTTAGTCACATTCATGAGAATTGATCTGTTGTAAGCTGTCCTTTAAGTGTATTAGGAACGTACCTATAATGACCAGACGAGCCTTGTGTTTATACTCACAATAGAAAGATCCTTCAGTGTTCACACATGTAGTGCCATTTGAACAAATTACTTTTGCGTGGTCCATAGCGCACTCATCGATATCTGGCACGGAATAATGACCATCCACATTGATTATATATCTATATATAGATATATATATATGATATATCATTTATGAACTATTGTTTAAGTGTTTTTAGATTGCAATTCTCAAAAAAAGAAAAAAAAGAAAAAAAAAGAAAAAAAAGATGAAAAGTTATATATGATTTTAAAACATCAAGTGCTATATATATATATATATATTCGTACAGAGAGATGAAAATCTAATCAATAACCGTATTAATTCGTAGTGATGAATTGCAAGCAAATGTTAATCCTAGATCGATGTTTTTTCATGTAAAGATCATGTATTTTCAAAATTATTATTACTTTTTTTTTCTTTCCTGATGTACATGAAAATTCGAAAAGTCGTTGGAGATTGAATTGAACAAATTAGTACATATGGATTTACGAAAAATCGAGGGAGAAATTAATCTTTCCGCCCACACCACTTTATTTCTCTATTAAGTCGTTGTTTTATTTTTTATTTTTCAAAGGTATATGAGAGAGACCTCGTAACAACTGCATTTTTTAAACTGAGATAAAGAGATTTAAATCAGATGTGATATTACCACTAAGTTATATCTAGAACCACAAAGAACAATGCATTTTTGAAGCATAGGAAAGGTTAGAGCTATAAGGATTTACCTTGACAGCCGTTCAAAAGGTAAGGATTCGCGTTGCCGTAACCCTCGCTGCAGAGACACTCGACCCGGGTCCTATCTATCGAAGAATAGGCTCCACGGCCAAAACAGTGGTAGCTGCGCCTACTTGATCTACCGAACACCTTAGGATGGTCAAATTTATACAAGTCCCACTTTAGGCTTACCGGAACTTGGGCTCCATTCGTTGTATGTCATCGAAATCCGTCAAATGCGAAAGGAACCAATCTTTATCCACCACAAACGCATATGAGCATGTCTTTTCCCTCGTACTATTACCAGAAAAAGCGTCGGATGATGAGTTTGGATATTCAAGTTGAATGTCGTAGGTAGTTAGGAACGAGGGAATGATTGTCTCACAGTAACTTGTTGAACTAATTACACAGTTTACAGGAGCAGCCAGCTGCTCTAAATTGCCGGGCGTCATCAGGGTTTGAATCGAGGTAGCCGAAAGTGTCGCAGCCGAAGACAGCTAGTCTGTTGTTGTCGACGGAGTAAGCAAACGGGCTTCCGGTTAGGTTTATCGGGAGTACTGTTCGATGATGATCACGATTGGGGCAATTGACAAAAGTAACCGGATTTCTCGTCTGAAGCACGCTGCTTGTAATATTTATGCCGAGAATCTCTACTTCGTGTATTTGTTTGAGGAAAGGACGTTTTTGGGCATTGCAGACAACTTCGAACCATTTGTCGTGGAAACAATGATTGGAGCCGATTCCGAAAGGGAATGGAATGCTCACATTTCCGCATTTTGATGGACAACCATCTCTGGCGATGCGTACTGAGTTTTCATGTTCACCTTGGGGCTTCGCTTTTGTAGTGCTATTCGTGAAGATCAGCAAGGATACCGTGATTGTAGCTACTAGTAGCTGCACCATCTTTACTCTTTTCCAGCTGATCCGATCTATATCTTTTTACTTGTGGGTATGTGTGTGTGTATACATATACATATACATATATGTAGATATATATAGAGAAAGAGAGAGCAAGGGTTACCTTGTTTTTCAGATGGAGAAGAGACTAAGGCTTCATTTTGTGTTGAAGTTAATTTCAACTAAACTATATTTTTTCATCTCAAATTTTTTTTTTTCTGAAAAGTCAACAAAAATTATAACTAATTTTTAAAAAGTCAACCAATCTAACTTAAAATTTTCATTTTCAACTGGCGAACCAAATTGCAAGCTAAGATCGTGGGAAAAAAAATTATAAACATGCTTAATGTGTGTTGTCTTAATTAAAAGAAGTTCAAGTTTAGTTAATTTTTTCTAATTAACCAATGTGGTTAGAATTGGATGCCCTTTGGCGCTTGCTGATTGGTCTATGTTATGCTTTTATATGTGACCAAAAAAAAAAAAAAAAAGGAAGAAGAAAAAGCTACTTTAGAATTAAGAGGGGCGAAAAAGAGGAGGAAAAGGCTAGAAGAGAAAAAGGATTTTGGTTTGTATGTTAACTTTTGACTATAACATGGGGTCCACTTTGCCAAAGTTATAAGGATGTAATTATAATATTCCTTTAAGAATATTAATTGGCCAATAAAATATAGGTGTTCATGAAAATACAATCGCCTCTAGCAACTTTCTGCATGTGGCGTTAATCTTTTTCAAAATTTATTAAATTATCAAGATGCAGTGTTTATTGATTTTTTTTTCCCCGAAAGTAAGTTTGGTAAGAAGAAAAAGGAAGAGTTGAAAGATGTGGACAAAAGCACTAATCCAGTATTTGACACGATGATTGCTCAAAAGGAGAGAAAGGGCAGGGATTTGGGGGATCATCTGTCCAATTTTCTGCTCCAAAAAGCCTGTCCAACACATCAAATGCTGCTGCATCATTGAAATTCTCTTTCGGTAGCTCTATGATTTATTCTTTGAATTGTTTTGTTACTCTTGGTAAGAATAAGTGCCATAATTCCATATCTCCAAGAACAATAAAATATTCAAAATAAAATAAACAATAGCAAAACAGAGTAAATATTTATAGAGGTTTGTTTCGATGTGAGATTATATCATGTTTCAGTCGTTGCAATAATTCACTATTTGATCAAGAAGCAAGAGAAATTGTACACTCTTAAAAGTCTATGTGCTTCTTTCTCTAACTTCTCTAATAATTCATCCCTAGTGACAATAGATCCTATTTGTAAAAAAAATTAAGACTACTGAAAATAAAAGTGTGGAATTAAAAAAAAAAAAAAAGAGTGAGGAAATATATCAAAAGCATGCTTGCAACGAGTAGTATATGCCTTTTTCATTAAAAGTTTTGATTGAGGAGGAACTTTATAAACTTTTCCAAAGTTCAGGGGAAATAATATTACAAATTAAAATTTAAAGGGCATTTTGTAATAAAACCTAAAGTTCAGGTAAAAAAAATTGTAATCTGTCCTAGTTATAATTCTGCCCTTAGCATTTTTCTTTCTGTTCTCAACTTTAAAAGTTTATCGACCTTTGCTTTTATACATGTAAATGCAACTTTATTCAAGTTATTGCTTATAATTTTTCTGTTCGTGACTTTTTAAACACATTTTTATATATCTATTACTTTAATTCGCACTTAAAAGTTTAAGATCGTTAAGTTTATTTCCTTATCACACAAATTTAATTTTATTCATGGGAAGTGAGAAGAATTGTATCAATCCTAAACCAGAAACTAGTTTATAGTATTGAAACAAATTAGTTTCTCTCACTTGTAATTAGTCAATTAACATATAAGATTTTTTTTTTTTTTTGCTTATTTCACATATGGGTAATATGATAAATTTATCAAAAATATCAATCCTTCCTTTCTCTTTTCCCTTTATTACCAAATAAATAAATAACTAAATAAACACTATTTTCTTTCCTAACCGTCAACCCAACAACTTTGAGGAAACTTGTAATCCTTCCTTTTGCTTATATATATATATATATATATATATATATATATATATATATTGCTTGTTATTGTTATGTGGTGGAGCCACGTTGGATGGGGATTTGATTTTGTACGCTAATCAGAAGAAGTTTTAAATTAGCTCCCAGTTTGCCCCAGCCCCCTCCTGAACATTTGTGATTGCAAAATTTATTTAGATATATTTTTAAAAACAGTTTCAATGATTTGATTTTTGAATACACATTTTTCAAACTTAAAAAACCTACCAAAATAATTTATACAATTGTTTAAATTCATATTTTTTTTTTTGACTTTCTAAAGATGGTTAAATTGGATTATAAAGTTCATATTTTTTTGACTTTTTAGAGTTGGTTAAATTAGATTACAAAGTTTATGTAACAAGAAAAGAAAGATATAAAGTCCAATAATTTCAAATTTTGGTTTAATTCACTATTTATAAAAACAAATTTATGGCCCCACTACTGATTATGAACTTACCCCTATTGGAACTAGTTCAATGCGTGATAAACAAGGATTAGAATAAGAGCTCTTAGATTTAAAATTTGAGAGCGTTTTTATTTTATGGAACCATAAATCCCCTACCATATGTTAAAAACAATTTGTGTAAATGTCTCTTATATGTTCTTCAATAAGGGTGCATTATTAGTTGGAAATACTGAAAATTTGCACGACTGACACACTAAATTTGGGAAATAGGCAATAATTTTATGGTGTATTTAGCACATCGTTATAAAAAAATTTATTTCACTTCATTACAAATCTAAATTCACTTCTTCTTCTTTTCTTTCTTTTTTTTTTTTTTTTTTTTTTTTTCAAAACCCACATTATATTTATTTTTCTTTCTCCTAAACACACATTCATTTTAAATTCTCATTTCAAATTTAATTTCAAGACAGTGTGTCAAAGATTACATGGCTTTATTTATTTATTTTTAATGAGGAATAGGTTGTAAAAGGGAAAGCGCCATTTTGCTAACTTGTGGGGTTTTACTTTTATTGTGTTTTTAAAGGAATATCTTGTTTTTCTAAAGGAAGGAATATCTTGTGGTTTTAAATTTCAGATATTAATGAATGCGATGAATATCCCTGGCCATTTGGGGGAGGCACTTGTGTGAATACTTATGGTAGCTACTATTGTAGTTACAAGCGCAAGTTTATCCTTATAGGCATGTCGTATGCCCCTACTCTCTCTCTCTAATATTTTATTTATTTATTTTATTTGGGGGTTTTGAACACATTAAAAAAAAAAAAAAAAAAAAAAACTAGAAACAAAAGTCCAAAAATCCAAGGGTATTTTTCTCTCATTTTTTAATATTCCTTATAGATGAATATTTTTCAAAAAACTATTTTTGGAAAAATTTAATTCAAGTAAAATAAAATATATATATAAGATCAGTGACCAAATTCATGAAGTAAGTTTAGATTGATAATTTAAACAAGTAAAAAAAAAAATTACATTCAAATTGTTAATATTAGTTATATAACAACAATTCTAATGACGTTATCACTAGCTAAAGGGTAACATATGGGTCAAACACCTCCAAACACATGATAATTGGTTGACACAAACACGATGTGAATTGTGACGTTGTTCAAAGATGAGTTCTAAAATTTTAATTTTTCGGGCGATTGAGACTGGTACTTTTATTCATGTACGTTTTAGGTATTGGATTGTTAATGGTGGTATTGGAATGCTTCATGTACGCTAGATAGAAGGTTTTTTCTTGTTGCATTTTATGAATCCTTGGTGATATTGAAGTGTATCGTATATGTTAGCTAGAAGTAATTTTTGCTTATTACCTTTTTACGGCACATCACCCGGATTTGGGGCGTGACAATGATTGAACCATGACTCCTTATGGAATTTTATTACCAGTTGGGAGAGGCTTCACCATTACTGATTTTCGCTTTAATTCCATAGTAGGCATTAATTTCGAGTTTAGTATAACCGTAGATAGCGGCAGAACTAGAAGTTTCTTAGGGGCATAAATGAACTAAAATAGCAGTGCAATTTTTAAAAGTTAATGGTTTATAAAATTATAAATTTATACTATAGCATCGTTGTTTTTTTTTTTTTTTTTTTTTAATTTACTTTTTGAAATTTGAAGTATGTATGTTAAATGTAGAATTTCGAATGTCTAACTGAAATTTTTGATAAAATTTCTTTTAAATATTGTAATTTGAAAATTTTAGAGAGCGAATTAACAAAATAAATTCCAATATATATTTGTTTTTATTTCGGGGTGAAAGTACAAATGAGCCCGTTGGGTTAGGGGTACCTGGGCCACCTTGGGCCCAAGGTGGCTCCACCCTGGGCTGTATGACCACTTTTTGTGCACTGAAAACTACTACTATATATCTGACATAAATGGACAGGATTTAGAAGATAACCACACAATTAGTTCAAATTTGTGTTCTGCCACTTAAAAAATAAGAATTAAAAATGCAAATTTATATGGCAATACCGTAATAGCACCATAATTTGCATCACCATTACAAGTCGATATAGTTTTCGACGTATGTAAGCAACAACTTACATTATATAAGAATCATGCTTTTGTGGGCTTAAAATTTTTGCCATTAATTACAACGATATACAACAAGTTGCTTCCTTCCAAAAGTAGCTAACAATACACTTGGACTGCACTACTAGGTATTGGAACTGGACTTGGGGCGTTCCTTTTACTTTTTGGTACATGGTGGTTACACAAAGGTATAAAGAAAAAAGAGGACCTTAAACGCAAGAAAACGTTTTTTAAAACGGAATGGTGGTCTTTGTTACAACAAGTGACGTCCGGGGAAGGAAATTTTGAGAAAGCAAAGCTGTTCAAATCAAAAGAGTTGAAGATGGCCACTGATAACGTTAGTATGGATAGAGTTCTTAGGCAGGGCGGTCAGGGCTCTATGTACAAAGGAACGTTGAAGGATGGAAAAATTGTTGCTATAGAGAAGTCAAAATTAGCTGACGAAGCCAAAATCTCAGAATTGATTAATGATGTCGCCATTCTTTCCCAAATCAATCATAGGAACATGGTTAAATTGTTTGGATGTTGTTTAATTAGAGGCTGAAGTTCCCATATGCTTGTTTATGAATTCATACCAAATGGAACTCTAGCTCGATATATTCAAAGAGAAAATGAGGAGTTTCCCCTTACATGGAAAATGCGATTACGAACTGCAATAAAGGTTGCAGGAGCTCTCGCTTACCTACATTCAAAAACATTCTTTCCCATTTATCACCAAGACGTCAAGTCTACAAATATACTACTTGATGAAAAATATAAAGCGAAAGTTGCAGATTTTGGCACATCAAGAATGATTTCCTTGGACCAAACTCATCTAACCACTGTAATATGTGGAACATTTGGTTACCTAGATCCAGAATATTTCCAATCAAGTCAATTCATAGAAAACAAGTGATGTTGAAAGCTTTGGAGTTGTTCTTGTGGAATTGTTGACGGGGCAAAAAGCACTATCCTCGGCAGGGTCAGAAGAGGGAAGAACTTTAGATTCATATTTCGTTTCATCAATAGAGAATGGAATGCTATTTGACATTATTGATGTTCAACTTCTTGAAGATGCTCCAAAAGAAGAGATTGCAAAAGTTGCTGAAATTGCACAAAGAAGCTTGAATGTGAAGAGAAGGAATCGACCAACAATGAAAGAAGTAGCAATGTCAAACCACCAATTCTAAACATTTCGACAGCATTTCCACTTAAATGTTAACCCATAAAAATTTAAACTAAAAGAGGGACCCTTTACCATATCTGTGCCCCTCATGCTTTCCTTTGCCAGCTTTGTTTGCCCTACCCCTTTGACCCCCTGCACCTATAACATAATAACTAGAGTCTCGGCTGAAAAACTGCCTCGATGATCAGAGTTTCTGCCGGAGAACTGAATTAGAACCTCTTTGAAAAGAACTTCTTGAAGGCGCTTGGAGGATTTCTTCAAACTCTTATGAAGCTAGGACGGTGTTTGGGAGGTGGGAAAATGGGAAGGAAAATTTTTGAAGACTAAAGAAAATTTTCTTAAGAAAACTTAAGACTATCTAAGAAATTTTCTAGAGAGAGTTTTTAGAGAGAGAAACTCTAGAGAGAGAAGAGAATGGATTTTGAGGTGTGAAGAAATGGTGGAGGGTGGCTGCCTATTTATAGGCCTTGGCTAATGACTTTGGGGTTAATTTGTTAATTAATTCTAATCAAGGTGATTTAAAAACCTTATCCAAGAAGGATTTTTCTTAGCCATTGATCCCTTGATACTTACCCATTTCTAACCATTGGATCACAAATTCCTATTTTCTTTAAAAAAAAAAAAAAAAAAATTAAAGACAATTTTAGATATTATCTTCAATAGATGAATTCTTATTGTTAACTCAACAGAACAGTATTTTGCTTTATCTACTACTAGCACAACTCCCAAGGTCCTCTGCTGTTAAAAAGTTAAATCAATATAATTTTTATCTGTTATAAAACTTGCCAACCAAGTTTTTGGATTGAAAAAGGTAGCAATCTAAATCTTATCTATTTGTAAAAACTTGGCCTTCAAGTTTTGTACTGATAAAGTAACTCAGTAAAAATCTTATCTGTTATCAAAACTTATCTTCTAAGTTCCCATACTGAAAAAGTAACTCAGTCTGACATCAAGACTTATCCATTAAGTTCTCATACTAAAAAAGGTAATATGTTTAAATTTTATTTGTAAAAAGTTAGATAGTCTAACTTTCGTCTAACAAAAAAATTGATGTCAAATTCTTGATACTACATTTTTATATGCAGAAAAATCATATTTAGTGAAACTTTAAGACTGCTAATTTCATACTGCTAAAACTGTTGAAATACTATATTTGATAATTTGACAACTTTATCTAGATTTACATCAATTGGTCACTTTTTACTATTCACACTTTTTGAATAATAATATGTGACCATATACTAACTACTAAGTGTAAGAAATCGAATTTCGATGAACCTATGATTTCCTTTGAAACAAGAAAATTTAAGATTTGAATTATGTATGACAATATGAAGCTCATGATCTGAGTTAAATATCAGTATATGTTTGAGTTCTCATTTAATTAGCTACGAGACTCAATTAAAGTATGAGAACTTTTTGGGAGAAAAAAGGCAAAATAGGAATTTTAATTTTTTTTATTGCGGTCAAAGTTTGACCAAGATTGACTTTAGGTTGACCAAGTTTGACTGAGATGATACTGCAGTATAAATTATTGGTATGGAAAATATACTGCAGAAAATTGTCGTACGGATGATTAAGCAAGAATGAGGTTCAAGACGACCTTAGAGAAAATTACGCTCAATGTTCAGGACATGAAGAACTAAATGGTTTTAAATCCTAAGAAAATCCTATACGCAGTCCAATTTTATGTGAATGAATTTTGGACTACAATCCAGTATGATGATACTGTTTTAGGAAGAAACAGTATTAATATTGTTTACGTTGTAAGAAAATGGACTGCATATCTATATTTAGGGATTTTTGGGAATTAAGTGGACCATTATGTATGAATTAGAAGCCAAGTGGCTCCACTTTAGTCGCCACCTCACAGGGACTAAAATGCAAATATTTTGTCCTTAGGGGCTAAAGTGTAATTTTTGGAAAATATGATGTAAGCAAGTAATGTAAACATGATGTAAGCAAGTGATGTAAGTATGATGTAAGCAAGTGATGTCATCAAGGTGATGTAAGCATGGGTAGCTTGGTGAACAAGGCAAACAAAGCTTGTTGAACAAGCAACTTTTGGCTCACAACCATTGTATGCCGGCCATTCCAAGAAGAAGAAAGGGAAATTATGTAATGATGATGTCATCAAGATGATGCAAGCAAGATGATGTCATCAATGTGAGGTAAGCAAGGGTTACTTGGTGACTAAGTAAACTTGGTGAACAAGCAAGCTTGTTGAACAAGCCATCTTTGGCTCACTCAATGGCCGGCCACCTAGGAGGACCAAAGAACAAAATTATTTTGTTCACCAAGGACTCTTTAGCAAATTCAAGAAGAAATGTGGAGCTAAATAGAATTATGGAAAATTGGAAATTTCCACTATAAATAGGAAAGGTTAGAAAACTTCCCAAAGTTTAGTTCCATTCTAAGTCTTCCTTCTCTCTTCTCCCTCCCATTAAAACCGAATTCCCAAGTGAGAGCCAAACCCATAGAGTGGTCGGCTTTCTTGAGAAAAAAGCTAGAAGAAGAAGAAGGAAAAAAAAAAAAAAAAAAGATAAGAAAGAAATGATGAGTGAAACACTAAGGAAGGTGGTGCTCGGCTTGTTGGGTAAGGCACCAAGAAGATGGCTGAAATTTTGAGAACCCCAATCAAGAGGTTGCCGATTCTAGTAGGTGGCAAGGGGTGGCTGAAAATTCGGAAAGCCACCAAGCAAGGAGGCTGCCGGTTCTAGTAGGTGGCAAGGGAAGGAAAGGGTGAACCAAATTTAGTTCAAATTTGGTGGTTGATCAAGGTAAAGTTTCCTTGGTACTCTAAGCCCTTTAAATTATGTTACAATTAGAAATTTAAGTATATTTAAAGCTTGGATTGTAAGAGCATAAGCTCACTTTATTTCCAATGCCTTAGTTTAGAATTTTCAGTTTATGCTTGCTTAAGTTTTATGTGATATTGCTTAGCTTGATCATGTGCTTGTGATTAATATGCTTTGCATAATATGTGATTAGATTTGCATAAGTTAGGGTTGTTGTATGCTTTATGATTAAGGTGTATGTCCCAAATATGTTCTAGTATGTTGTATGTTATGTATGTTAAGTTTTGGTTGGATGTTTAATGATGATGCAACCGAAATGTTACAAGCTCTAGTTGGTGCAAAAACACCCAAGCGTTGCATGAAAATTTATAGCTGAATGTATGGTTATGTATGATGAGATTTTACGTTAGAAGCGCTGCATGTTGATCTTAGGCTCCTGCAGTGGCTGGTTGAGTTAGATTGCGCGAAATAGGACGTAAAATGAACTTAAGCAAGAAAACTGCCGGTTCGGGTAAAACTGGCCAGTTTTCTGAAAAGCCGGATTTGAGGCCCTTAGAGGCCGAATTTGATGAAAGTTAAAACTACAAAGTTGTAGAGAAAGTTTTTTCTAGTGGACATCACAAACGGTTTTCCAAAATAAGGCTCCAATGGCCTCTGTTATTATGAAAAACCGAGCCTGGTCTGCCCAGACCCAGTGTGGTAGCAGGGTGCACGGCCAGCAGCTTTCAACCCCAAATATGACTAAGTTAAAGGCAAAATTGGGTTTTGTGTAAAGAACCAAAGTTGTTGTATGTTTTAAGATCTAAAACTTTTATGAAGAAAGTTTTCGCAGATTCAAAGCAGATTTTTAAGTAAAACCTGATTTTCCAGAACTGTGCAGGTAATAGGAAATCCTGCACAGGATTTTCAGAAAAGCCATGCAAAAGCAGGAAATCCCTGCACATGCCTGGATATTTTAATTGAGAAACTGTTTTTAAGAATGGTTTTCAAAGTTGACAGTTTTTAACTGTTTTTACTTATAAGTTATGATTGTATAAAAATACGGTGTTTATAAAGGATAACTTATGATAACCGGCTAGGATACCCAAGTTATTGGATTAGGCCTTACCCTATGGCTACCGATAGTAACCTAGTAGGGTATTACTCTAAAAGTGATAAGGTTTAGTAAGATTAGTAACCTATCGAGTAACTGTTTATGTCTCGTTGGGCCATGAGCCCTAAGATTACAGCTAGTAACCGACCAAGTTTTCATTAGTAGATTATGGGAGACATATACCTAGAATTACCCATGGTTGTTGGTTGGGATACCAATATTTAATAATTATGATTTATGTTAAGATAGAATGTAAATAACTCATGTTGGGAACAGGAGTAGGAACTGTTGTCGTGCCATGATGGGACGATAAATCAAGAGCGTAGGAGGGAAGGTAAGTACAACTCCGCCTACAGCATGAACAAAACGTTTTTGTTACATGACATGTTTTTATTTAAGAAATCATAAATTGATTTACATGATTTACAAATATGGTATGTTATGATGTTTTATGGTACGATGTAGTATGTTATGTTACGAGGTAGTATGCTATGATGTGTTATGGTACGATGTGGTATGTTATGTTATGATGTATCATGTTATGATATTTTATGATATAAATGATGTTATGTTATATTATATGTTTTGATATCGTGACATCATGAAGCATGTTCACTGATATTGAATCACATAGTAAGAATAAGTTTTTAAGATATGAGATAAGACAAGTTAAGATTGTTGTGTCGTATTGACTTGCCACAAGGGCGGGTTTAAACGGTATGTTTCATGGTTTGAGTTGGATTGGATTGGCTGCCTCAACTACTCCATGTTAAACGGTTTGTTTCATGGTTTGAGTTGGAATGGACTGGCTGCCTGCAACCACTCCATGGTTATGTACCATAGTACGTGCACGTATGATATGTAAGGAAACAGAATTATGTTAATTTACAAAATCATAATTGATTCATAAGAAATCATAATCGGTTCATACATTCTTGCACTTAACAATGTTTTGCGGATTGAATATTGTACTTACTGAGCATAAGCTCATTACTTACGTTCATGCTGTAGGTAAGCAACCTACCGGCAATACTTGATGCGAGACTGTGGAGAGATGGCGCTGCGGATTGTGAAATGTGGGATGGGCACCACTACGAGTTTTGGAAAATTAAGTTTATGTTATGTATGTATGTTTATGATATGTTATTATAATATGGATAAGGATAAGTTAAGTATGTATGGCAAGCGAGTTGCCTCTGTTGTACCGATCCGCATTAGGTCGGGTCTGATCCACGGTTTACGGCTTATGTATGATAGCTTTCGGATGAAATGTGAAAGCTCGGTATTCAGGTGAATACATATGAATAAGTTAAGTTTATGTATGGGAATAAGTTTAAGTTATGTTTATGTTTAAGTTTAAGTTTAAGGTTTTATGTTATATGTATTATGTGATAAAAAGAAAATTTTACTCTAGAAATGAGGTAAGTTTCAGTTAAGTAAGTAATGTAACGATCCCTATTCGTGTGGTCGGTCCTACGTGAGTGGTCGGGGCGTTACACTAAGTAACACAAAATAAAAAATTGTCATATTATAAAAATTCATTTCATAACTTTAGGTTAAAATTATAACATATACTTTAATTTACATAAGGAATTTTGATGTATTAACTTATTAATTCATTAAAATTCCTTATCATAAATTTGCGTATTACAACTGATGCCCAGGCACAGTCCCTCGACACTACAGTGCCTACTTGGGCCACAGCAATGGTCAGGCAACCAAATTTTTTTTTTTTAATTTTCTTTAAAATTAAAAGTAAGATGATATTTTTAAGAAGTATTTACATTTTTAAAAATATCGGTTTTTAAATGGTAGAGTGTTTAATTGTCGATTTTAATATAAGGTTAGAAAAATGGGTTAGATCTTTCTAATCCAATTTTTATGTAGTTAAATGAGAAATTTTAGATTTTAAATTATGTGATATTAGAGGTATTTTATACTTGAAAAAGATATGGAATTTCAAATTATAAAGTGTCAAAATAGTAATTTTGAGACAAAGTTAGAAAAACAGAGTTAGAATTTCTAACCTGATTTTTAAGTTGAAAAGAAAACATTTTACATGTTTAAGAAATGTATGATTCTGTTTTTGAAATACACCATAGTCCATGTAATATATAGTTTTTCGATGTTACTATTTCCTTTTAAAGGAATTAAATGTATATCATGGAGGTATTTATGAAAAAGCTCGATTTAGAGTTTTTGTCAATTTTTGTGAGTCCTTATGGTTTTATAAGACTCAAAAATGATTGCTTAGACAAGCAAGTAACCTTTTGGGTTAAAAAGGGATGAAAAATTCCATGATTTTATGTTGGTCAAAGGTTTGACCGAAAAAGTCAACCTTGACCGAGAAAGTCAAAGTTTGACTAAAATGGTCAAAGTGATGACCGTACAGTTATGTAACCGAGCAGTATGGAAAGTATACTGCGAAAACCATCTTTATGGGTGAGATAGCATGAATAGGCTTTAAAACTACCTTAGAAAATCAAGCACACCAAGTAGGAATCAAGGGCAAAAAGGGCTCGAAAAAAATAAGAAAAATTTTATACTATCCATTTTTACACAGATAAATTTTGGATTGTATTACAGTACAAAAATACTGTGTATAAGTGAACACAGTATTGAAAATATCTGTATAGCTCAAGAATGGACTGTATATTGAAGAAAAGAGCCAAACAAGCCCTAATGAGGATGACATCACCTTATCCTCTAATTATCACATCATAAATAATTAATTAAGGGTGGAAAGAATTCTTGGCTTGCTCTCCAAGGTGATGGTCGGCCACCTATGCACCCATTTGTGCAATTTTTTGATTTTTGAAAGACTTTTAGCAATTTAAGAAAGTTTCCCATCACCTATAAATAGGTGAGATGGGTGGTCATTTTTGTTCTCAAAATTTGAGAAATCTAGCTAAACTTTGGCAAATTTTTCTTTCAAAAACCGATTGTGAGGAAGAGAAGAGAAGAAAGAAAAACAAAAATTTCAAGGGGGAAAGGCATAGGGAGTGTTCGGATTTCAACCAGGAAACCCAAGAAAAAGTTTGAAATTTTTGGAACCCATTTTGGCTTAGTGGCCGGTTGGGGATAGGAGAAGAAAAGAAAAGAAAGTGAAGGGTGAAGGGAGGTGGAGAGTGGCCGAAAATTAAGAAGAACAACCAACCAAGTGACCAAAAAGTTTTGGTGCCCATTGGAGGGAGGAGAGGCCGGTTGCTTGTGGACCAAAGGGGGAGAGTGATTTCGGATCCCAAAACCCTAGCATTTGCCTTGCCTTGATCAAGGTAACTTTCCCATAACTCTAAGCTCTTCAATTAAGCTTTAATTTGAAATTTATATGTATTTCAAGTTAAGAATTGTAAGAGCATAAGCTCAAGTTATTTATTGCTCTAGATTAGGTTAGG
Organism: Ficus microcarpa; assembly: GCA_025413485.1. Lineage (NCBI taxonomy): Eukaryota > Viridiplantae > Streptophyta > Magnoliopsida > Rosales > Moraceae > Ficus > Ficus microcarpa. Next base: position 20,454,279 of record CM046379.1, on the reverse strand, counting down.
TGTGGTGCTTGATTAAGTGCAAAGGGTGGTTTGATTTTATGAGTTTGAATTGTTTTATACTTATACTTGTTTGAATGTTAGGATTGCATGCTAGATGCTTGATATGTTGTATGTCCCCTAATTATGTTCAAGCATGCTTTAGAATGGTGTATTAGGTTGCTTGAATATGGTTTGAATGAATGGTATGATTTGAATGCAACCTAGAACCATGCAAATCCTAGACTAGGGCAAATTGGGAAATGGTTTGCATGGACATGATTGGGTCATATGAATGCTGAGTTGGGACGTTAGAAAATGCTTCATGTTTACTATCTAGGCTCCCGCGTGTTCGGTTGAGTTAGATTTCGCGAAATAGGACGTAAAATGAAACTAAGAACAAAACTGCCAGTTCAGATGCAAACTGGCCAATTTTCTGGGAAGTGGAATTTGAGGCCTTTAGAGGCCGAATTTGTAATACCTGGAATTTCTATGTTACTATTTCCTTTTTAAAGGAATTACATGCATACCATGAAGGTATTTATGAAAAAGCTCAGTTAAGAGTTTTTCATACTGTTTGTGAGTTCTTATGGTTCAATAAGACTCAAAATAGATTGCTAAGGCTAGCAAACGCCCTTTTAAGTCGAAAAGAACGAAAAAGTACGTAATTTTGAAAAAGTTAAAATTTGACCGGAAAAATCAAATTTGACCAAGAAAGTCAAAGTTTGACCAAGAGCGGTCAACTGGTTGACTTGCAGTATTTATGTGAGGCAGTATGGAAAAGATACTGTAAAACCCGACATTATGGGCAAGATAGCTCAAATAGACATTAAAACCACCTTAGAAAATCAAGCACACCTAGTAAGGATTAAGGGCAAAAAAGGACTTGAAAAATAAGAAAAAAATTTATACTGTCCGTTTTACATAGATAAATTTTGGACTGTAGTATAGTATAAAAATACTGTGTTTAAGTGAACACAGTATTAGAAATATCTGTTTAGCTTAAAAATGAACTGTATATTGGGGAAAAGCCAAACAAGGCTTAATATGGATGACATCATCCTATACTCAAATTATGACATCATAATTGAATTATTAAGCTTAGAAAGAAAGTAAAGAATGCTGTAGAAGAGATGACATGACCGGCCACCTCAGGGGCAAAAATGCCAAAATTTTATCTTTAAGGGATAAAGTACAAATTTTGAAAAATTGGTGATGTAAGCATAGTGATGTCATCTAGATGATGTCATCAAGATGAGATAAGCTTGGCTTGATCTTCAAGGAAGTGACTGGCCACCTAAGGGGCAAATTTGCAAGGATTTTAGCTTTTGGGGTAAAAGTGTAAATTTTAGAAATTTAGTGATGTAAGCATAGTGATGTCACCTAAATGATGTCACCATGATGAGGTCATCTTAGCCTTGCTCTACAAGGGAATGGCTGGCCACCTTGCATGCCAAGTATGCAAATTTTAATTTTCATGAGGTTGTTTTAGAATTTTTCAAAGCTTTCCCATGCATATAAATACCCATGTGTAGTGGGCAGTTTTTGGGGCTGAAAAATTGGAAAAAAGACAGCCAAACTCTTGCAAAATTTTCTCTCTAAAATCCGAGCAAGAGAAACCAAGAAAGAAGTAAGAAAAATTTAAAATCCAAGGGAGATTAGTTTAGGGTGGTGCTCGGTTTTTCAAGCAAGAAACCAAGAGAGAGTTTGAAAAAAAAATTGGAGACCCATTTTGGCTTGTGGCCGAGTGTGGGGAAGGAGGAAAGGAAGAGAAAATTTCAGTGGAAAAAAATTATAGAGTGGCCAAGAATGAGGAGAAATCACCAACCAAGAAACCAAAAGGATTTTGGTGCCCCTAGGTGAGTGTGAGAGTTCGGCCATGGGTGAGCAAGAAAAAGGGAAAGGAAAAATTGAGGAGGATTAGTATGGAGAGTGTTCGGCTTAGCTTGAAACAATCACCAAGTGAGGTGAAAAATTTTGGTGTCCAATTGGAGGGCAAAACCGAGTGATTGGAGGATCAAGGGAGAGGGAGAATTTCGAATCCATAAGCCCTAACCCATCTCTAGGGTTAGCCAAGGTAAATCTCCCATAAACCCTAACCCTCCATTTGATTTCAATTGGAAATTTATTTGTATTTCAAATCAAAGTTTCTAAGAGCATAAGCTCAAGCTCTTATTTCAATTGTCCTAGTTAGTTACTTAGTATGGTGCTTGATTAGGGTTTTAAGGGTGGTTTGTTTATGCTTTACTTGCTATATGTTTATGCTTGCTTGCATGCTAGGATTTGCATGATTAGATGGTTGGTCTGTGCCCTGTTTTGTGCAAGCCAGTTGTGGCAATTATGCTAGGTTGCTAGTGCTAGCCAAGAATGGCATGAGATGAATGTTTACATTGTGATGCAAACCTAGATCATGCAAACCCTAGGTTATGGCAGATCTGTTTTGGTTTGCATGGAGGCGTTAGTGTTACATGATTGCTCATGTGGGATGTTAGAAAACGTTGTATGCTTGTGATCTAGGCTCCCGCGTGTTTGGTTGAGTTAGTTTCAGCGAAATAGGACGTAAAATGAATGTAAACACAAAAACTGCCAGTTTGGATGAGAACTGCCCAGTTTTCTACGAAGTGAAATTTGAAACCTTTAGAGGTCGAATTAGGAAAAGCGCAAAACATAAAAGTTGTTCAGAACGATTTTTCCTAGGGGACAACATGGACTGATTTTCAAAATAAGACTCCAATGGCCTCGGTTTTAGTGAAAACCCAGAGCCTAATCATGCCCAGGTTTATGCATGGTCAGGTGGTTTTAACCCAGATTATGAATATGATAAAGTTTGAATTAAATTTTTCGTAAAAACACAAAAGTTTTAGGATTTTTCGAGAGCTAAACTTTTGTGAAGACAACTTTTTCAAATTCTAAATGGATCTTTAAACTGACAGGTTTTATGAGGACTGTACAGGGAACAGGAAATTCCTGCACAAGATTTTCTAAAAATTGTTTCAGAAAAACTATATTTTTCCAATCCTCACTGTTTTGACTATGGAGACTGTTCCAATGACAGTTTTCAGGCTCAAATGATTTTTTAAAGCCCATTTCAAGAATAAGGATTTTTACAAGTTAAGTAAAGAATTTTTAGGATTATTTCCCGAATTTTTCCAAGTTAAGGAAAATAGAATTTTCAAGCTAAGGTTTAGTAAACGAATGGATTACGGATGGTAACCGGAGTTATACCCGAGGTACTGGGTCAACCCAAGGCCCAAAGGTTGACCCAAAGAGGGTTGACCATAGTTGACCGTAGTTGATCATAGTTGACTATAATTGACTTTGGTTGACTAACAATTTGACTTAGTTTGACCTTAAGGTTATCCAATATAACCCTAAAGGATACTAATTGAGCTAAGATATAGGGTTAATAGAAATAACCCGATAGTTGAGGATTAAGGATGAAGCCCATGGTTGGAAGATGTTCTAACCCTAATGGTATGTTATGGGTTACCCAATGTAACCTTTTAAAGAATCAAATCCATAACAATAGGGTTACTAAGTGTAACCAAATAAGAGATTATGCACAAAGGCACATACAACCAGGATCATGTAAGCATGTTGGTTAGGTCACCAACATTTCACGAGTTTAACTAGACTATGTCCTTCATCGAGCAGGAAGTAACCTGCAGCTGTACTCAGAGAGGAGCAGCATTACATGGGACATAGCAAGAGAGGCAAGTACAACTCGCCTACAACATAGGCTTTGTGTTGTTACTTGCCAAAGTATGTTAGATGTATACTAGGGTTATGTGCTACGTGTGGTAAATGAATGATGTGTTGCTACATTGTTGTATTATGTTATGTGAATTGATGTGTTTATGATATGGGTTATGATATGTTCAAGTTATGGCTTATGGGAAGCAAGTGATGATGCAAGCTAAGCCAAGATACGTTCACGATGAATGTTATGTTATGTTATGATGATTGAGTTATGAAGCATGTAAGTATGTTATCATGAAGCATGTTCACCTAATCTTACAAGAATGATAAGATTAAGTAGGACATGACAAGTAAGCAAGATGGCAAGCAAGCTTGCCTGTGTCGTACCACCCATCCGAGGTCGGGTTGGACTATGATTTGAGTTGGAAATTGACTGGCCGTCCCAACCACTCCATAGTTGCGCGCCGGGCACGTACACTCAAGTAAGGGGCCCATAAGTAAGATAAGCTAAGAAAGTAAATAGAATGAATAAGAAAAGCATAATACGAGCATAACCGGACCATATATACATTATGATTTTATATGTTCAGTGTGACATGATATGCTACGATATGTGATGTTATGTATGGAAATTATGCTATGTTAAGTATGATGAGTATGTTATGTTAAGAACGAATGATTATGCTATGTTAAGTATGGTGAGTATGTTTATTAAGTACGAATGACTATGCTATGTTATGAGTTGAAAGTTACGAATGGTTATGAATGGCTACGAATAGTTATGAAAGAGTATGTCATGTTATGTTATGAATGGATACGAACGGTATAGTTAAGTATATTACGAATGGGTATGCTATGTACATGATGCAAGGTCATGTTTTATAATTGTTGCGGTATAGTTAGTTGTACTTGCTGAGCGAAAGCTCACTGTCTTACGTCTATGCTGTAGGAAAGTAACCTACAAGCAGTTACTGATACAAGATGGAGGAGCGTGGCAGGGCGAACTGTGAAATGTGGGAAAAGATGCCGCTACGCGTTTTGATTTTTTTAAGTATATGATTTGTTATCCGAACTTTGTTCGTTCAATTCAGTTATGTGCTAGTTAGCATTGTATAAAAAAAAAAAATTTCCACTGTTTTTCATGTAATTAAGTTAATAAGAAGGGCCCATATGTATGTATATATGGTAACGGCCTGTGCTAGGCGGGTCGTTACAGAATTGGGAAAAACGTAGAACATAAAAGTTATAGAGAAGGGTTTTTTCTAGGGGGTGATGCAGACAGTTTTTCAAAATGAGGCTCCAACGGCCTCCGTTTTTGCAAAAACACGAGCCTGACCGTGCCAGGATTTATACACGGCCAGGTAAGTTCAAACAGAAATAAGAGCAAGCTAGAGTCCAAAAGTGGTTTTTCTCAAAACACGAAAGTTTTAGGATTTTCGAGAGCTAAAACTTTTGTGAAGACAACTTTTTCAAATTCAATTTAGATTTTAAACAGAAACTGATTTCTAAAAACTGTGCAGGAAACAGTAAAATCCTGCACAAGAATTTCTAAAAACAATTCAGAAAAATTGTATTTTTCATGAACTCAACGTTTTGAGTGTGAAAACTGTTCCAATGGCAGTTTTCAGCCCTTAATGATTTTTATAAGACCCTACTTCAAGAGCCACGAATTTTATAAGATGGTTTGAAAGATTTCGGATTTAAAGTAACCAAATTTTCCAAAAGCAAAGGAAATGAGATTTTTAAGCCAAAGTTTAGTAAAACATTGATAACGGATGATAACCGGGAGGGATACCTGAGTTACTGGGCCAAGCCCAGAGCCCAAATTTGACTCATAGAGGGTTGATTTAGTTGACCAAAATGTTGACTTGGTTGACCAAGTTTGACAAAGGATTATCACTTCAAGGGTTACCCAACATAACCCAATGAAATACCAAGATTTAAAAATGGGCTAAGACTTAGGGTTATTAATAATAACCCAATGAATTATGTTAAAGTATGAGCCCAAGTTAGCAAGGTAACCTAACCCTATCGGTTTGGATATGGGCTTAGCACATAAGGTTACTCAATGTAACCTAATAAATATGATCCATGTTTAGTTAGTCTTGAACCATAGGGTTACTTGTTGTAACCAAGTAAGACATCTAGTTTAAAGGGGACATATAACTAGGCTATGCATGAATGTTGGTTAGGTTACCAACATCTTATGATTATGAATTCTTACACTATGTCCGTGGAATAACAGGAGATAGCCTGTTGTTGCACCCAAGTTTGGAGCAGCACCTTATAGGACATAGCAGACGAGGTAAGTACAACTCCGCCTGCAGCATAGGCTTTTGTTGTGATGCTTACCTAAGTATAATTGATGTATGTCATGTTGCATGTTATGTTGTTTGCCATGTTGTATGCTATGTGATATGTCAAGTTTGTGGTTGATGTTTAATATGATGTATGCTACGCTATGTGATACGTAAAGTTAAAGTATGCTTATGTTAAGTCATATGAAATGTTAAAATTATGGTTATGTTGTGATGAAAATATATCATGGATATGATACGATGCATGTTATGTTAGAATAAGATTATGTATGTGTGACATCATGAAGCATGTTCACCAATTATTAAGTTCAGAACAAGATCAAGTATGAGTTCATGAAAAGTAAGTATGATGGCAAGCGAGCTTGCCTGTGTCGTACCGACCCGCATTAGGTTGGGTTGGACTATGGTTTGAGTTGGAAATAGACTGGTCGCCCCAACCACTCCATAGTTGTGCGCCCGGTACATACACTTATGTTAAGGGGCCCATAATAAGATAAGTTATGAAAGAAGTCAAGAATGAATAAGAAAGCATAATACGAGCATAATTGGTTCATGCATATATTATGCTAATATATGTTAAGTTATGGAATGGTATGCTATGTTATGATACGATAAGACATGATATGTTGCAAGATATTATGTTATGAAATGTAAGTTGTGTTTGTGTTTATTTTGTGTCGCGGTATAGTTAGTTGTACTTGCTGAGCAAAAGCTTACTGTCTTACGTCTATGCTATAGGTAAGCAACCTACGGCAATCGGTGATACAAGATGGAGGAGCGTGCAGGGCGAGCTGTAAAATGTGGGAAATAATGCCGCTACGCATTTTGTTATTTTATATTCAAACATTCATATGTAGTAAACGTTTATAAGTAAGTATGTATTCGTGTAATTACGCACCATATAAAAAAAAATTTTCCACTGTTTTATACAGAAAAGTAAGTACGTTATGTTAAGTATGTATGTATGTACGGTAACGGCCTGTACTAGACGGGTCGTTACAGTCTAATAACCATAGTTTATGTAGATTAAATCTTAAATTCTTTTTGAAAGGGAATTTAAAATTAACCTTATCTAAAGATTATAAAGTTTATGATATGTAAGGTCGTATGAAAAATTATTTAGAATATGTGACAAAATTTTTTATGATAAGTTAAAATAAAAATATTTATATATTCCAAATTTTCAATACTCTTGTAACGACCCGCCTTGCACAGGCCGTTACCGTACTTACATACTTATCGACTTAGCATAATTTAGTGGAATTTTTTTTACAAGCATATAAACATACATACTTTAACTGACTTAATATGTCTTGCGCACGCATATACAATAATTAAATAACTTTGTTCTGAAATAAAATACTTATAAAGACAAAACGCGTAGCGGTCACTTTCCCACTTTTTCACAGTCGCTCCGCCACGCTCCCCCATCATTACATCAGCCGTTGCTCATAGATTGCTTATCTACAGCATAGACGAAAGACGTGAGCTTTTGCTAAGCAAGTACAACTATATATCCGTGACACATAAAAGTAACACATAACTTAACATGATATCTTATTTCATAACATAACTAAAGTCATGCATGTGCCGTTTATGCTTCATTATGCTTGCTTATACTTTCGTATCATGATTCGTATTTTAACTTAACTTATCTTACCTATAGGCCCCTTACATAAGTGTCCGTACCGACGCGCAACTATGAAGTGGTTGGGGCGGCCAGTCCATTTTCAACTCAAACCATAATCCAACCCGACCTCGGACGGGTGGTACGACACCGGCAAGCTCACTTGCCATCTTACTTGGTTTTCATGATCTCTTTCTTGATCTTGGTCTTATCTTAATCATGGGTGAACATGCTTCATGATGTTACACCTACTTGAATTATATTCTAACATGCCTCGTAACATATCCATGATCTTAACATTTCATGTGACATAACATAAGCATACCTCATTCTAACATATTACATAGCATAGCATGTATCGTATTAAACATTTAACCACATGCTTGGCATATCACATAACATATCAGTCCATATTACACATCATAACCTAGCATCACATAGCATATCACACATTTACATGCTTGGGTAAGCACCACAACAAAAGCCTATGTTGTAGGCGGAATTGTACTTACCTTGATGGCTACGTTCTATGTGGGGCTACTTCTGGTTAGGATGCCACTGCAGGTTATTTCCTGCTTCATTGAAGGATATAGGTAAGAAACCTTGATTGTTATAGTATGTTGGTAACCTAACCAACATTCATACATGTAATCCTAGTTATATGTCCCCTTTCATAACACATAGTGTCTTATTGGGTTACTACGAGTAACCCTAGTGGTTAGCATTAACAACTTTGGATCATACTTTATTAGGTTACATAGGGTAACCGTGCATACATACTTAGGGCTAGATCATTATTCAACTCTTGGACTTTATCATAACCCCATAACCTACTAGGTTACTATTGGTCACCTTAGGTCTTGCCATCTTGATACAATATTGGTTACATTGGGTAACCCTTGGTCTTACTAATTTGATACCATGTTGGGTTACATTGGATAACCCTTAGTCTTACTAACCTTGGTATCACGTTGGGTTATATTTGGTAACCCTTGGTATGACCTATCCTAGGTTAACCCCTATTGGGCTACTAAAGTCCAATTATATAGTAACCTATTAGGTGACTATTGGTAACCCTGGGCTTTGGACCCAGTGCTATAGTTCGGGTGTACTACTTAATTATTGGTGGTAATCCTTTTGCTCACCCCAATTTTTAAGAAACCTAAGTCTATAGTTCCACTTGTTTTCTTTAGAAAATAGGGGTGTTTTACCACATTTTTACAAAAATCCTCATTATTTTTCTTATACAAATTTAGGTTTTCTTGACAGAGTATTTGAAAATGTTATTAAGGGTTGGAACTGCCTTTGGAACAGTTCCTGCAGTCAAATTATCAGTTTTGGTTCAAAAATACCAAATCCTTACATTATTCTGGAAAATCCTGTACATGAATCTACTGTTTCCCGCACAATTTTTATAAACTCAGTTATACTTTAAAATCTGGGCAGAATTTAAAAAAGTTATCCCCATGAAACTTTTAGATCTCGAAAAATTCTAGAACTTTCATTTTTTATGAAAAACCCAGTTTGACTCTAACCCTTTCGTTTTCCCCTTAGAACACAACTAGACGTGCATAGAGGTCTGGGCACGTCACCCTCGGGTTTTCGTGAAAACGGAGGCCATTGAAGCCTCATTTTGGAAACTTGTCTACGTTGCCTTCTAGGAAAAACAGTTCTAAGCAACTTTCATGTTTTGAGTTTCTTCAAATTCGGCCTCTAAAGGCCTCAAAATTCACTTTTTAGAAAACTGGTCAGGATTTACCCGAACATGGCAGTTTTTCGGTTTTGAGTTTGTTTTACGTTCTAAACGTGAAACCTAGCTCAACCAGCCACCGCGGGAGCTTTAATACACACATGCAACGGTTTTCTAATGTAAATTTTGTTTAAACACACTTTCTAACTTTGCCATGCAAGCCTAATCAACATTGGATAATTTTAGTTGCATGATTTAGGTTATATCAAGCATATCAAGCATTGTCATGAAATTCTAGCAACCTACATAAAATTTTCATCCACAAATATCCTAGAACAGATCAGGGGACATACCATAGACCAATATTTAGCATGCAAATCACAAATTTAAAGCAAGTATGCAAAATAAAATCAAACCACCCTTAGTCTAGTTCAAGCACAATCCTAGATTCCTAGTTTTGGGCATAAAATAAATTGAGCTTATGCTCTTACAATTTTAACTTAAAATACATGTAAATTTCAAATTGAAAGCTTAATTGAAAGAGATGAAGGTCTAGAAAGGTTTACCTTGATTTAAATTACAAGTTGGAGCTAGGATTTGGTTCACCAAAATTCTTCCCCTAGACCTTCCTATGGCCGGTCCCTTTGTGCTCAAGTTGCACCAAGATTGGTGGCTGATTTGTGGTGGCTACTTGCAACCAAATCTAAGCACTCCTAATCACAAATTTTGGTCACTCTCTCACACCCTTGCAGCCGGCTTTAGAGCCCCAAAAACTGAGCACAAGTTGCCCCAAAAAAACTGGTTTGAACACTAGTAGCAATCGCACCCCACAAGCACCAAAACCCCTATGTTTATTGAAATTTTTCTTCACTCAAACTCACCTTGGATTTCTGAATTTTTGGAGAAGAGAAATGGCAAGAGTTTGGCTGTTTTTTCATCAATTTTTCTGAGCCAAAACCGTGCACCATGGGAGGGGCCTATATATAGGCAAAATTTGGGGTTAGTTTGTAATTATTTTTGGTTCTCCTTTTTGATAAAGCCCCATGAGTTCACTTAATTCAATTTTTGCCCCACAATATCCGGCCACCTCATGTTCTAGGGGATTCCAAGTTTATCTAATAATTTTCTTAATTTTTGCTTAAATCCAAATGATGTCATAATTCCAATTATGATGACATAAGCCTATGTAAGGCCTTGTTTGGCTTTTTTTCTTAAAAGCAGTCCACTTTTTAGTCAACACAGATATTTTTGGTACTGAGGCCACTAATATACCATACTGTGGTATTATAATGCAGTCAAGAATTTATCTGTGTAAAAATGGACAGTACGAAAAATTTTCTTTTTGCGTAGAACTTTTTGGCCCAAAAATTCCTATCTATTGTGCTTGATTTTTCTAGGGTGATTTTATTTCTCATTCACCTTGTCTTGATCATAATTTTGGTTTTTACAGTATATTTTCCATACCGCTCGTCATATATCTGTGTAGTCAGCTCTTTGACCACCTTTGGTCAACATTTGACTTCCTTGACTAATCTTGACCTCCTTGGTCAATTTTGACTCCTTTGGTCAAATTTTGACTTTCTTTGACTTTCTTGGTCAAAGTTTGACCAATCGTAAAATCATGGATTTCTTCCCCTTTTTACCCAAAAAGGTCATTTGCTTAACTAAACCATTCATAATTGAGTATTATAAAATCAATAAGAACTCATAAAATCTTTCAAAAACCCTAATCAGGATTTTGCATAAATACATTCATGGTTCAACTCGCAATTCTTTACAAGAAATCTTATTGATGAAAAGTTCAGTTATTACAATCTACCCCCCTTAAAAATTTTCGTCCCCGAAAATTAGAACAAACTGGGGTAGTTATTTCGCATCTCTTCTTCCACTTCCCAGGTTGCCTCTTCAACCTTGTGGTTTCGCCATAGCACATTAACCATGAGAATGGTTTTATTTCTTAGGACCTTTTCTTCTCGATCCAGAATCCGTACTGGTATTTCTTCGTAAGTCAAGTCGGTTTCAACTTCTACAGGCTCTTAGCTAAGCACATGAGAAGGGTCTGGTACGTACTTCTTTAGCATCGAGACATAGAAAACACTGTGCATCGACGCTAGTTCTGGCGGTAGGGCAAGCTTGTAGGCTACTTTCCCAATCCTTTCAAGGATTTCAAATGGTTCGGTGTACCTTGGACTAAGCTTTCCCTTTTTACCAAACCTCATTACTCCCTTCATAGGAGCGATCTTGATGAATACAGCGTCTCCGACTTGAAATTCTAAAGGCCTTCTACGTTTATCGGCATAGCTTTTCTGTCTGCTAAAGGCTATGTCGAGCCTCTGCTTAATCTTTTTGATGTCTTCAGAGGTCTTTTTGACGAAGTCCGTCGTTTGAAGTTGTTTCTGCCCAACTTCCTGCCAATGAATGGGAGATCGACATTTCCTTCCGTATAACGCTTTAAATGGAGCCATACCAATCGAAGTATGATAGCTGTTGTTGTACGAAAATTCGATCAATGGCAACTTCTGATCCCAGTTTCCCTTGAAATCCAAAACGCATAATCTTAGCATATCTTCTAGTGTTGGATAGTTCGTTCGGATTGGCCGTCAGTTTGGGGGTGAAATGCCGTACTAAACTTTAACTTCGACTCCATGGCGTTATGAACACTTGTCCAAAATCATGAAGTGAAATGTCCGTCGCGATCTGAGATGATCGATTTTGGCACTCCATGGTATCTGACGATCTGGGATACGTAGATTTCGGCCAGTTTCTCCACCGAAAATGTGGCTTTAATCGCAACAAAGTGGGTTGATTTGGTTAGTCTATCAACAATAACCCAAATCGTGTCGTTCCCACTTGCAGTTCGTGGCAATCCTACTACGAAATCCATAGTAATTTGCTCCCATTTCCACTCAAGAAGCTCTATTTTCTACAATTCTCCACCTGGATGTCGATGTTCTGCCTTAACCTTTTGACAAGTTAGGCACTTGGACACATATTTTGCCACTTCGTTCTTCATGTTTGGCCACTAATAGTTATCCTGGAGGTCTTTATACATCTTGGATGCTCCTAGATGAACCAAGTATGGCGTCTTGTGTGCTTCTGACATGATCTAATCCTTTAAAGATTCCACGTCAGGAACATAAATTCTCTCCTTGAAGTAAACTACATCATTAGTGGAAGTCCTAAACTCCCTGCTTTTTTCACCAAAGAGTTGTGCTTTCAGTAAAAAGGGTCTTTCCCTTGATGTGCTATAATAGATTCCAGCAAATCGGACTGGAGAGTCAAAGAAGATAGCTTTCCGGTTATCATTTCTAGGTTGAAATCGGAAATCTCCTTTTGTAGTGGCTTCGGAAATGTTTCAATAGACATCAACATTCCTACCGATTTCCTACTCAGGGCATCGGCTACTTTGTTCGCCTTTCCGGGACGGTAAAGGATTTCACAATCGTAGTCCTTCACAAGCTCCAACCATCTACGCTGTCTCATGTTAAGCTCTTTCTGAGTGAAATCTACTTGAGGCTCTGATGATCCGTGTAGATCTCACATTTGTTCCCATACAAATAGTGCCTCCAGATCTTAAGTGCAAACACTACAGCTGCGAGTTCCAAATCATGAGTAGGGTAGTTCCTTTCATGGGTCTTCAGTTGTCGTGATGCATAGGCTACTACCTTCCCATTCTACATCAAGACAGCTCCTAATCCATTTTTGGAAGCGTCACTGTAGATCACAAAATTTTCTGCCTCTACATCAGGAATTATCAACACCGGCGCACTTGTCAATTTCTTCTTGAGCTCTTGAAAGTTCTTCTCACACTTCTGAGTCCATTCAAACTTCTTTCCTTTCCGGGTAAGAGCCGTGAGTGGTGCGGCAATATTGGAAAATCCTTTGACAAATCGTCGGTAATATCCGGCTAGTCCAAGAAAACTTCTTATCTCCGTAACACTCTTGGGTGCTGACCATGCGCTAACTGCCTCCACTTTTGCAGGGTCCATGGATATTCCTTCCTTTTGAACCACATGGCCTAAGAAATGCACTTTCTCTAGCCAAAATTCACATTTTGTGAATTTGGCGTATAACTGGTTTCGTCTTAGGGTTTCCATTACAGCCTAAGGTGATGTTCATGTTCTTCCTTAGACCTTGAGTAAATCAGAATATCGTCAATAAAGACAATAACGAATTTGTCCAAATACTCCTTGAACACACGGTTCATGAGGTCCATGAAGACAATTGGGCATTAGTTAATCCAAACGGCATGACCAGAAATTCATAGTGCCATAACGCGTTCGAAAAGCTGTCTTGAAGATATCTGATTCCTTAATTCTGAGCTGATGATACCCCAATCGCAGATCGATTTTCAAGAATACTACCGCTCCTCTGAGTTGGTCAAACAAATCATCAATCCTCGGAAGTGGGTACTTATTCTTGATCGTGACCTTGTTCAGCTCACGATAGTCAATACACATACGTAATGATCCATCCTTCTTTTTAACAAACAGAACAGGTGCTCCCCACGGGGAATGACTCTATCGAATGGATCCCTTGTCAAGGAGTTCTTGTAGTTGCACTTGAAGCTCTTTAAGCTCCGCAGGCATCATACGGCAGGGTGCTTTCGATATTGGTGCAGTTCCAGGTAACAACTCAATTTCAAATGAAATTTCCCTTTCTGGCGGAAGTCCCGGTAAGTCTTTCAGAAAGATATCCACATATTCCTTTATAATAGGAACATCTTCCGGTGTCAACTCCATTTCTTTGTCCTTGTCCACTATGTTAGCTAAATATCATTGACAACCATTAGCTAACATCTTCCAAGCTTTCATTGCCGAAACGAATCTAGTTGCCGGGCTCCGAGGTTGTCCGTAAAAACTAAACTCCTCTTCATCGTGTGGGTCGAAGGTTACACAACGCTTCCGGCAGTCGATCTTAACGTTGTATTTGCCTAAGAAGTCCATTCCTAAAATCACATCGAAATCTTGAAGCTTGATCGCGATGAGATCTACGAATTATTCTCTGCCACAAATGATCATGGAAACATTTCGCATCCAGAAATTGGACCACAAAATTTCTCCGGATGGTAAAGAAGTTTTGAAAGGTTGTTCCAGGCTATCCACACCTCTTCCTACTTTCTGAGCGAACTCCAAAGATACGAATGAATGAGGAGCTCCAGAATCAAACAAGATAATGGCATCAAAAGTGGCGATAGAGATCTGACCTGTCACCACATGCGACGTTCCAGCTTCAGCATCCCCTTTTGTGTAGGCATAAATTCTGGCTTAGGGTTCAGGAGCTTCCAGTCTTCCCTGGGTAATTGGAGGTCCTTCCAGCCTTGCCTGAGCTGCATGTAGCTGGCTATTCGCGTTCCGGCTTGGGTACTGAGGGTGGCTCTGAGTATTCAGAGGGCAACTCCTTGCACATTCCTTCCACATTTAGGGCATACAGGAAAGTCATTGCTGTTACCCTCCTTTCCCCTGTTAGTCTTCTTCTGAGGGTTACTCCTCTGTTGACCTTGACCCGTAAAGTTTCCCTTTCTCTTGTTCCTCCCGAATTGTTTGAAACCTTGAGCAGGGTGGCTTGTCTGACCCTTTGAGTATGTCTCCGAGCTTTGGCGAGGTTGCGTGGGCTTTGCCGCAGCCTTCTTTTCTGTCTTGGTCTTAAAAATTTGAGCCCTGGCCTCCTTATCCTGGTTTATCCAGTACTCTCCTCTTAGTGCCCGACTTATACAATCAGATACCAGAATCGGTGGACTACTTCCTGCACTTATTTGCTTGGAAATATCTGTTCTGAATATTTTCATCCTTCGCCTTACTTTCTCCTTTTCATTGGGTACTAATTCCGGGCACAACCGGGCTAACTGTTCAAATTTCTTGACAGCGTCCATGACTGTCATCGAGCCCTGCTTCATGTTGGTGAACTCGTCCTGTTGAGTTGCCAAGATTTCCTGGTTATAGTACATAGCTCGGAATTCCGTTACGGAGTCTTGCTAACTCATGGTGGCTACATCCCGTCCCATCTGGACAGTCATCCACCAATGCCGAGCATCTTTCTTTAAAGCGAATGAAGCACAGAGGACTTTCTCTTGCTCATTCAGCCTCATAAAGTCCAGAATAACTTGAATGTTGATCAACCAGTTATCTGCCGCTATTGGGTCTATCGGCCCTTCGAATTCAGGCGCCTTCATCCGCCTGAATCGCTCATACAGCAAATATTCCCGTACAGGTGGAATCATCTGCCCTCCAGCAAGGGCTATTGGAACTTCAGCATTCAGAGGAACTTCTGGCAAAATCTCGAGTTCTGCATTTTGTACCGGGGGTACTCTATCATCCTGGAGAGGAACTTCATTAGCTCGGGGTCCTTGGTTTATCTGAGCCAGCTGCTCTCTTAATCTATTAGTCTTTTGCTGCTGTTCTTGCAGCTATCTTTGTAAATTGGCTACCACCGTAGCAAGATCTGGCTCAGGTGGGTTTTGAGGAATTGGTCTACGTCTGGGCGGCATCTTCTAGTCTCCTAAGGAATCATAAGAAAAGATATTGTCATACCAGGAATATCCTTTCTTTCATGCATTTCTTATCATATCAAAACATAACATATCGTGTCATATCATAATTCGTCACAACGTCATCATACAACATAATCACATCCGCATATCATATTGCATACTTATATCATTCATATTCATATCATTCATACGCATAACATAGCTTTCATGAACATATCGTACCATAATACTTGATCTGTCTTTTTGCATACATACAAGAAGTACATCATATTTACAATACTGTAAATACATTTCTGGTACATTGTACTGTATATACATGTCTGTCTCATCATACTTTATATACATGGACAAAATTTCGACGAGAGTGTCTAACACTTCACTGTCATACATAGTCAAAATAACGGGGATGGAAGTGGCTACCACTTTCCATCATACATGGTACAAACCTACTATCCAAAAAGAATAAGCTAGTACCTATCAGTTTGAAAGTCAAAAATAAATGTACATGGTCTGCCAAATCGATCTGCACTATGCGTTGGAGTCGGCCTCCCAATCTCCCTCATCGAAAAGGATCTCCTCGGGTTCATCAACAAAACCCTCATCATCCTCTAGCCCACCAGCATGCCTTATCCCGGGTGCTGGCTCTAGCTCCTCCTCATCGATGGATATATCTATGATGGGAGGATCTACTGGTGGCTCCGCTGGTAGAATCACAACGTCATCATCCTCGGGGTCCTCTGCCTCCGGGTCGTCCTGCTCCGCCTCGTGGGCTGGCACCTCCTGCTCGGGCATGGCTGGGATCGGCTCCTCCGGTGGTGCCAGACCTACCTCATGTAACGGCTCTCCCAAGCCAGCATCATCGTCGACAGGTGTCGGATGATCGCCCTCTGCAGCCTCAGCCTGTGCGGCTATCATCTCAACTCTCAGGATATCCTCAGTCATATGCCCAATGGTCATCATGGGCATAGGATCTGGGACATACTGACGAATGCGACCAGGCAATCCGTTGCGTAGAATCATCAATGCCTCTAGTATGGGATAGGCTATGTCCTGCGGAACGTGAGGTAACATAGCCTCCTGGAACCTCCTACAATAGTGAGCCATGGGCTCGAGGGGGTATGCATGCCACTCGAGTACATAGTTATGGTAACGTGTCTCCACCATGTCCCTGTAAATGTTATGATCGCGCTGTGGGGCTCCGGGGCCGTAGTCCAACATCGGTCCGAAACGAGTAGTCACTAATGCACGAAAATGTGCCCATGTGCGGTCAGGCATCTGGGGCTCCCCAACCGTCATCCACCACAGGCGGGCGTCACCTATCAGACATTGACTACCCACAAAACCTGTATATAGGCCGGAATATGGCTAGTACTAAAAATCAGCTCTATGTCATATAAACACTCGGCCAGGGACACCGTCCGACTGGTGCCTGCGAATAATAGTGGGTGTGACTCGTAGAAAGAGGTCACTGCGTCTCGATCCTCGTCGGGGTGTGCTGGGTCCATCGTATCGACTCTACCATAATATAAACACATAATAAACATTTATGCATAAAAAAATATATAAATTCAACTTACAATGATTGTGACGATGGCAAGCAGACTGTAAAATGATATAGCAGGGAATCACTCTGATACCAACTCTGTAACGACTCGCCTTGCACAGGCTGTTACCGTACTTACATACTTATCGACTTAGCATAATTTAGCGGGAAATTTTTTTTTTTTTTTTTACAAGCATATAAACATACATACTTTAACTGACTTAAGATGTCTTGCGCACGCATATACAATACTTGAGTGTACGTACCGGGCGCGCAATTATGGAGTGGTTGGGGCGTTCAGTCCATTTCCAACTTAAACAATAGTCCAACCTGACCTATGAGCGGGTCAGTACGACACAGGCGAGCAATCTTACATACTTTTCATCTTGTCATGTCAGACTTAATCTTATAATTCCTGTAAGATTACGTGAACATGCTTCATAATAACATACTTACATGCTTCGTGTCTTAGTCATCATGACATAACTTAAACATAACATTCATCATGAACATACCTTGGCATAGCTTGCAACTTAACTTGACTTCACATAAACCATGACTTGAACATATCATAAACACATCACTTCATGCAATATATCACAACACATAACACAGAACAAGTTGATCATACAATCCTAGCATACACCTAACATACTTGACAGCATACATCACATACTTAGGCAAGTATCAACACAAAGCCTATGCTGTAGGCGGAGTTGTACTTACCTCTCTTGCTATGTCCCAAGTAATGCTGCTCCTCTTTCGGGTACAGCTGCGGGTGACTTCCTGCTTGATGAAGAACATAGGTAAGAGTCTAGTTAAACTTGTGAAATGTTGGTGACCTAACCAACATGCTTACATGATCCTGGTTGTATGTCCCTTTGTGCATAACGTCTTACTTGGTTACAATTAATAACCTTATTGCTTAATATAAAAATAAAATATCACTTAAGAAGTTACATTGGGTAACTTTATATGCTAAGCCCACCATATACCATTAGGGTTAGGTTATCTTTCAACCTTGGGCTTCATCTTTAATCCATAAATTATTGGGTTATTTCCATTAACCCTATATCTTAGCCCAATTTTAGTTCTTGGTATCCTTTAGGGTTATATTGGGTAACCCTTAAGGTGACGAACTTGGGTAAAACTTAGTCAACCCAAGTCAACTATAGTCAACTCTCTATGGGTCAACCTTTGTGCCTTGGGTTTGACCTAGTAACTCGGGTATAACTCCTGGTCACCACTCGTAGTCGATTCGCTTACTAAACCTTAACTTGAAAAATCTTCTTTTCCTTAACTTGGAAAGTTTGGGTGAATAATCCCAAAAACTCTTTACTTAACTTGTAAAAATCCATATTCTTGAAATGGGGCTTTATAAAATCATTTGGGACTGAAAACTACCATTGGGACAGTTTTCCATAGTCAAAACAGTGAGTTTTGGAAAAATACAGTTTTTCCGAACAATTTTTAAAAAATCTTGTGCAAGAATTTCCTATTCCCTGCACAGTCTTTATAAAACCGTGTCAGTTTAAAAATCTATTTTGAATTTGAAAAAGTTGTCTTCATGAAAGTTCTAGCTCTCAAACAATTCTAAAACTTTTATGTTTTATGAAAAATTTAATTCGGACTCTAACAGGTTCATATTGCCATTTGAACTCACCTGGCCGTGCATAAATCCTGGGCACGGTCAGGCTCGGGTTTTCATGGAAATGAAGGCCATTGGAGCCTTATTTTGGAAATCTGTCCATGCCATCCCCTAGGAAAAATTGTTCTGAACAACTTTTATGTTTTACATTTTTCCCAATTCGGCCTCTAAAGGCCTCAAATTCCACTTACCAGAAAACTGGGCAATTCCAAATCCGAACTGGCAGTTTCTATTATTAATTTTATTTTACATCCTATTGCACAAATTCTAACTCAACCGAATATGCGGGAGCCTAGATAGCATACATGCAGCGTTTTCTAACGTCTCACATGAATAAACATGTAACTCAAACGCGTCCATGTAAACCAAAACAGATCTACCCTAGCCTAGGGTTTGCATGATTCTAGGTTTGCATAACATTCCATCCATAAAACTCATTTCATACCATGGCTAGCATTAGCAACCTAGCATAATTTCCACAACCGGCTTGCACAAAACAGGGGACATACAATCCATCTAACATGCAACCCTAGCATGAAAATAAGCATAAGCATAAAGCAAACAAAAGCATAATCAAATCACCCTTAAAACCCTAATCAAGCACCATACCTAGTCTAGGGCAATTGAAATTAACTTGAGCTTATGCTCTTACAAACCTCAACTTGAAATACAAGTAAATTTCAAATTGAAACCAAATGGAAAAGTTAGGGTTTGTGGGAGAACTACCTTGGCTAACCCTAGAAATGGGTTAGGGCTTGGGATCCGAATTTCTCCTTCTCCTTTGGTCCTCTAATCACTCGGTTTTCACCCTCTAAATGGGCACCGAAATTTTTTTCACTTCACTTGGTGATTGAACCTAGCCAATCCGAACACCCTCCATACTAACCCTCTTCAATTTTTCCTTTCCATTTTCTTGCTCACCCACAACCAGCCTCACACTCACCTAGGGGCACCAAAATTCTTTTGGTCACTTGGTTGGTGGTTTCTCCTCACTCTCGGCCATTCTACAATTTTTCCCACTTAAATTCTTCTCTCCCTTTTCTCCTTCTCCCACAGTCGGCCACAAGCCAAAAATGGGTTTCCAATTTTTTTTATACTTTTTCTTGGATCCTTGATTGAAAAATCCGAACACCACCCTAGGGTTTTCTCTTGGATTTTTAAATTTTTCTTGCTTTTTCTTGGTTTCTCTTACTCGGATTTAAGAGAGAAAATTTGGCTAGAGTTTGGCTGATTTTTCCCATTTTTTCAGCCCAAAATCTGCCCTCCCTCATGGGTATTTATAGGTGTGGAAAACTTGTAAAAAATTCTAAAAAAACCCCATGAGAATTAAAATTTGCACAAAAAGAGGGGTGAAGTGGCCGGCCATCCCCTTGTAGAGCAAGTTAAGATTACCTCATCATGATGACATCATCTAGATGACATCACTATGCTTCTATCACCAAATTTTTAAAATTTGCACTTTAACCCCTAAGGATAAAATCATGGCATTTTTACCCCTTAGGTGGCTGGCCAT
Organism: Ficus microcarpa; assembly: GCA_025413485.1. NCBI lineage: Eukaryota > Viridiplantae > Streptophyta > Magnoliopsida > Rosales > Moraceae > Ficus > Ficus microcarpa. The sequence continues at coordinate 20,433,775 of CM046379.1, read as the reverse complement.
CTCATCACTTCTAGGGCCTTCCAAAATTTCTTTCCAAGCTTAAATAATCAATTACGATATCATAAATTGAGGATAGGATGATGTCATCCCATATTAAGCCTTGTTTGGCTTTTCCTCAATATACAGTCCATTTTTAAGCTACACAGATATTTCTAATACTGTATTCACTTAAATACAGTATTTTTATACTGTACTACAGTCCAAAATTTATCTATGTAAAAACGGATAGTATAAATTTTTTTCTTATTTTTCAAGTCCTTTTTGCCCTTGATTCTTACTAGGTGTACTTGATTTTCTAAGGTGGTTTAAAGCCTATACATGCTATATTACCCGTAAAGACGGGTTTCACAGTATCTTTTCCATACTGCTTCTCATAATACTGCAAAGTCAACCCTTTAACGGCTCTTGGTCAAACTTTGACTTTCTTGGTTAATTTTGACTTTTTCGGTCAAACTTTGACCGACATGAAATTACGTACTTTTTCGTTCTTTTCGACTCAAAAAGGCGTTTGTTAGCCTTAGCAACCTATTTTGAGTCTTATTGAATCATAAGAACTCACAAAAAGTATGGAAAAACTTTTAACCGAGCTTTTTCATAAATACCTTCACGGTATGCATATAATTCCTTTGAAAAGGAAACAATAATATAGAAATTCTAGGTATTACAAAATTATTCTCAACTAAATCATGTTCACACAACAAGAAAATCATATTTACTTTGTTGTTTCTTCCTT
>CM046379.1:20377780-20432942 GCA_025413485.1 Ficus microcarpa | reverse complement strand
TGCTATTCATGCTTAATTTTCTTTAATTTCTCCTCCGATCTTTCACAATAAAAACATTTTTATATTAGTACAGCGATATTCATGGTTGATATATAAATTGAAATAAATTTGTGTATTTTATTATGTAAATATGGATAAAAAATATTATTACCTAATCTTTTTTTATTTTTTTGATGGATCACTTAAAGATTGAATGTCGATTTGTGATGGAGGAAATTGTTGCTGAAGACTAAAGTTATAATATATTTAACTAATTAATAATTTAGAATACATAAATATATATGTTAAATAAGCAAAATTTAAAAATTGAAAATAAAATATAGATAATAATATACCTTGATTTTTCTTCTTCAAAATTGGGTTCAGTAAATGTAAGTTGTTTCTTTGTTATCTTTTTGCCTCCTAGTTGGGGTGTTTCTGGATCAAAAGAAGTCATGGGTGGTGGAATTTTTTCAGCAAGCATAGTTGTTGGTGCAGGTAATGACATTGGTTGGATATCATCATCAAAGGTTTTTGCAATGACTACATCGATAAAAGCTCCTCTGGGACGAAATTGAAGACAAATATTTTTGATATTCCTTTTAGTTGATTTAGGATAGGCGGGATAATGGTTGGATCAATGTATCCTTCTTGGATCGTCAGTATAGAGAAAAGTTTATTTATTAAGGATTGCCTAGTTTTTCCAAACATCACAATATTCATTCCTCTAGTCCCATCTTCGATTCGTGCATTAATTTTGTACCTGTTGATAAAATATAATATTTATTTAAGTTTAGATTAGTTAGAAATTTATATATATATGTTTATTTTTTTTATAATAAAGATGAAGGAAATTACCAATTAATTGGCATTGTAGTTAAATGCCCATGATTGTCGTACCACCATGATGTCCCTGATTGTCTAATTTGTCGGTAATACCTTGGACAACATTGTAGAAAACCAACCTTGGTGAATATGAAGTTTAGTAATGGTTGCCTTGACAGTGAATTTTGTCTCCTGTTGGATAAATTGGAATTAATATTAATAATATTGAGTAAATTATATTTTATAATTTATATTTAATAATTAAGTATTTACCTGATTTTGAAATGGGTCTAGACTTTGAAGTTCCATGATTGTGGTTCGGTTCAGAGTATTCTGTTCTTCGAATGGCAATGGTTTTTTTGTTGATCCAGTAATAAAATCAATTGCTTGGATAGAATGGCTAAATCTATAGAAAATTAATATGTAAAACGATTTTAATATTTTAATAAAATGAATAAATTGAAATAATTATGATAATTTATAAGTAAAATTTATAATACCTTTTTTTGATTTTTTTGGTTTCAACAATGTCTGGATCAAGGTAGAATGAAGTACCACTGGTGCTTGCAATATAAAGTCCGCATGTATATAAATATTTATAATAAATAATAATCAATATTACAAAATTTTAATAATTTTTATTTAGCAGAGTAAAAAAATTATTTTTAGTTATTATATGTATATTTACCCATATATTGTTAAGCCGCCATTGCTGAAAATGCCATTACAACTGGTCTAGACATTGTTTGAATTGAATTCTCATCAAGGTTGTCTCCAATTTCTCCCCAGAGAGTGACATTAAGTGTTTCTTCTCCGTTAAATAAAATAAATATAAATAAACAATTTGTTTGTAATAAGTTATGATATTTTTAAGAAAATATTTTTTATAATGTATTGTTTGTACTTACCTAATATTTTGAATAACCAAACCTCGTCTTTTTACTGCCCTGTCATTTATAGTAGATTCTTCTATATCCTTGATTGAGATAACACGACCAATTACATCTAATATAAGATAATAAATAAGAAGTCATTATTTGTTAATTTTTATAAAATTAATTTATTAATTATTAAGTAAAAAATTAATGAATATGAAGAGCATATATAATTTACCTGATAGAAGATCATTGATATCGATTTTTGATGTTAATTGATCAAATTCCACAAAATTAAATTTGTGTTGAGGTATCTCTGGTATGTCTTCTTCAACATTTTTGAAGATTGTTGATCTAGCGAATTGCAACATCGCTGCATGGGGAACAATCCTGTACTTTTGTTTGTTGTTGATGATGATGAAGTTGCTGATCTCATATATGTTGCCTAATTGTATTTTATCTGTTATGAAATATGCATCATTCATGCGAATAAACCCATGTATTGCTTCATCCTATATAAAAAAAAAATATATATATATTTAGATATTGTTATTATCATTTATATATTAAATAATAATTTGAAATGAATGTTATTAGTAATATAATATTTATGAAAAGTAAATTGAATCACCTGTTTGTCAACTAATAAGCAATCAAGGCTTATCAGTTGTCCAGTCTTATAGTTCGTATTTCTCCACAGTCAACACACTCGAGCACATATAGTCTGATGCGTCTCCCCTGGTTTTAATATTCGTATTGGACTGAACATTTTCTATAAATAGAAAGAATATATATATAAATATGTGCATCATATATTGACAATAATGATTATTATTTTGTTATAAAATAAATTGAAACATGATTAATGTTATATTATTTTTGCATAAAAATTTATCATTTTTGATAAATATTATGTAATACTTCTTTGTAAACGATATTTTTAACATGATTTGGGTATTTATTTATTGATTCATGTATTAAAATATATAAACCTTTTGGTGGAGTTACTCTGGATAAAGTAACATATAATTAGCCATGGCTAAAAATTTCATCTTCTAAATATAATCCAACTTTGTTTAAAGATTGACCTTGACTTTTGTTTATCGTCATTGCATAACAGATTTTTAAAGGAAATTGGCGCCTTTTTAAAACAAAAGGCCATCTTGATTCATGCATTGTCATTTCTATTCTAGGTATATAAACCTTTTCATTTATATCATTAGAATTAATTATGCGTCCTTCAACAATTCTATTTGTTAATTGTGTAATAATCATTCTGGTACCGTTACATAAACCCATTGATTGATTAAGATTTCGCATTAACATAACAGGAATTCCAATTTTGAGTTTTAATTCATGTGGAGGTAAACCATTAAAGTTTAAAGTATACAAAAATTCAGGTGGATATAAAATATTTAATTCTTCTAAGTTTCCAGATGATGAAAGTATAGTATCACAATTATAGTAAATTTTTGTATCCGTAAGTACTAAAGATAACATATATTTATTTATTTCATCAATTGTTTTATTTCTGGGTGTAATAATTGCACGTTGTTTTAGGTAATCAATATTTTGAAAGTTATTATTAAAATTATTGTATACTATGGTGGAAATGTATTCAATAGAATTTTTATCATATTGTATTAAATATGTTTTAGGTATTTCTATCCAATTAGCATCATCGTTTTCTGGATCTTTTATACCATTTATTGTTCCATCACCAACATTTAATATCCATTTTGAAAAATTATTTCTTTTTAGTCGCATATTTTCTGTTAAATTAAGTATACGAAAATATGGCCAAAGATAAGAATTATTTATAGTTACATCAATAATATTTTCTTTTGTACCATTTGGGACAACATGTAATATTTGTCTGAAATCACTACCTAATATAACTGTCATTTCTATAAAAGGACAATCATAATTATTTTTTAAGTCTTGCATTGTTTTATCTAAGGCTTCGAAACAATATTTATTGGTCATAGGTGCTTCATCCCATAAAATTAATTTGGTTTTTTCTATTAATTTCGCTAATTGAGTAGATTTTTTAATTTGGCAAGTTGAAGAATCGTCAATTGAAAGAGGTATTCGAAATCTTGAATGTGCAGTTCGTCCTTTTGATAACAATAATGATGCTATTCCAGATGATGCTACTCCAGATGATGCTACAGCTAATACTATTTCACCATTTGATCTAATTTTACTTATGATAGTATTCCATAAATATGTTTTTCCTGTTCCTCCATAACCATATATAAAAAATAAATTATTATGTCTGTTGTTAATTGCTTTTAAAATTTCATTATAAACAAAATATTGTTCTTGATTTAAATTTTTTACTAAATTAATATTTTCTGCTTTTAATTTATTTATATCATAATTAAGCTTTTCTTTTAAAAGATTATTATTTAAGTCGTCAATTAATGATTCAGTAGGAAGCAGAAGATTGTAATGTGATAAAGAAGATGAATTTAAGTTTAATAATGTAATAACCAAAAATTTTACACGGACTCATGATTTCCTTGTATATAAGAAAATTAAGTTTATACAATATACCCATACGATGTTTCATGAAAAATTATGAGTATCAAGGTGAAATTTATAATTTTAACAGTAAATGTTTGAGTTCTCATTTCATTAATTATGAGACTCAATAAGCAGTTGATTAGCCAAACATGTGACCTTTTGAACAAAAAGGGGTGAAAAATCTCATAATTTCATGTTGGTCAAACTTTGACCAAGAAAGTCAAAGTTGACCGAAAAAGTCAAAGGTTGACCAAAAATAGTCAAAGGGTTGACCACACAGATGTATGACAAGCAGTATGGAAAATATGCTGCAAAAGCCAAAATTATGGAAATGAGAATGTAAATGAGAAATAAAACCACCATAGAAAAATCAAGCACAATAAATAGGAATTATTGGGCCAAAAAGTTTTAAGCAAAAAGAAAATTTTTCGTATAGTCCATTTTCACACAGATAAATTTTGGACTGCTATACAGTGCCATAGTACGGTATATTAGTGAGCACAGTATCAAAAATATCTGTGTGGGCTTAAAAGTGGACTGCTTTTTAAGGAAAAAGCCAAACAAAACCTTAAATAGGCTTATGTCATCAAGTTTGGATTTATGACATCATTAGGACTTTAAGTAAAAATTAAAAAGGGATTAAAATAATATTGGACAGCTCTAGAGCATGAGGTGGCCGGTCCTTTTGGGGTCAAAAAAGAAATATTTTTGTCCCAAGGATTTAAGTGCAAAAGGTGAACCAAAAATAATTCCAAAACAACCCCAAATTTCACCTATAAATAGGTCCCCATGGTGCACGGTTTTTGGCTAGAAAATCATAGAAAAGCAGCCAAGTTCTTGCCAATTTCCCTCTCTAAAAATTCAGAATTTCAAGGGTGAGAAAGAGTGAAGAAAAAATTTGAGAAACTTAGGGGTTTTGATGCTTGTAGTGTTCGGTTTCTCTTAGCAACTTCAAGCCAAACTTTTGGCAGTTTTTGTGTGAGCAAACCCTAGCCCCAAATTCTTCAATAAATCAAGGTAAACTTCCCTAAACCTTAAACTCTTTAAATTGAGCTTTCAATTTGAAATTTAAGTGTATTTCAAGTTGAATTTGTAAGAGCATAAACTCAATTTATTTTGTGCCCAAAGTTAGAAACCTAGGGTTTGTGCTTGAACTAGATTAGGGGTGGTTTGATTTTAATTTGCTTGCTTGCTTTAAATTTGTGATTTGCATGCTAAATTTTAGTTTGTTGTATGTCCCCTAATCTGCCCTTGTGTGTGTGTGGATGGAAATTATGTGCTAGGTTGCTAGAATTTAATGATAATGCTTGATATGTTTGATGCAACCTAAACCATGCAAGCTTGATTGATCCAGTGTCAATTAGGGTTTGCATGGTAATGTTAGAAATTGTGTTTAAAGAAAATTTATGTTAGAAAACCGCTGCATGTGTGTATTAGAGCTCCCGCGGTGGCTGGTTGAGCTAGGTTTCACGTTTGGGAAGTAAAATGAACTTAAAACCGAAAAATTGCCAAGTTCGAGTAAATCCTGATTAGTTTTCTGAAAAATGGATTTTGAGGCCTTTAGAGGCCGAATTTAAAGAAACTCAAAACATAAAAGTTGTTCAGAACAGTGTTTCCTAAGGGAAAACATGGACAATTTTCCAAAATGAGGCTCCAATGGCCTCCATTTTCATGAAAACCCGAGACTGACGTGCTCAGACCTCTATGCACGTCCAGTTAAATTCCAAGGGAAAAACGAAAGGGTTAGAGTCAGAACTGAGTTTTTCATAAAACATGAAAGTTCTAGGATTTTTGGAGATCTAAAAGTTCATGAAGAAAACTTTTCCAAATTCAGCATGGATTTTAAAGTAAAACTGTGTTTCTAAAAACTGTGCAGGAAACAATAAATTCCTGTGTAGAATTTTCTGAAAACTATGCAGAAAAATAGTATTTTGCTCAAAAACTGATAGTTTGACTATGGTGACTATTCCAAAGGCAGTTCCAACACTTAATAGCTTTTTCAAATACTTTTCTAAGAAACCCAAGTTTTTATGAGCTGAATAAAAAGAGTTTTGTGAAAAAAAAAAAGTGGTAAAACACTCAGTTTTTATTGAAGAAAACAAATAGAACTATAAACCTAAGTTCTCTTAAAATTTGGGTAGTCTAGAGGATAACCTACAATAATCGAATTGAATACCCGAATTATAGAACTGGGTCCAAAGCCCAAGATTACCAATAGTCACCCAATAGGATTCAAACTAATTGGACATTAGTAACCCAAGGTTAACCTAGATTGACCTAGGTTGGGTCACACCAAGGGTTACCCAATGTAACCCAATATGATACTAAGATTAATAGACTAAAAATAAGGGTTACCCAACATAACCCAACAAGAGACCAAGTCTTAAGAAAAAGGGTTACCAAAGATAACCTAATAGGTTACGGGCTATGTATGTTAAGACATAGTCCAAGGATTGGATAATGACCTAACCTTAATCATGTATGGGTGGGCTTAATTTACAAAGTTACCCTATGTAACCTAATAAGGTATAATCTAAGGTTGATAATACGAAACACTAGGGTTACATTTAGTAACCCAATAAGCTATCATGGGTATGAAGGGGACATATGACTAAGGACATGATAGGATGTTGATTAGGATCCTTATCCTATGTTCTTTATTATAGCAGGGGGTAACCTGCCGTTGTGTCCGGACTTGGAACCGTACATTATCGGACCTAGTAAAAGAGGTAAGTACAAACCTCACCTATGAAAGATAGTAAGTTATTTTTAAGTATATGACATGTTTTCATGTTATGCTATGATATATTATGTTATGTTATAATATGCTATGCTATATTAAGATATGCCATGCTATGCTAAGATATGTCATGTTATGGTTAATATTATTTTATAGTGACATCACGAGGCATGTTCGCTAATATTAAACCACATGGTAAGATAAGATAAGTAAAGTGTCATACCAACCTCCCACTAGGTGGAGGATATATGTTTCAAGTTAAGTTCAGATTATCAACCTATTGATAATACGTGAGGGTATAATCAACCTTCCGCTAGATCGTGAAGGGTTATGTTATGTTTATATTCCCAGAATTGTTAAGGGTCTTGGAAACCCTGACGTTCTGAGGATTGTGCGCTTTTGGTATGTACACAAGGGGCCCATATGTCAGGCAAGATAATAAGTTCAAGTTAATAAAAGATTCATAATTATACATAATTGGTTCATGCATAAATTGCACGACATTTGTTATGTTTTGTGAGATTATGTTTGTGCTTACTGGGCGAAAGCTCACTAGTATATTTCATACTGTAGGTAAGAAGCCTGCAGCTTGATTGATGGGCCATGTGGACGAAGCGGCGAGTGAAGGGCGGTGTGGGATACCACTACGCAAATTATCCGCAAGTTCTTTTGTGATGATAAGTATGTATATATATATATGCATCTTAAAGTAAGATTATGTAAATATGAAGTTTGAAGACTTGAGTATGTCTTTACTTTTCAGTATATATGTATGACAAGTTTACTATATGAACTCCTCTATTTACATATGTAAAATATATATATTCTCAGATTTTTAAGTAAGTTTAAGCTATTGAAAACCAATAAGTAGTTTAAGTATGTATGGTAACGGCCCTACGTAGGTCGGGGCGTTACAAATAATTTTTCTAATTCATATAATACGAAATTATATAATTCGTTTTCTGGAATTTCAAACTGTGGATTATTAAATAATTGTCTTACTTTATATAGGATATCTTCACACATTAATTTCTAATGTTTTTGGAGAAAATTTAATGGGTCAGAAATATTACAAAATAATAACATAATGATAAAAAGTTATCGAAGTTGGGCAGATGTTGACCAAAATGATGCTTCTTTTATTGAATCATCCAATTCTTTATCATCTCCTAATAAACCTAATGCATAACAAGCTGTTTAATTTGTAGGATAAATAATATTATTTACAGTTCGAAGCGATTTATAACTTGTTGCACCTTTTTGATGATTTAATAATAATTTTAAGTAATATAATTCACCTGAACTTGGATGAATATAGAATGTTCTTCCTATTATATGACCAGTCTGTCGTTGAGTCCAAATTTTATTTTTATTATTCCAAACCTATTTTATTGGAAATTCTGCATAAGTTAATTGATTGGCATCTTTATTAGTTTTATTAATTTCCATCCATTCTGTTAACGTTGTTTTTTCAATTTGTAGTTGACGTATAATATTTTGAAGTTGTTGATTTTTATTAAATGTGATATTTTACATGTTTGATAAATGAATGGAAAGTCGTTGAATAGCCAGATTTCTATGATGGATTGGATATTCAAATATTCTCCAAATTGCTTCATAAGATGTAATATATCGACAGTTAAGATAAGCTTTTATTTCATCTACGTCTTTCTAAGTTGTTATTTTGTTATTTTCAGTGATAACATTATCTTTAATAATAGCTCGTATTCTATCGAGACCTTATGTTAAATATTTAAACAGATATTTAATTAATATAGATTGCGAACATATTTCAAAATTAATATGAGCATTATATTTTAAGCATAATATTCGATTGTATGGAACAACATATCTATTATCAAGTTTAATTCCTTCTTTTATAACATTAAATTCTGTATCTCTACGACGATAAATAACAATACTGTTTTCTTCTATAGTTGTTTCATTTTTTATTTGTTTTGGAAATTTTTTTGAACATTTAGAATTTTTCATACATGGTGCATTTATTTTTGCATATCCACATGGTCCGTGTATCATATATTCGGTTATAATTTTATAACCTATTGGATCTTTTATTGGATTTAGAATTTCAGCAGAAATATATTTGTCTATTTGTGTAGTATTGTGATATTTGTGTTCAGGATGTAGTCAAAACAACATATGACAATGAGGTAAACCACGTTTTTGAAATTCCACCACGTATAGATCTAAAAAAAAAAAGGAAAAAAATGATGGGAAAAAAACAAAGACAAAAACAGAATAATAATGTTAGTTTTTTCATTTTATTACAATAAAATATTATAGTAAAAATTAATAGTTCATTTTTTATTATATAATATAAATTAACTTACCTGTTATTATAGTTCCAAAAATATCACCTGATTTTATTGTATTTAACAAATGATTCAATTTTATTTTGAATATTCGACTTATAATATTTGGTCTGTCTTCAGATTTTTGTCATGTGATTATATTTAAAGTTCTTTTGATTTCTGGCCATTTAGGATTACATGTAAATGTTAAAAATATATCAGGATTTCCATATTGTCTACAAATTGCCATTGCATCTTGATAATTTTGAATCATTTATCTTGGACTTCCTGTGTAAGATGATGGTAAAATAATTCTTTTTCCTATTACTGCTGCGTCTGTATCGCCTCTTATTATAGCATCTTGAATACCTTTATAAATTCCAGATCTTAAATTATTTTGATTTTTTTAACATAATCTAAACGATTTTCTTTAATAGAAGCATAACTATCTACAATATATTGTTGAAATAGTCGTCCACCTTTAAATTATGTATTCCCTTCATTTAATCGTTGTTGAAATTGAAAAGCATAAAATGATCTCATTGATATTTGATTTCTACGTGGTTGTTTACCAACAAAATTTGGAGTCCATTCTATATCAATTCTATATCAATCTTCTCCATAAGGAAATAATAATGGATATTATAATGCCATATAAGATGGATGGAGTTTATTGATTCTTTGTAAGTCTCCGGTTTGACTATGAATAATAATATCTCTACCTTTTTCATATAAACCAAAATCTCCAACAATTAAATCACCTATGTCTGTTGAAGTTGGTAAATCATATTGTGTACTATCTCCTTGTCGACTTCCAATTAATCTTAGTTTCTCTGACACTTCTGAAAAGTTTAACTAATTTATTTGTTTCATCTAACATTGTCATTAATTTTTGAATGATAATCTCATTTAAATTATTATTATTTGAAAATGCTCTTATTCTATTTTGAATTTCATTTTCTGTATCATAAATATATAATTGTGCGAATTTTGAAGGATTATTATTAGTTGGAAGTAAAGATCCAATAAGGTGATAAACTTGTCCACTAATCTTAAAAATATATGGGCCCGATGAATTAGTAATGTTTGATTGAATATTTACTCTAAATGAAGTAAAAGCAAATATAGAATTATAAAGTCTAGCATTTTTTCTGAAATTTGCACTTAAAGGTCATCCATAATAATCTAATAATTCATTTAAAATTGGTGGTGTCTTTTTCTTTAATGGTATCATAATTTTCCCATTTTGACAACATAAAAAAAATTTTGGTGGATAAGTATTTTGTGTTTGTTCATTTTTCCAAAATAATGCTCCACAACATTGACGTACACAATCACAATCTCCAATATCAATATATTCATTATTTAAATCTTAGTAAAAAATTTATGTAAAAAAAAAAAGTTAGTAAAAAATTTTCTTCAAATTTATAATCATAAAAAGAAAAAAAAAGGATAAGAAAATTACTTTCTTGAAATGATGGTAAACTATAATTGTCCGAAAATGAATTCGGTGTTTCTCTGCCAATGTTTTAACTTGACAATAATCGAATAGATCTAACTCGGACACCAATTATAAATTCTATATCTGATTTTTCCAAATGATTATTTTGAAAATGTATATTTGTTGATGTAGATGCTTTATGATCATTTTTATAATTTCGCTTTTTCTAAAATTTTGAATATTTTGAACTACTGGGATCTTTGTAGATTTTTCTTTTCATAGTTCTTAATTTTGTATTTTTTAATATAATATATAACAACAACAATATAAAATATTGTCAAAACATAAATATCATAGATAAAAAAAAAATCACATACATAGAGGAAAAAAGTTAAACAAAACATTATGATTTTTGTTAAAGAAAAAAAAAAGGCGTTTAAAGTTGTTGTAAGTAAATAATATTTGCTATTATTCTAAATTATAAAATAATGTAATTATAATTAAAAGTAAATGGAATTGAAATTTTATTTAGATATGTGTGATATTATTTTATTAAAAATTATATTAATCAATTAAATAAATTATTTAACTATGTTAAATTGTTTAATTTTTCTCAGTTATAAATTTCTTTTAATTTAATATTTTTTCAATTTTGTATATTTTATTATTTATGTTGTTTTATTTTATATATTTTAAAATGAATGAACAAATTATTGCTTGTTTTTTTTATAATTAAATTTATTTAAGTGCGATTTATGAAGGTTTATGTTGTATTATTTTTGTAAAAAAAATTATGTTTATTAATTCGATTAACAATATTTAATTATGTTAATAATTAAAACAATTATTTTTTTTCAGTACATTATTGATTATTTTAGTAATTATTTGTACGGTCTATGGTTATTTAAATTTGTATTATTTAAAATAAATAAATAAATCATTACTTTCCTTTTTATAATTAAAATTATTTAAATGTTATTTATAAAGGCTTATGCTGTATTATTTTTCTTTAAAAAATTATGTTTATTAATTTAATTAACAATATTTAACTTTGTTAATAATAACCATTAAATTTTTTTTGCGCTGCACTTTTTATAGTTTTGGCTACTATCTGTATGGATAATTGTAGTTTTAGTTTTTATTGATTAAATTTTATGTATTTTTACTACATAATTGATTAAAATGTTCTATACTAAGATTTTTTTTTTGTTTTATTTATAATGATTTATATTTTATAAAATAAATAATAAATAAATTATGGTCATCTATTATGATCAATTATGATATTTAAACAAAAAAAATTTATACTAAATAATAAATTTACCATACAATATTAAAGATGTTTAATTTATGAACATGGTATTTACCACCTTTTATTTTTTTAATGCAATTTTTTTGCTTGGAACAAAATTTAAATCTGTCCAATAAAATAATAAATATACTAAGTTCTCTTTATTTAATATTAGCAAGTAATTTGTTTAATCTAAGTTCAAAGAAAATAAAAATTGATAAAACATAAAAATATGTTGTTATACGGCAAAATTTGATAATAAAAGAATCTAAAGAATACATATATGATTACAATAATTTACAATTATAAAAATATTGGAATAAAACAATTATTGTTATAAACTTAAATATTACAACAATGTAATAGGCAGAAGGAAAAAAAAAATCCCCGAGCAATACATACTATAAGAAGACGGGAAGATTATAAAACAAAAAACAAAACAAAAATTATAATAATAACACAACATATACATTATATATTAAATAGAATATTTAATTTTTATTAATATATACTAATTTACATAAACAACATAACATATGTATATATACTACAAAAAATATTACAAAAATTTTTATTAAATATTTGTGACATGCTCAAATCTCTTGTATAGTTAAGAATATCTGTTAAAGAATAATTAAAATACAATTCAACCTAATCTCTGGCAGCTACCAAGTGAAATGTCTAGGAGTGTGTTTAAATAAAAAGGGAAGACAAAATAAGTTATAGATATTGTTAACCAAAGTAGAGAGGAAAGAGCAGCAGAGAATAAAAAAAAAAAGGGTAACAAAAAAAAAAGGAAAGTTGGAGGAGGAGGGGTAACGGGGAAGGCAGAGAATAAGAAAAAAAAGGAGGGAAGGACAGTGAAAGGGAGCAGAAGAAAAATATTAGAGTAACATAAAAAGGAGGATAGAGCAGGGGACGGCGAAAGGGAACGGAAAAGAAATATTAGTCCAACATAAAAACAATAACATATATTATTACTATACATACGTTCAAAAGAAATTGTAAATATTGTTAAGCAAAACAAAAAAGGAAAAGCAGTAGAAAATAAAGAAAAAAAAGGGTTTAAAAAAAAAAGATAGTGCAGGGGAGAGACGGTGAAAGAAGGCAGCAGCAGGAATATTGCGCAAATTATACTGCAAAATTTCATTATAAAAGAATCTAAACAATACATATATGATTACAATAATTTACAATTGTAAAAATATTGAAATACAATAATTATTATTACAAACTTAAATATTACAACAATGTAATAGATAGAAGGGGGAAAAAAAAAATCCCCGGGCAATACATGCTATAAGAAGAAGAAAAAATTGCAAAACAAAAAACAAAACAAAAATTTTAATAAAAGCAGAACATATACAACATATACAAAACAAAATCTTTAATTTTTATTTATATATACTAATGTAAATAAACAACATAATATATACATATATACTACAAAAAATCATATATAAATTTTTATTAAATATTTGTACCACACTCAGATCTCTTGTATAGTTAAGAATATCTGTTAAACAATAACTAAAATACAATTCAACCTTATCTCTAGCAGCTATCAAGTGAAATGTCTAGGAATGTATTTAAATAAAAAGGAAAGACAAAATAAGTTATAAATATTGTTAACCAAAACAGAGAGAGAAGAGCGGCAAAGAATATTAAAAAAAAAAGGGTAACAAAAAAAAAAGGAGGTTTGGGGAGGAAGAGGAGGGCGGAAGGTAGAGAATAGGAAAAAAAAAGGGTAACATAAAAAAGAGGAGGAGGAGGGCAATGAACGGTGGAAGGGAGCTGAAGATAAATATTAAACTAACATAAAAACAATAACATATAAATACTATAGATACATTCAAAAGAAATTATAAATATTGTTAAGAAAAACAAAAAAGAAAAAGCAGTAGAAAATAAGGAAAAAAAAAAGGATAACAAAAAAAAAAAAAAAGGAGCAGGGGAGAGACGGTGAAAGAAGGCAGCAAAAGAAATATTGCACTAAAAAAAAACGATAACATAATTACTATAGACATGTTAGAGGAAAAAAAAAACACATTCCAAACATTTACAGCAACAACCAAGATGGTCAAACAGTTTATAATAGCTCTTTAACAGATGTCACCAATAATATGATAGTCAGCAACATACACCAAACTAACCAAAAATCTGGTATATGAATTATTACATATTTGAATGGAGATGATCATAGCATGTGGAAATTGTAACTCATAAAATTTTTTGAAAACGTTTTACAACAGTGTAGAGACGAACAAAAAAAAAAAAAAAAAAAACAGAGACGAAGAGAGAGAGAGAGAGAGAGAGAGAGAAATGACAGAACAGTTTTAAACATACTTTCAATACTATTGTCATAAGAATAAAGATGTTCAGATAGTATAATAACACACTACCGACCATTAAGAGGGAACAAAATAAAAACAACAATCATCAATATTAATCAACAGCTTTAAATAATAATAGTACCTGAGAAAAAAAGGACGTCTGAAGAGGTTTTAACAGAAATGAATGAAGCAAACCAGAGAAGGTAACAGAATAGTAGAGAAGCTTTAATGGTAAAAGGTGGTGATAAAGAAGTAAACCAGAGAAGGTAAAAGAATAGTATAGAAGCTTTAATAGTAAAAGGTGGTGATGAAGTAATAAATGAAAAGAGTTTATCTATAAAAAAGAGTCGGTTAACAGCAGACGAACAAAGGTTTTTTTTTTTTTTTTTTTTTTAAGTTGCTGGAAGAGAAGGCAATAAATTTTTTTACAGACACAACACAAAAAATAAGTAATTTTTTAGAAATCAAATCCATTAATGATAAAGCTGGAATCATAAAAAAATCTGACTAAAAACAATCATAAGACAGTGAATCACGTATTTATATACCGACTAATGCAATCACAACACAGAGATCGAAAATTTAGAAATATTAACTGCAAAGGACAAATGATCTAATATAGTTACAGCTGCAAAACTAAATAATTAAAAATTTTAACAATCCATTCAAATGCAACTAAATGATCTAATACACTTAGCAAACATACTAACATAGATTATACTGAATATATAAAACAATGATGATTAGAAAAAAAAAAACCACATAAACACTAACCTAATTAACATCAAGCATTAAAAAAATCGTATTTATAAGAAAATCAAACCACAAAAAAAGGGGGAAAATCTATCAATTAAAATTCAGCAAGTATTACCCGGGGAGGAAAAAAAGACGAAAATTACAATGATATAAAGATAGCAAGAAAAAAAGTCTTCAATTCTGCATCGAACATTTCCATTCATCAATTTTGCCACCACCATTACCTCAATCTACAAAAGAAAAAAAAAGGTAGAAATTAAAAAAAAAACGGTACGAAAAAAATCTAAGAGAGAAAAAAATACGTACCATATATTTAGTTTAAAATTTTTATTCTTTCCAAGAATGAGCCAAAAAGTTATAAAACGAATTTAAAAAAATGGAAATTTTGAAGAAAACAGAGGAAGAAAAAGTGAAGAGAAACAATGTACAATGGATTAAAACATAACAAAAAAAAGGGGGGAGGTAGACGGCGGACAGAAACATAATTACGTTAATCAATAAGAAGTTGGTGCTAGGTTTGGATCCAATTTTTTTCCCCCTTGCTTTCTACCAAATCCAAATTCCCTCTTTGGTGTTCCTCAAAATTTTCCGACCACCACTTGCTTTGGTGTTCTCCAAAATTTCCGACCACCACTTGTTTCTGCTTCTCTTTCTCGTTCTCTTTTTTTTTTTTTTTTTTTCTTCTCTAGGGTTTCGGCTTTTTAAGGGGGGAGAGAGTGAGGTGAGATTTTGGCATAGTTTTGGGGTATTTTCACATAAAGTGAAGCAAATGAACCCCCCCAATCACCTATTTATAGATGATAATTATTTAATTTTTGGATTTATTTTTAATCCAAAAATTGTACAATAGCCCTTGAGAGAAAAATATTTGCTCACACCCCCCTTGAAGTGGCCGGCCATGGTGATGCCTTGGAGGCTAAGTTACTTGCTCACCAAGCAAGTGCTTGTTTACCTCACCATGCTTACCTCACCATGCTTACCTCATCATGTTTACCTCACTTTTTCTTAAAATTGCACTTTGGTCCCTAAGGACAAAATGTTTGCACTTTAGTCCCTGTGAGGTAACCGGCTAGGGTAGCGCCACTTGACTTCTAATTCATGCATAATTATCCACTTAATTTCAAAAATCCCTTATTATTCTAAATAATGTGCTTGATTTTTCTACAATGGTCTTGACCTTTTATTCCTACTGTTTTATCTGTGATGATGGTTTTTCACAGCATAATTCCTATACTGCTTGCTATAATACTGTCATATTCATACCTTTGACTTTTCTTGATCAAACTTTGACAAACATAAAATCATAAATTTTTATTATGCCTTTTTCCTCAAAAGGCTTCCTGCATGACTAAGCAAACTATTATTGAGTCTCGTAGCTACTTAATCGAGAACTCAAACTTTGACTAACATAAAATCATAAATTTTTATTATGTCTTTTTCCTCAAAAGGCTTCTTGCATGACTAAGCAAACTACTATTGAGTCTCGTAGCTACTTAATCGAGAACTCAAACATATACTGATAAAATTATGAATTTTACATTGATATTTATAATTTTCATGAAACATCACATAAACACGTAGCACGGACTTAAATTTCTTTACATACAAGGAAATCATGAGTCCGTAAAATTTCGGTTATTACAATTATTATGTTAATTTAATGATCTTAGTATTTATTTTGGTCATATCAATATTTAAGTTTTAAGAGTATGATTGGGAAATTAATATGTCAGATAGATAGAAGATGAATAATTAGGATTTATTCTTAGAAAATATAAAGGTAGAAGATTGATTAAGAATTGTGCTTAAGTTTGAAATCAATGGTTTAGATTTTATTTTAAAGAATCCTAGGCAAATCAATGGCTAAGCTTTGGATGATAAGTGACAATTAAGAGCTTAAGGTAAAGATTGGTGTGATGCAAGATCCAATGGATGAGAATAAGGATGACAACTTTTAATCAATGGTGGAAAAATTGGAAGAAAGAAAAACAAAATGAAAATGAGGGAAAAAAAAAATAGAAAAGGGATCCGGATTTTGTGGACAAAAAGCAAGAAGAAATTTGAACAAATGAGAAAAAAAAAAAAAAGAAAGTGGTGCATGCATGCAACCTTATATAAGAGATGGCGTGACTTGTTTTGGCAATATGTCACAAAGAAGAGACAAGTGAAAGTGACCATTTGTCTCCACTTTGTTGAACAAAATTTTCAACTCAACTCCCTCCCTTAAGTGGCGGTAATGAAAGGGAGAATCAGCCAAAAATGTTCCTTTTTTACCCCTCAAAATACAGCTCCCTTAAAGCAAATGTTGACTAAAAACAAGCCCCTAACATCTCATTTTATTCTCACACAAGTTAAGCTAAAAAAAAACCCTAGCTTTTCTAGCCACCACCACCAACACAATTCTCCATCTCCTAACACCCCTCTAGCACCCTCCTCGCTCCATTTTTAAGCTCCAAGCAATCCCAGTACTAAGTTCGAAGAAGTGTGAAGCAGAGTTAGAGGATATGTTACTACAGGTAACCTAGTAGTATTATTTGTGTTTTAGTCATTTTTGGATAATTAAAGCTTAATGTTCAATTAGAATCTTAATGTCAGGCTTTTTCTTACCTACGAAAAAGTTTTGAGAAGAACTTTGGAGGTCTAAGATCTTAAAGGCTCCACGGAGCATTTCGATAAGATCTACGAACCTTGTTGGAGCTTGTAGTTGTTGTGGTAATATGACATGCATTAGAAACTTGGGTATGAAAAATATATTATATGATAAGATTCTGTAAAGGTTAAGCCTTATTTTAGGTTTTGGAAACACTTAGTTTGCTTTTGTATGTCTAAAGTTATGTGCATTTGAAGTTGTTATACAAAACTCTATAGAAAAAGAACCTTTGGGGTACAATCTAGCTAGAGGTTTTATATACTCCGAAACCTTTAATCTCAAAATTTTGGATTTTAAGTTATAAATCTAAAAACTAGATTCTTTGAGCTTTCCAACAAAGTATCATGTGTCTCAAACGAATAAATGTGCAGTTTTTGGTGACTTTTAAAAGTTTAGACTACGAACCGAAAGTCTTTACGGGAATCATGTACTAGCCACGGGTTTTGTATGTTTTGGGTAAGTACAATATAATGTTTTATAAAACTGTTCTTAGTGTATGAACTAGACACCATAAGCTTTCTAATGACATATATTTTGCCTTATTTGGTTTTGTAAGTGAATTATTATCATTTTTCTAAATTTATCCATAAAGCTGGACTTATGGTACATATGTGGGACCAATAGTAACATAACCTAAATTTATAGTATGAAATGCTCAAACAATAAAGGTAAAAACTGTATAGCTGTAAAGTAGATATCTCAAGCTTCGAAATGAGGCATAATGCATTTAAAATAGATATGTACATAAATTTTAATAAATTATATAATATTGTATTGAAATCTGTTAAACTGAAATTTCATCGTAAGACACTTAAGAAAACACTCACATTAATGTTTAGAACGCTTGAAATCTTGGAAAACAAATTATAAAAATAGAAACTAGATACTTCAAGCTTTCCAATGAGTATCAAGCATCCAAAACGGGATTATAATCAAATTTAAATAAATCTTACAAGATAAAATCCTACACTGACAAAATGATTAAACATTAAAATGTGACATAAGGGTAAGTCATAACATATTGACATATTTAGTTATGAAATCAGTTGATATTAAGTGTATGATCAAATAAAGTGAAAGATCCTAATTTTATAAATTTAAATCACAAGTTTTTAAATAAACTAAGATAAAGTACACTAAAGGATTACTGGGTTTATACCAAGAGACTATCTTAGCCCAACTAAATGATCATAACTAAAGGGATTAGGCTTTACAAGCTCAATACTGGATGGGAGGTATACACTTAGGTGACTCCTTGTCACATTGATTTATTAATTAATTAATTAAGAAAGAAATGAATAAAATAATTAATACATAACCAAATTTAATTATACTAAGAAAGTTAATTAGTAATTAATAAAGTAAGTAATTAATTAATTAATTAATTATAAGAGTTAGTGATAATTAGCTATGAAAGTAAGATTATTATGTTGAGTAACTATATAATTATAATACATGATTTATTAGAGATTAGTTAATCATTAATCATTGATACAATTGTTAATATAACTATAGATGATTAATTAGAGATTAATCAAACATTAATTTTTAGAATAATCTAATTATTAATCATTAATATGAGAATTAATAATTTATGTTATTATATGATAAATAATATTTAAGTAATAGAATTAAATTATTAACACTATAATTATTAATTAGTCAATTAAAATTATGTAATTAATTATAATTACTCAATTAAATAAAGTAAAATTAACTACTACCAAATTAATTAATTAATTAATTAATCAATTAAATTAAATAAAATTGAAGTAAGTAAAGTTAAAATAGTTAGATAATAATTAGTTGAAATTTATTTAACGCTTAATTATTAGTTTAAATTAATTGTTAAGGTTACTCACTACAAAAAATGTGATTTTAAGAGACCAAAACTTTTGTTACCAAAAAAAATTTGGTAGCAGAAAATAGAGTTTCTGTTACCAAATTTTGGTGGCTGAAAGGTGTAGACATTTTGTTACCAAATTTGGTAGCAAAAACTACATAATCCGCTACCAAATATTTTTGGTAACAGATGGCAGGGCGGGAATCGAATTTTAGTTCCCGCCGATAACATTTTGCTACCAAAACACTATTTGGTAACAAAATGCTAACATTTGCTACCAAAATTTGGTAGCAAATTGTAATATTTTGCTACCAAAATTATTTGGTAGCAAAAAAAATTGGCGGTAGGCCAAATTTTTCCCAGGCAGTGTTATTTGCTACCAAATGAAATTTTGGTAGCACATTATATATTTCCGCTACCAAAATTTTGGTAGCGCAATCGTACAGTTTGCTACCAAACACATTTTGGTAGCAAAAATTTCCCCCTAATGTCATCTGTTACCAAAAAATTTTTGGTAACAAAATATTGTATTTTGCTACCAAAATTTGGTAACAGAATCTAAGTTTCTGCTACCAAATTTTGGTAGCAAAATATTGTAGCTTTCTTTTTTCCTTTTCTTTTTCTTTCCGCACTCTCTCTTTACGAAAAGCTGCTTTCTTTTTTTTTTTTTATTGCTTTTATTCTTCTGTTCTCTCTCTCCCTCTCCCTCTTCCGAAAATATGTTGGCGCTTAGTTTTGCCTCCAAAAGGCTGAAATATTTGAAGAAAGTGCGCCAAATCACAAAAGATTTTTGAAAGAGAGAGGAAAAAAAGAAAAAGGAAGACAAAAAAAAAAAAAAAAAACCTCCCACAAAAGACAACTTCGGTGGGTTTCGAAGAGATTCAAGTGCTCACCATATCACTTGTTCTTCGTTCACCTCTCACCATCTCTGTTATACGAGTTTTTTTTTCTTTTGTCTTTTTTGTTTTTGCTCCTTTTCTTCTTTGTTCTTAAATTTCTTTGATTTAGTTTTTGTTTTTTTCAATTTTATTTTTTCCAGAACTTGAATCGCCTCCAACAGGACATGATGCAGCACTCGCTCTACCACCACCCCGAGGATTTCTTCGGCCTCGCTCTCTCTCTCTCTCTCTGGTCACTGCCTCTCTCAAACAGTGCCCAACCCCCAGCCTAGCCGCGCTAGAACCCACGCTTTTAAATCTGAAAATCTCGGGGCAAACTGTTGTGAGAGGCATTGCGTCCCATCTCAGCCACCATCGTAGAAGGATTGCAATCTCTCTCTCTCTCTCTCTAAGGATTCATCACGCCGATGAGTGAGGAAAGGCACAAAGACATTGGTGACTAGGCAGAGGAGCACCACAATCATTAACATTCAAGCCACAGGCGAAGTGGCTTTGAGTTCTCGCTCGGCATTGGGTATTATTTATTTATTTGGATTTGAAGCTTATTGTGTATACGTGTGGAAGATTGTTTCTATAATTGCTCTAAGGATTTGAGAATCTAGAGAATTGGGGGGGTTTTTTTTTAATGGGAATTTTATTCATTGTGGAATTTAAAGGTTTTATTTTCTATTTTTTCTCTTCCCCTTTCCTAGATCATAGCAGGCATGCTGTATGAAGCAGGGGATCTATTGCTGATTATTGACCGAAGTGGTTTCCTTCAATGCGTTTATTTTCTGACTCTCGCTATTCTTGTTCTTTCTCACTATTGAGTATGGCCTTTCTTTGGCTTCTCACTCTTCCATGGTTACTTGGGTGGTGATTGCTTACCGTCTCCTCTTTTGTAGAAGTCATGATGGTTTATTTATTTCTTGATAGTTACTGATTTTCAGTAAACTTGTGGACATAGGAGTATCTAACAAAATTGCTGAGGTGATATGATTATTTTAGATTTTAACTGGTATGGGACCCGTTAATTTTCGTTCTTATTGTATTTGGCTTGATTTGTTGATTCAAGTTACTGTACTATTTGCCAAGTCTATGAATATACTTTCAATTTGATTCTGCTCTGCTTTTGGAAGTGCCATTCATTTTATTAGCATTATGTCTTAAATTTTTCTTACTTTTCAGCCAGCAGACAAGTGGCGTCAACATGGCACCACCTGCTGCTGTCATTTGGGTAATCCAATTTCTGTTGACTTTCCTTTTAAATGACCCCCCCTGTGTTTTTTTTTTTTTTGGTGGTGTTCGAATCTTTTGAAAGTGCCGGTGATTTATGAGAATCATGACTTAAATTTTAGTTGTTTTTCACCAACAGGACAAGTGGCTTCAGTATGAATTATTTTTCACCAACAGGATAAGTGGCTTCAACATGGAACCACCTGCTACTGCCATTTGGATAAGAACGCAATGTTATGCTTATCAGAGAATGGATTGATTTATTAACCGAGTGCACTTGCTTTTTTCATGCAACAGTTTACTCTTCCCTTGATGCCAGCAAAAGCTATACCTCAATAGGTAGATATCATAAATGAAATAAATATTGCTAATAACAATACATATGTTTTACTCAAGCAAGTCACTGAATTATGCTACTTGTCAATAATTTCCAAGTTTTTGTTTCTTATTTTACTATTTTATTTATATGTTCCTCTCCATGTAGTTATCATAAAGTGAGTTTGGAGGGTATTTTAATTCTCCTTTAAGGAATCTGAACCAATTTAAAAGGTTTTCAAGCAGTTGATTCTTTTGTTTTGTTTTCGCAGGTCCCCGGAGGGTGCGGGTGCACAAACACTATCAACTCTCATTCCACTTTCCAAAAGCAAACTCACACCCTACATGATTGTGATAGCTGTGAGATTGATCATTCTGGTTCTCTTTTTCCAGTACCGAGTAACGCACCCCGTTGACAGTGCTTACGGTCTATGGATGACCTCAGTTATCTGTGAGATATGGTTTGCCTTTTCTTGGGTGTTGGATCAGTTTCCCAAATGGTCTCCAGTCAGCCGGGAAACATACATTGACAGGCTTTCCGCAAGGTTCACTTCTTCATCTGCTATACTAAGTTTTAGCAATAATTATATTGTTAATTGAACTTGTTATTTGGCCTATGAACACAATGTTTTCTAGCCTCACTCGGCTCTATGTTTGGATATGTAATTGAATGACAGGTACGAAAGAGAGGGCGAGCCGTCAGAGCTTGCTGCTGTGGATTTCTTTGTGAGTACGGTCGATCCAATGAAAGAACCGCCGTTGATCACAGCCAACACGGTGCTTTCCATCCTTGCAGTAGACTATCCCGTCGACAAAGTCTCCTGCTATGTGTCTGATGATGGTGCTGCCATGCTTACCTTCGAATCTTTAGTTGAAACAGCCGATTTTGCAAGGAAGTGGGTTCCTTTCTGCAAAAAATTCGCAATTGAACCACGTGCTCCCGAGTTCTACTTCTCACAGAAGATTGACTATCTGAAGGATAAAATTCAGCCTTCTTTCGTGAAAGAACGCCGAGCAATGAAAGTAAATCATTTTAAAGCTAATTAGTCGCTTAAGTTCGATCAACAATATATCATCTTGAAAGCATTTTGTGATAATAATTTTGTTTTGAACTGGTGTAGAGAGATTATGAAGAGTTTAAAGTGAGAATTAATGCTTTAGTAGCAAAAGCCCAGAAAACACCAGAAGATGGCTGGACTATGCAAGACGGAACATCTTGGCCGGGGAATAACACACATTGACAAATGCATGGTCTTGGATTCTAATATGTAGCAAGATATTTAGAGAGATTTGGTATTTTGTTTTAATTAATATTTGGTATTTTGTCTATTAAATTTGAATTTCATACATATATTTTGGGGAAAATTACAGGTACACAAATTTGTTTATGTTTTGGTGGCCACAAAATTCGGCACCAAAAATTTAGAAATTTTTTTGCCCTTTTTGCTACCAAATAGTTGGATGCTAAAACATAAGAATTTGCTACCAAATACCTTTTGTTACCCAAATTTTGGTACCTAAATATTGTATATTTTGCTACCAAAAATACATTCTGCTACCAAAATATTCGGTAACTAAATCTCGTACGTTTTGTTACCAAATATTTGGTAACAGAATCTTGTACAATTCGCTATCAAATAAATTTTGTTACCAGAAAATTTGGTAACTAAATCACATATTTTTTGCTACCAAATACCTTTTGTTACCAAAAATTAGGTAACTGAATCTCCTACTTTTGGCTACCAAATTACATTTTGTTACCAAAATTTTGGTACCTGAAATTATAGACTTTTTGTTACCAAATATCTTTTGTTACCGAATTTTTTTGGTAACAGAATGTCACATTTTTCGCTACCAAATATATTTTGTTACCAAAATCAATTTTGGTAACAAAAAGTTTTTGCTACCAAAAATTTGGTAACAAATACTTTTTGCGACTGACTTTCCGCTACCAAATATATTTGGTAATAAAAACTTTTTGTTACCAAAAACATGACTTTCAGCTACCGAATTTTTGGTAACTGAAAATTGATTTTCTTGTAGTGACTTATGATTTAAGTAAATTAAGTTCACTGTAATTTATAAAATAAATAAATAAATAAAGTAATATGACTATGATTCTATCTAATAATGAGATATTGTTAAATCAGGACAATTTCTCGAATCTGCGTAGTAGGATATACAACTCTGGAAGTTTAAGCACATAAGACAAGTAAGTATAAATCTCACCTACAGCATGGAACAAAATGTTTTTATTTGTTGATACTCTATGTTTGCTATGACTTGTCTTGATGATGTGATGGGTTTATGAGCTATATGTATCGCTTTGATTAATCATTTGACGTGCATAATTTCTTTTACACTAATTTGATTGACATACCTCACATGTATTTATGTCATAATGATAGATGCATAATGACATGTAAATTTTTACATTGTCATAATTAATAAGAAAGAGACTAACGAAATATAGGAATAAATGTCATACCAACCTCTAATTAGTGAGATGACATGATAAGAATGAAGGTTATAAGTTATGACCTTGCATGTGATTGGACGGTCGCTCCCCCAACTTCCCATTGGTTGCGCGCATATGGGTACGACATAGGGACCCTTAAGTAGACAAGACACGCATATAATAAAGCATAATTGAACACACATAGGTCACATACAATTTTTGAACATTCATGATGTTACATATGATGATATGATTTTATGAAAATGTTTTGTGAGATATTGTTTATACTTGCTAAACGAAAGCTTATACGTGTGTGTTCGTGTTGTAAGTAATGCAGGTAAGTAGCCCACTACTTATATGTTTTTGGGATTAGTGAAGCTATGCGGAGGCGATAAAGGAAGTGAGTGGGATACCACTACGAATTTAATTTTCGCATTTAGATTTCTTAAATTATTTTATAATGAATATATTTATACAATGTTTTCAATATTTTGGTATTTCTACATTAGTTGGACTATTTTATGTGAGAAAAAGACTTTAGTCTCTTTTTTTTTTTTTTTTTGCTCATATGACGTTATAACTTTTGTAAATATTATCTAAGTATAAATTTGAATAGGACATTTATTATCCAGGGATTTTCAATTTTCTCTGTTAAAAATTTTAGTTTATCAAATTCTTCAAGTACCGGTGTAATCTGTATGAAAAAAAAAATATCTGTATTTTTGGAACCTAACATAAATAAGTGTTAAGAGTAAATGAATTAAGAATAAATAAGTTAGTTAACGGTCTGAAATGTCGAGTCGTTATAGGAAGCCTTTGCTAGACATCTCTCCTTCCCATTAGGGTTCGATTCCTAATGTCTTCCCTTAGATCTCGCTCTAACTTTGACTGTTGAAACTTGATTTGGTAATAACAGAATAGACCTCAGGAGGATGACTGATAGAAACTAGTATAAATGACCTGTCTTTGTCATACTTGAAGAAGTGGTCATGCCTGTGGCGCTAAAAATCCTAAAAATGATAAGACCATCCCCAGATATTTTTTTTTTATATATAAAAAAAAGTCTTAATTATTTTTTGATTGAATCAAGTCTTAATTATTAAACATACCGAAATTCATATTATGGAGTAATTTACAACCGGTGTTATGTGGCTGACAATTATTCTGACATAGACTAGTTTTCATTACTTTTTAAAGACGAAAATTGTTAAAAAGCTTTAAGATTCGGTATAAGAATTGTCTTATCACTTTATATATATGAGTTTATTTATTATTATTATTATTATTTTTGTAATTTTTATGTTTACTTTTTTAAATTAGTTAATATCTTAATTTTTAATTTTGGACTCTTTTTTTTTTTTTCCCCCTCTCTCTCTTCACGATAATAGGACTCGTTTTTTCTCTTATTTTGTAAAGGAAAATAGTTTAATGAAATAATATTAGAAGAAGTTCAACACATACGTTTCGAAGAAGAAATTATATACGTGGGACCCATTTCTTTTGGCCAGATCGATATCTCCCCGCGCGCGCGGCCGGGGGGGGGGGGGGGACACATTGTTATTTGTCTGACAGAAATCTTTTTAGGAACACATGATAGGAATAAGAACTTTATACCGTCTTTCAACCGAAAAAAAAAAAAAAAAAAAAAGGAAATTTATACCGTAAACATTTTTTTTTTTTTAAAGCTGAATGCTCATATTCATGGTTCTTAAATCAAGTTGAAAAATAACTAAATATTCCGTTGTAACCAGTTAGATGATAGGAGAGAAATTTGAAAATGAATATTTAGATTTGAAACTTAAAAATATTTTTATTTCTCTTTTATAAATGAGAATCATAGATGTATTTATAAATGACTTAAGACTGTATCCATGATGAGGATAGCATATTAAAATGAAAATAATATGATAAAAGTTTTAAATATATAAATAAAGGGACAGGCACAGAAGAGGAATGCTCCATGACTCCCATCAATGTTTTTTTGAAATGAGTCACCTGGAATTTTGGAACACGTTACGCCACTTGGAGTATAGTCACACTGCATCCAACGGCTAACCGATTGTCAAATAGGAACGTGCCCTACCTCTATTCCGCACAGATTATTTTCTTTTTAAAGAAAAATTCGGAAAGGGAACGTTCTACGTTGTTGTTGTTATTATTATTATTATTTTGAGCATTATCAAAATAATTCTTTAGATGTTGATAGGAATGCCCGTTTAAGTTCTTATGGATGGGTCTTACTGGTCGACGAAGAGCACGTCACCGTAACTTTATTAGGATTACTAGATGCCGGGAAGCTTCAGTACAGTCCATATACGTCTTATGTACTTAAAAAGTGCCTGATCACATGTCGTAGGCTTAGCAAACATGTATAGAAAAATACTGTTCTAAGAAAACAAAAAAACTTGTGGGGCAAATATTACTAAGATACTATGCAAAAATAATATATGCAAAAGTAGACGTAAACATCATATATATATATATATATATATGTATATGTTAGAACGAAATGATTCAAAGAATTGTAGCTAAAAGCTTGACAGGGCAAGTGGAATTTTAACAGTAATTATTAGTAATTAGTAACGATACAATTTGTTCCCAATCTGCTGTCACTTCTACAGAATGTGGATTTCACGACGGTTTTTAACCATCGCGGTAACACTTCCACGATGGTTTTCTAACCATCGTAGAATCCAGGCTCGCGGAATCTTTTTAGATTCAACGACGGTTTTTTAACCGTCGTGTAATAGGGCCTAATTGTGCATATTTAAGAGCATACTATGACGATTTCTCAGGGAAATCGTCGTGGTAGCCTCGCGCTACCACGACGGTTTCCATGACCATCGTGGTAGGAAACAACGAAAAAAAAAATTTACGAATTCAACACTTTTTTCTGAAAATTTGGTAAACCGTCGCCTCACCCAACTATTGTACAACAATCCAAAACTAAGTCTCACTCAAATAGGCATTTTATCGAACATGTAGTGTACAAAAATTTAACATGCAAAATCAACACTTATTTTCGTGAAAAAAATCACCCAAAATCACAACAATCAACAATCACTGAAAATCAAGTTTACAATCAACCAAATTCACTTCCATAAACCGTGCGGTGAAAGAGAGACATCGACTTACCAAGTACTCGAGTGTGGGTACGGGCGGGTCGATTGGTACCAACTTAGGCGACGATGTAGGCACAGCGATAAAGAGAGGGAGACGAGGTAGCGAGGGTGAGGACGGGAGAGAATGGAGATGGGAGCCAAGAGAGACAATGGAGGGAGGATGCATGGCAAGCAAAGAGAGAGAATGGAGGGAGAGTTCCAAAAATAAAATAGAGAAAGTGGAGTGAGTGAGGTTTTTATTGTAATATTCGCAATTTCGATGTACATGTTTCCTTTCTAAGGAATTATTTTCACCTTATGAAAATATTTGTGAAAAAGCTCGGTTTAGAGCTTTTGAAAGATTTTGTGAGTTTTAATGGGTCGAGAAGACTCAAAAATGATTTCTAAGCTCGAAAACGGACTTTTTAAGTCGAAAGGGCCGCAACAGTGCATGTTTTTACGAAAGTCAACTGTGACCGAAAAAGTCAAAGTTTGACCGACAAAAAGTCAAAGGGTTGACTTCACGAGATTTTAAAAGTACAGTCCGGAAAAAGTTCCGAGAATAATGTTTTGTGAATTAGATAGTAAGAATAGGCCGTAAAATATCCCTAGAAAATCAAGCACACCAAGTTAAGTTTAAGGGCAAAAAGGGGTTCGGAAAAAAATTAAGGAAAATATTTTTCCGATCCAAAATTCACACAGATAAATTTTGTACTTCGGTACGATATAAAAATATTGTGTTTTGGTGAACCACACTATTAGAATTATCTGTGTTGCACAAAGAAAAGAAAAATGGAGTTTTGGAGAGCAAAATGGCCAAACAAGGCCTAGCAAGGGAGGACACTTTATCCATACCTCATGACCTCACAATCCACTAACTCAAGCTTGCAAATGTGGAAGCTCCCCCACCACACAAAACACTCGGCAGCCATGGGAAAAAAAAAGGGAAAAAGCCACAATTTTAGGGCCAAGGTGTGATCACCCAAAGTCCTCCTCATGCCTATAAATACCCTCCCCGTTCTCCCTATTCCTTTTAATGAGAATTTACAGCCAACCTCTTGCAAATTTCTTGCTCAAATCTGGCAGCCAAGAAGAGTGAGAGAGAGGAGTGAAAAACCAAAATTGGTTGAGGGCTTTTACTTGTTGGAGTATGGATTGGAGTTAGGAGGAAGCTAGAGGGAATTTGAGAAATTTTTCTTGTGGGTTTCTAGGCTAGAGGCTGACCAAGAGAGGGAGGAGAAAGAGTGAGTGAATCTTGAAATTTTTTTGGGGCTTTTGCTCTTGGAGTGTTCCGCTTGGAAGAGCAAGCAAGAGCCAACAAAATTTTTTTTCTTGGATCCCATTTCCTTGGTGTGGCCGTGTGGTGAAGGAAGGCTAGGGGGGAGGAAGATTTTGTGACCTAACTTTAGCTTTGGTCAAGGTAATTTCTTGAGCCCTAATCCTCCTTATTTTGAGCTTAATTTCAAGTTTAATTTGAGGATTCGATTGGGTTGTAAGGACTTAAGTCCATTTTCAATTTTGTGCCCTAATATTTGGTGTGTGCTTGGTTTGCTAGATCTAGAGTTTGATTGGCTTTAAATTTTGCTTTGTTTATGCTTGTTTATGGTTAATTTTTCATGCTAGAAGACTAGATTGTATGTACCCTAAGATGGCCAAAAATCTGCCCTAGGAAGCCCCCTTGATGCATGTTAGTCTAAGGTTAAATTGTTGATGCTCATGTGTGATATGTTAGGCTAGAACCAAGTGGAAGCCTTGGTTCATGACTTTAGAAATTGAGTTGTATGGACAATATGGGACGGCTAATGGGATCCAATGGGACGTTAGAAACGTTGTGTGTTTGGCTAGTAGGCTCCCGAAGTGGTCAGTCGAGATAGATTCGCGAAATAGGACGTAAACCGGACATAAACCCAAAACTGTCAAATTCAAATTCGAATCTGACCAGTTGCGGAAAAGTGAAATTTCAAGGCCTCTAGAGGCCGAACGGGGTAAAACTTAAAACATGAAAGTTGCTTAGAACGATTTTGACTAGAGAGTATCGTGAGCAGAATCTCGAAATGAGACTCCAACAGCCTCCGTTTTCATGAAAACCCGTGGCTGATCCCCAGACCCAGTTTTCACCCAGTTTTTTAGGGTCAGCCGTTTTCAAACGAAAACTGGTATTAATACAGGCAGAATTAGATTTTTCGTAAAACACAAAAGTTTTAGCATTTTTTGAGAGCTACAACTTTCATGGAGACAAGTTTTTCAGATTCTCTACGGATTTTTAAACTGGGCACGTTTTAGGGAAGGTGCGCAGGGAATCTGAAAATTCCTGCACCTTAGTTTTACAAAATGTTTTCTAAAAACTGTAAAGTGTTTTTAAACTGTTATTTTAGCTACGAAAACTGTTCCAAAGGCGGTTTTCAACCTTAAACGACATTTACAAAGAATTATTACAAAGATCGAAATTTTATAAAGAGTTTTAAGGATTTTTAAGTAAAATCTTTTAAAAGTGCAAAAGATTAAGGAAAATGCTAAGTTAAGACAATAAATGAAGTTAAGGTAAGAAAATGAATCTTTGTAATTAAAATTGGTAATCAAGCCGATTACGGGCCGTAACCGGGAATAGAACCCGAGTTACCAGACTTAGTCTGAAAAGCCCAGAATTGACAAGGGTTGACCATTAGTTGACCAATTGTCAACTTTGGTTGACCCAACAGTTAGTAAGAGGTAACCTTAGGGGTTATCCAACGTACCCCTAAGGTAGACCAATAATTTAGAAATGGGCCAAGAAAAGTGGGTTAAGGAGATTAACCCCATAAGCTACGATAAGAGAGTGAAGTCCGAGTTTAAAGAAGCCCAATAGTAGATCAAGATCTAATCAAGAGGTTATCCAACGTAGCCTCTGGAAGGAATGATCAAGTTCAAATTTCTCCCAATCAGTATAAGGCCATATTGGACCAAGACAGATGTTAGTTAGGGACATACAACTAGGTTTTAGTAGGTGTGTTGGTTAGGATACCAACATTTTACAACAAGAAGCGTAATCTCACCTATGTCCTTTCTCAAGCAGGAGAGAGCTTGTAGCTGTGCTTCAAGACAGGACAGCGACGGTGAGGACATAGCAAAAGAGGTAAGTACAATTCCGCCTACAACATAAGCTCTAGTTGATGCTTGCCAAAATAAGATTAGATGTATGCTAGGGGTGCATGCGAATTATGTACTGCTTTATGATTCGTGCGATGCTATCTGTGTTTAGCTGTGCCATGTTTATGATTGAAAGATGTTATTGAAATGACATGTAAAGTTTAGAAAGCATGTTAAGCGTGATTGAATGCTAGTATGATTTAGGATTTTGTGACATCATGATGCATGTTCACTAATCCCTATGAGACTAATGGACTTAAGATTGAGTTAAAGAAAAGAAAGAAAAAAAGGCAAGCGAGCTTGCCGGTGTCATGCCACCCGTCTGAGGTCGGGTAGGACTATGGTGTGAGTTGGATTGGGCTGGCCGCCCCAACTGCTCCATAGTTGCGCGTCGGGTACGAACACCAAGGTAAGGGCCCTAAAAGAAAGATAAGCAAAGAAGGTAAAGATGAGCATAACTGGACCATGCATGTATAGGCATTGTTAGGTTATGCAATTATGAATGATGTTATGAATGGTTATGTGTTGTTTGTATATTAAAATAGAATTGTATACGATATGGTTATATGTACGTTGCGGACGAGACAGTTGTACTTGCTGAGCGAAAGCTCACTGTTTTACGTCTATGCTGTAGGTAAGCAGCCTGCAAGCAATGCATGATGCAAGGTGGCGAGGCGTGGCGAGGCGAACTGTGAAATCGTGGGATATTAATGCCGCTACGCGTTTTGGAAAAATTAAAGACTCAGTATTATGTAAATATGTTTATTTAAAGACATCTTTTTAAGTTACATGTTTTAATTATGTATAAAAAAAAAATTCCGCTGTGTTTTGACCCTACAAGTAAGTATGTAAGTAAGGTAACGGCCTGTGCTAGGCGGGTCGTTACATTTATTTAGTTTTTATACATAGGGAGTAAAATTTACATCTAAATTTAAGCCTGCACAGTTTTCGAGAAATTTTGAAAAAGCCATCTTAGGGCCCGTTTGGTTCGTCAGTTTGAGTTAAAAAGTTTGAGTTGAGCTTGAGTTGATGTAAGTTGAGTTGAAAATGATAGTGTTTGGTAAATTTTTTGAAAAAAAAAAAAAGTTGAGTTTGAGTTGGTTGTTTGGTAAAAAAGTTTGAGATGAATAGTTTTTTAAAAAAACAAGGGTCCTGTTTGGATAAAGTTTAATTGACTGAAACCAATTTTTTTTCCTTCTTTTTCTTCGGTAGCTTATCTAAACTCCAACTAAACTGTACTTTTACACCTAATTTTATTTTATAGCTCTTGAAAGGCAATAAATGTCTATATACTTTTTCAAAAGTATTAACTAATCTAACTTACAAATGACAACACATCTGAAAAAAACACAATTTCACATCCTATTCTACGTTGCAAGGGCGGAAAATCGAATAATTCCCACAATCATTTACTTGAAAACAAAACCAATTTTATTTTTCAGAAAACTCCGGTGACATAATTTAAACATACCTGATTGGGACATTTGTACCTAATATTTTTCCGTAGCTCCGATGGTTAAAAAAATTCCTTTGTACTTTGTAAAACGCTATGCATTTTAGCACTTAATTCGTTGAAAAATATGGTTAAACGCATAAAAATATTTTTTCTGACTCTCTCATTTCTCACTAAAATTAATACCAATCAGCTGGCGTCATCATAATATTTTGATAAATTTCATACATTGCCATTTAATACAACAAACTAAAGTGGAAAAAAAGTCTATTAACGAATGACAAAAATTACAAATTCCAATAACCCTCGTGTAAAACATCCCAAACCTTCCCGCCATGCTACATTTCAACTGGTTCTATACCATGGAGATATTTGATATCTGACCCACATGTCATTAGCCATCATTTCTCTTACCTGATTCATTGCACCCCGGCTTGATACGTCGTCCTGCGTTCCGATACTAGGCTCTGGTACCTCGATCCCGTCCTCAAGCACGTAATCAGAATTCACATCGGTGGTCTCACTTAACAATTCACAATCCGCCTCGTACTCTTCAGTTACGGGATCGCCCGCCTCCACCATCCTGATGAAATTATGCACAACCGCGCATGCGATGGGGATCATTTTTTGCTTACCCATCGGATAACTGTTAACGCCTTTAAGTATCTTGAACCGAGACTTGCAGACACGAAATGTTCTCTCAATACAATTCCGCAGAGACGAGTGTGTGTAATTAAATACTTCCCTACGGTTGCGTAGCCCGCCACGCCCGTTCGGTATTCTGGTAAATGATAAATCTCCCGTCGGAAGGGGGACAAGAAGCAATCCCTGTTAGCGTACCCCGAGTCAACCAAGTAAAATTTACTTGTAACCAAGCAATCCATATGAATGACACGGCCGATATTTTATTTAATAGTCTGTTAAATATCAAAACTGCTTTATACGTGCTATTTTTACTGACCTGGTGGCGCGATTGGGAACCCGTGGATTGCTATTGCCTCGTCCAGCACAAAGGCGTCGTGACACGATCCTTCGGAACCCCGCCAACATGTACGTGAACCTCATGTCGAACGAGCATGCCGCTAGAACATTTTGCGAGCAATACCCTTTCCTGTTGATCCAGCCCTCCGAATTGGCTTCCGGTGGCACACACGGGACGTGTGTCCCATCAATAGCCCCAACAACCCTGTGTCAATATGAGTCAAATTTAATGCGTCGTACCATAAATTTACATTTTGAAATAAATATTTCGTGCGCTGATGTTATGTTGGAACAAAAAACCATACATCAAACCATGGTCGATATTTATACGCATGCTCCTGAATCAAAGGTTGAACATCCGTGTAATCCGGTGGGCATATGAACTCGTCCTTCAGTGAACATATAACCTGCAGAACTTTATAAAATCAACAAGAGGTTGTCTCTACAGAATATTGGAACAAGTACGCAATGTGTCGGATCGTGGCCCCTTGTGCGCAAATGGATAAAAAAATACATAACTGCTCGTCCACGTCTATGTTGCGCGTTGGCTTCAATAACTGTCGTCCACGTAATAGATCACTGAACGATCTGAACGTTGCCGCTTTCATACTAATGAGTGTAAGAATTATTTCGTGGTGGCCGTCCAAAATCTCTTGAACACGCATTCTCCCGGTCAATAGTGAATTATGCATTGGTTGTGATTCCCGCCGTCTGCCACAACTACTGTTCGTCGTTGAGACAACTGCCATCACATAATATTTGTCATCATCACTATACTCGCGATCAGAGCTAACGCCCTCCGAATCCTGCTCGGTTTCTGAACTGTGGCTGTTCATTTTTCTAGTAGCTTGATGCTCAACCACAAAATTGATTAGGACGCTGATGCAAAGCATGTGAGACGAGATGGTTAAATTTTTGTCATTATTAAACCAACACATTTAATGGTAGTTAATACGGAATTTTAGAAAAATCAATCAAACATAAATAATCAACAAGTGAATGGGTCAACAAATTTTTGGTAAATAAAAAAATAACATAAATAATCCTTGCACATAGAAAATGTCAATCAAATGAAGGCATGGCGGGGGAACTTAAAAAATTTAGATAAAAAAAACCCGGAAAATAAAACAGTTTACAAAGCACAATAAAAAAAAAAAGCCAAACAAGACACTCAAGCGGGCGGTGGCCGCTGCGACCGAACAACGGATGCAACAATTTCTCGCCTATCGATCTCGGGCAGCTTGTGGAATGTACGTTTGTTTTCTGGATGGCTCGAGAAGTAATGCCACATCATTGTCCACTCATTGGGTAGAACACCCATCTCCGTCATAACTTCTATGCACAACAGCATGTGATCGCATCGGCTTGATTGTGTATTACTTGTGCCTGATTCGGAGCGGCCACAGAAATGGTTGACAATTTCCTGCATTGCCATGAATGTCATCTCATCCGTCTCGTCCCTCTGCTTTCTCTTGCCAGAACTGCCCCTAGATCGTGCAGGAACGGCGGCGACGCTGGCTCTTCTATTGTTGCGCCTGCGGCTACCAGACGGAGGGGTCAGATCATCCCTGCTCACCGGGCCTATGCCGGAGGTGTCGTGGGAGGCGTCAAGGTCGACAGGCGTCTGAGTCTCATGTGGCATCGAAACTGACCCGTAGCCCGAGGCACCAGCCGCATGCTTCTTTTCAAATATGTTATGATAGAGCTCCTTGTTCCGCAGCCCCTCGTAGCGGAGATGGTTGCACTCTTTATGGATCTGCAACGGAATCAGAATTGTCTTATTATTGTAACCAATATTAATGGCAGCATAAAATATGTACTACACTTGAGTTTGTAGGTGGATGTTATATTACTTGAATAAAACTATGCCACTTGTCGTTTGAGCATATGACTCTGTCCGTAAGCGAGTCGTATCCTAGGCCTGTCCAACATTGCAATGCCTTCCAACCCCGTTATATTTTTCTCATCCTATCCTTCTTCTGCTGTAACGTTATGCCGTATGCAGGAACGCCTCCATACGCGGAGTTAAACTCGTTGGCCCAGCTCTCCAACGTTGGAAGAGGAGGATGTTTACCGGAGTTACAGGCCACGTAGTAATCAAGCTTTTGAAGGAACATGTTTTCCTTAGCTTGATCCCAGTGATACGACTCGCTCGTCGCTTTGCGAGGCATTTCCTTAAGAAATTGGTGAACACAAAACTAAAATAAACATAACTATATACAAGCACAGCGAATGAGGGGTTGGCTCAGTATAATTTGCTCGACAAAGTTCATCTGAGGCATGTCATTGAACTGCGACATGTGTAGATACCATGGCATATAAGCACTAGACCCGGGGTCAACAAAGTAAAGGATGAGCATCCAATACAATGACAAACCATATCGGTCAACAGATGATTACGTACTGGTATCTAACACTAATCATCGGATCAGTAACTCACAAGTCAGATTAAACTACCGAAAATGAGATTGGTTGCATACATCATCGCCAAAACGGGATTAAATGTAAACGTTCACGTCGATGTAAAACGGCCAACAGACACCATCAGAATGAAAAAAAAATTGGCGATAGCCGTGACACGAAACCTTAAACGAAGTCAGATCCCACCTACAATACACATGTCCGCAATTTATCACTAAAAAGGACCATTGATTTGGATTGGTTCCTCAAACCAATCCAAGACCGACCCAGATACCAAATAAAAGAACCAAAATTACGAAAATTTACAACATACAAGGATTCAAACCCCAAACCAATACTTTTACATCCCGCATACCACACTTAAGTGCCAGAGGAGCCAAAAATGACAAACAAATACACAATGACATTAACGTCGGGTTTGGACCCTCAAACAAAAACAAAACCACACGACAGATGGAGACACACGAATCAGCCTACACGACTATCACATGACACTTGGTTTGCAAGAATCAACCGAGCCCGAACCCCCCCACAAACATAATCCAGCAGAGTAACTAGAAAGAAATCAGGTTACACAACGATTGATACCGAATCTAACTTAAACCGAATCACAATAATTGTTATGGAAGCAGAAACAATAAACGCATAACCCGTTTGGTTTAGTACCAATTACCATGTCGAAACCCTGCAGTGGCAAACAAAGGCTCACAACGACATTTTTTTCCGTAATAAACACAAGCAACCGAAATGTTTATACCATGGAGAAACACAATCAACATACACAGAGGACAAGCCGAGCCACAAATCATCAAGATATTCGAAGGTATAACCCGGTTTAGGAGAAGTACAAAACAACATGTGAAGGAAATGAACATAAAATTCGTGAAATAGGGAGATTGGATTGCATACTTGGGTGGTCGAATTAGACCCACACGACGAGTAAACAGGGGACGACGGAGTGTTTGGGCAGGATTTAATGGGTCGCCGTAACGAACCTCGCACTCGGAAATAATGGGTGATCCTCCTACCGTTTCGGGTTCCGAGCTTCCTCCCCCTCCGGCGAGTCATCTGCTTCGGTGGGTTCATGGGCGAAGGCAGGGTTTTGAAGAAAATCTTACCAGAGACTGCAGTAAGGACGCGGATGGAACGGGCCTCTGGCCGTTTCAGACGGTATGAAGGTTCACGGTGAGGAGGTACAGGGAAGCTGACAGGCCCACATGGGCGCCGAGAGGGAGGAAGACGAAAGGGGGAAGAGCTGCAGGCGCACGCGAAGGAGACAGAGCTGGCAGATCTGTGCAAATGAACAGTAAACCCATTTGGGTTCACTGTGCAAGAGGTCTGCCACAAGCTCCAACTCGACTTCGGTGCCAAACATCTCTCGTTCAAACTGAAATAGAAAACTTCGGCTTCAGCTAGCATGCCAAACACACGCTTAGTATCTAATTTTTTTTTAATACCGAAATTATACTACTTTGTACACAAGTTGCATTAATTTGTCGTATTTTAAATAATATAGGGAAACAACATACATGTGCTGGATAAGATGACGGTGATTCTTGAGGTGGTGGAAGCTGAGGGCTTTGGTCCTCATCTTACCAGATGGTGAGATTTGAGAATGAATAATTATTGACATAGTAAAGTATAAACGCTTTGGAGTATGGTTTTTTAAAGTCTAACATGATTCTAGAACCGCTGTTTCTTTTTCTTGTCTTGATGGTTTTTCTTTTAATGTTATTTGATAACTCACAGTTTCGTTAAATACTTTTAATATCTGACGTTTTTTATGAAATTAAATTCTTAAATTCAAATGATCTGACACTATCGAATGATAGATAATAAAACAAAAAATTTGGGACACGAGATCTCAACTTGTCTAACATAGCATCACAAAATTGTATTGAATGAGTCAGACTTTAATGACACACTACGGCATCTCTAGAAGCGATACAAGCTACCTATACTATCGTTTTGAGATGCTATGGAAACAACTTATTGTAGTGCTCAAAGGGGGGTTGGGAGGTTCGGGAGAGTGAGTATGGAAAATTTTGTTATTGCACTTTAAAAAATGATCACATACCACATATGTCAGCTATTCCTTTTAAAATTGACAAAATTTAACCCCTTTTCAAAATCCCATTTTAAACTCACTTTTTAAACTTTTTCTACGCTCTCACGAATTTATTGTTTAAATTGTTAGATTGAATCTAGTTTTGAAGATCATTGCAACCAAATGTATTAATTTAAGTAGATTTTCACTCATAAAATTAGATACTGATAAAATAGTTAGATGCTGTAATAGAATTCATTATGATTAAGAAGTTCAAAAAAAAAAATCACACATTTTTTAGATTCACCATGTCTTCTTTAACCTTCCAATTTAACCGTAAAAACTACGCCCCCAATAATAATTAGGTTCTATACACTCAACATATTTGAGTGTATTGATATAAGAGAATGATCAAGAGAGTAGTATCAAGTACACATATGCATGGATCAAACAACAAACATGATAGTACTTCTTTCTCTATCTCTCTCTCTTCCGATCTGTGTGTATCTGACTCTCCTAGCTACTTCTCCAGTTTGGCTTCAACATCTTGCTCTGATACAGCATTCACCAATGGAATTTTCTGTGTCTCTTCATTCTTTCCCCATAGAATTGCATACAAGCCTATGATGATCAACATTGCTCCTACAATACTGAAAGACAAAATCCATTCAACCTTAGAAATCCAGATTAAGTACGTAAAAACAATCTGTATATATATATATATATATATAATATATATTTACACGTAAATATACCTTCCCAAGTGTAGAGCTTCTCCGAGAATGAGCAGTGCCATGATAGCTACTAGAAGAGTGCCCAAGGGTCTATGTGCAGTCGTAAAAACTGGACCTTTTATTCGCAAGACCAGATTTCGGAGATAAAATGCAATACCGAAGAGAACAATCCCCTGCATAAACATAAATAGAAACTTAAAAATTCATATGAAAATCAACTAATTCAACCTACCTTGCCTGGACAAATTATGAACTGTAAATATTTCTTACACTGTAAGTAGGAGCAAGAAGTGTGATATCCCATGACAACCTCCAAGAGGCAGCTCTATGATCCAAAATTGCAGCCATGACCGCGGAGAGGAAAGTTGCCATTAAGCACGTTAATGACGTGAGAGTCATCGGTGCTGGATATAGTTTTACTGTTTTTGTCTGCACTAGCCACAATAGACAAGAGTTTCAGTTAATATGTATATGTAGAAACAAAATTTTTTTTGTAGTTTAAATGATTAAGTGGAAATAGTACCTGTAGAATAAAACATGCTGAGTAGGAGAAGTAGGAAATAAAAAGCAAAAGGGCACCCTTTATCCATTTCTTATCGAAAGATTGAGCGGAGGAACTTCGATGAGAGTAATGTGTTATATGAACTGATATCACAGCAATGCCCTTATACAGGGTCATGAGTGTAGCACCAGCAAAGGCAACAACAGTTCCCCCTACCTTGGCTTGGGTAACCTGCTTCGTAATGTCAAAATTTTCCATCCTAGATTTAACCATGCATATAGCGAAGGACAATTGGTCAGAAAATATATTTGGGTAACTCTTATTTTTTATGAGTATCATAACCTAGCTAGCACAAAATTACCTGCATAAAACTGCCAAGATAAAGGTCATGGATGGGATTGTATTGGACAGGACAGAAGTTAAAACTGGTGAAGTGTATTCAAGTCCCACATAATACAATGTGTTCCCTACCAGCCCCCTGAAAATACATACAGTATCATGCAAACATGTTAGTTTTAATCGTTCATATATATATATATATAACGTTTATATAGTTATTGGTTGTAGAACATGAAGTTTTTACTCACCCAAATAGACATAAAAAGAAGACATTTCTCAAGATAGGAATACTGATTTTGCTCTCATTATTCCTGCTTGTACCAAACAAAAGAAAGATACATTGAAGAGAAAATTAATTTCTGTGTGAAGAATATTAGGAAATTAATGAAGCCAGCAAAAACCGAACCTTTCGAAAAGAAATGCAAGAAGAGCAGTAGCAAGAGTTCCGAAAACATATCCATAGAAGACAAGCACATAGCAACTCGTGCCCTTGTCTAGAGTGACTTTGGCGATTATGTTATTCCCTGCTTCAACTGAAACACATAATAAACACAGAATGTATGGCTTGGACTCTTCAATTACTATTTCTCTCTTGCTTCTGATTCTCAGCACTCTCTCGTCTTGTTCCATTTCTAGCGTACTTAACGTTGAGTCGAATTCCTTTTTAGATCGACTGAAGGGAAATATATACACACACACGTGTAGAAGGTTTCTTATTATTTTCTCAAATCATCCCTGAATTATACATCTAATTCTATGTTGGTCTTTTAAGTTTTTGTTTTAGAAATCACCTTATTATCCTCAACGTTTATGTTGTTACACAAATAGTCCCGACCTGTTATTAATCCATCAAAATTTGGACAGAAAAAAGTCACATGAGGGTGATTTTGAAACCTTTCTTCGTTTTTTGGGCCATTTCGAAACAAAATAAAAAAGCAATTCTGAAAAAAGAAATAATTTGGAAAACTGCTCCTATTTTATGAGGCTAAAATCTTACCACTAATAACACTTGGCAGCTGTCATGAACCAGCAGAGGATGCTACGAAGTGAGCAGTTTCATAAATGTTTTTTTTTTTTTTTTTTTTTTTTGGGTTAAATGATCCTAAATTAAAAGAATGATTTCAGTCACTATCATTGTGACTCTTTTTTCGTCTAATTTTTAACATATTATTAACGAAACTATTTGCATATCAATATTAAATTGACATTGTTATGTTTGAAACCAAAAATTAGTGGTAAACTTAAAATTGATAATATAATTTGCATCTATCTATTAAAATATTCCAGCGTAAGAATTATTGTATGTTCTTTGTCGAAATAGGTGCCTTTACTTTTCCACTCACGTCCGCTCAAGTACAGAATAGGAATTTATCATATGCAATTTGGGTGCTTTGCTCCGTTTTGGGGATGATAAAAAGGGAAAACACATGAAGGAGGCGTCAATTATCCCAAAAAAAAGAGAGAGAGAGAGACATTTCAAAAGATAAAAGTATATGTATAAACAAAAAAAAATATATGACATTAATATATACAAACAAAGTACTTTAAATGTTTCCCCCACTTTCCTTTTTTTTTTTTTTTTTTAATTATAAATAACATACCAAGAATTTGTTCGGGTCACACCCTGGTGAAAAATAGTAATATGCCATACTCTACTTGACCCCTTTCGTTGTGATGCCAAGAATCAATTTTTGTTACAAACTGTGGAATGATTTTCTTTTCTTTCTTTGTAAAAAGTAATAATTAGATTATTTTCTGTCGCATTTGGAAGCATCTAAAATTGTGGCACTTAATTGACATGTTACGATGGGAACAACTTTGAATAAAGAACATATAGAGATAAGTGGGTCGGAAGAATATGATCATGTTGTTTCCAAGAAATTATAACTTTTGACT
Organism: Ficus microcarpa; assembly: GCA_025413485.1. Classification (NCBI taxonomy): domain Eukaryota; kingdom Viridiplantae; phylum Streptophyta; class Magnoliopsida; order Rosales; family Moraceae; genus Ficus; species Ficus microcarpa. Next base: position 20,391,881 of record CM046379.1, on the reverse strand, counting down.
TTGAAATCTACACGTTTATTAAACTTACGTTTGGTTCGCCGGTTGAAAATGAAAATTTTAACTTGAAATTGGTTGATTTTTTAAAAACAAATTATAAATTTTGTTGACTTTTCAGAAAAACAAAAATTGATATGAAAAAATACAATAAATAAAGCCTAATTATTGCATAAACTACATCAGACTTTGGATCTGAGAACGAAATATGTCTCTCTAATTATTACTTCAGGGGCAATTAAACTAATTTTATTTCTACAAAATATTTTATGTATTTATATCTCATGTCTAATTTGTCTTCCATATCGTATTTTCGTTAGTGGAAAGCTTTATATAAATTGTATTTAGTTGAGGCTCTCAGCAAAGAAAAAAAAAAAAGGTAATTAGTTTAGACAAAGTGGTACTACAATGGATATAGAAGCCATCTTTGCAAGAGTACATTAAAAATGCATAGGATGAATGCTTGTAGAACTAGTGCACGATATTTATATCTATAATCATGATCTCATATCCAACATCTTTATAAAACGATGGCTTATAACTTTTTTTTTTAATGTCATATCATAACAACTAGTTGTGTGATATTACAAATAATTGCACAAAAAATTAAATATAAATCTATTATTCGATATATGATTCCAAATAAAAAATCAGAACCGTCAAACCAGTCAGTCCAGACCCTTGAACAAGAGAAATTATATATATATATATATATATATATATATGTACATATCGTCACATATCCGTTAGCAAAGAGGCCATGGAGTTCTTGAAAGGATACCCAAATATAATCCATCAATCGTTGAGCATTTTCCTTCTTGCAAAACAAAAAAACAAAACAAAAAACAAAAACAAAAAATATCATTCGCTAAAGTAAATGTATATATAAAATAATATTTTCCAAACAAATGATATTATTTAAAGCTGATTAATTAGTTTTAATGTGTTACGGGGACAATTTATGATAATCTAAATCAAACAATTGATGTAATACATATTAAAGAAATAGATATATAAAGTACAAAGATGACGTAGACAAATTACTTTAAGTGTTATTTTTTGTATTGAATGAGTGTACAATATAAACATGATGACGTGGTACATCCGATTTATTATATTATCTCTCTAATATAAGAACATCATCGGTAAATTTAAGCAGTTCAGTGTTACCAAAAAAAAAAAAAAAAAGAAAAAGAAACACAAAAAAGTTTCATCAGATATTTGTACAGCTTATGCACATACATGTCTTGAAGAACCATTTTTTTATTTATTATTATTTTTAGATATTGCTCGCTTTCTAACAATAAAAAATAAAAAAAATTGACGGCTAGAAAATAAGATTCAAAAGATATATTTTTGCGACTCCATTCTTCAAATTCAGTTGTTTGTTTTCTCCTGCAATATCTTATTTTGCATTAGGATTGTTGGGCTGAAATGTATTATTGTCTCTAAAACTTATTATATATACAATTTATCCTCAAAATTTTTCATTTTTGTCATTTATCTTCGAAACTGTAAAACGTGTAGCAAAACACCCTCTATTAATTAGTTATTTTTAACAGAAATGTGATACACTTTTTGTTAAGTATGGTGCCCCAAATATTTTAGAGATTTTTTTAAATATAATTGGAAGTTTAATATATATTAGAAAGCTTGTTTCTTGAATTATCCATGATCTAATCAACAATAAGAATTAACACCCACGGGGTGGATGGGATGGCAAAAGAGGGTGGCACTTTCCTTAGCCTCTTCCTTTGTCCATTCAGATTTGATCCTCATGGAATTCCTGTAAAGTCCTCGCTCCAACTTTGACTGTAGATGTATTGGATTGGTGATATTCTTGGTAGGATTTAGGTTGACGATTGTAAATGACTGAGTTAGAGGCCTATCTCTACCTTACCATTCCCAGAGAAGTAGATCTTGCCTGTAAGCTGAAAATGGGACGATGAGTGAACCATCACTAGAGCCTTTTTATTCATTAAAAAAATCAACAATATTCAGAATTTCAACCAAAAAAAAAAAAATCTATATGACATATGAGATTTCAAATATCAGTCAAGTCTTAATTATTTTTTAACACACCCACAAGAGTGAATGGGATGGCAAAGAGGTGAGAAGCTTTTACTAGGCATCTCTCCTTCCTATCAGAGTTTGATTCTCATTATCTCCCCTTAGGCCCCGTTCCAACTTCGGCTATTGAACTTGATTTGATAATGGCATAATAGATCCCGGGAAGATAACAAAGAGAAACTAATATAAAAAACCTATCCCTGTCATACTTGAGGAAGTATTCCTACCTGTGAGGTTGAAAATCCTGAAAATAATAGGGTCACTCTTGGATATTTTTTCTACCAAAAAAAAAAAGTCTTAATTATTTTTTGATTGAATCAATTCTTAATTATTATACATACCGAAATTCATACTATGGAGTAATTTACAACCGGTGTTATGAGGCTGACAATTATTATGGCGTAGGCCCCATTTGTAGGCTAGTTTTCATTACTTATTAAAGATGAAAAATGTTAAAAAGCTTTAAGATTCGATATAAGAATTGTTTTATCACTTTATATATATGAGTTTATTTATTATTATTATTATTTTTTTTTTTTGTAATTTTTGTGCTTACTTCTTTAAATTAGTCAACGTCTTAATTTTTAATTTTGGACTCTTCTCTCTCTCTCTCTTTCTCTCTCTCTGTGAGATAGGACTCGTTTTTTCTCTTATTTTGTAAAGGAAAATAGTTTAATGAAAATATTAGAAGAAGTTCAATACATATGTTTCGAATAAGAAATTATATACGTGGTACCTTTTCTTTTGGTGCAGATATCTCCCCGGGGGAGGGGTGGGGGGGGGGGGGAGGGGAAAAGAAGAAATATTTATTTGTCTGAAAGAAATCTTTTTAGGAACACATGCTAGGAATAAGAACTTTACACCGTATTTCAACCCCAAAAAAAAAAAAAAAGTTAACATTCCTTTTTTTTTTTTCCCTTCTTTTTTTAAGCTGAATGCTCATATTCATTGTTATTAAATCAAGTTGAAAAATAAATAAATATTCCGTTGTAACCAGTTAGATGATAGGAGAGAAATTTGAAAATGAGTTTTTAGATTCAAAACTTAAAAATTATTTTTATTTCTCTTTATTAAAAAAGAATCATAGGTGCATTTATAAGTGACTTAAGAACATATCCATGATGAGGATAGCATATTAAAATGAAAATAATATGAAAAAGTTTTGAATATATAAGTAAAGGGTCAGGTACGGAAGAGGAATGTTCCACGACTCCCCTCAAATTTTTTTTTTTTTTTTTTTTTTTTTGAAATCAGTCACTTGGAATTTTGCAACACGTTACACCACTTGGAGTATAGTCACACTGCATCCAACGGCTAACCGAGGGTTAGTTTCTTTTTAAAGAAAAATTCGGGGAAGGGAACGATCAACGTTATTATTATTATTATTATTATTATTATTTTGAGTATTATCAAAAGAATTCTTTAGATGTTAATATGAATGCTTGTTTAAGTTCCTATGAATAGGCTTCACCCATCCGCGAGGTGCACGTCACCATAACTTTATTAGGATTACTAGCTAGATGCCGTAAAGCTTCAATACAGTCCATATACGTCTCATGTACTCAAAAAGTGCCTGATCATATGTCGTAGGCTAAGCAAACATGTATAGAAAAATACTGTTCCAAAAAAACAGAAAAACTTGTGGGGCAAATATTACTAAGACACTATGCAAAAATAATATATGCAAAAGTAGACGTAAACTGTAATACCTAATTTTTCTATGTTACTGTTTCCTTTTTAAAGGAATTAAATGTATGCCGTGAAGGCATTTACGAAAAAGCTTGATTTAAAGCTTTATTATGTGTTGTGAGTTCTTATGGCTTTATAAGACTCAAAGATGATTGCTTAGATAAGCAAATAGCCTTTTTGAATAAAAAGGGATGAAAAATTGTATGATTTTAGGTCGGTCAAAGGTTTGACCTAAAAAGTCAACTTTGACCCGGGAAAGTCAAAGTTTGACCAAAATGATCAAAGTGACAACTGTGTGATTTTGTGACAAGCAGTATGGAAAATATACTGCGAAAACCCAATTTTCGAGTAAGATAGCATAAATTGAAGTTAAAACCACCATAGAAAAATCAAGCACACTAAGTTAGGGTAAAGGGCAAAAGGGCTTGAAGAAACAAAGAAAAACTTTTATAGTCTATTTTACACAGATAAATTTTTGACTGCAGTATAAGATAACAGTACTGTGTATTAGTGAACACAATATTGGATTTATCTGTGTTAGTTAAAAATTAGACTGCTTTTTGGAAAAAGGTGCCAAACAAAGCGTTATATTTATGACATCATCCATTTTTGAATTATGACATCATAATTCTTTGAACCAAGCATTGAAAGACAAGTGTTTTGTTCTAGAATTCTCTAGCTCTCCCATGGCCGGTCACCTAGCATGCACTTTGTGCAATTTTTTAACTTTTAAGGGGTTTTTCTAGAATTACCAAAAGATTTCCCACCTCTATAAATAGGGGTGTGTGGTTATTCATTTTAATTGAAAAATCTAGCTAAACTTTGGCAATTTTTTTTCCACAAAAACCGACCATTAGAGTGAGTGAGGGAAGAAAGAAAAACAAAAATTTTCATAGGGCAAATTCTTGGTTAGTGTTCAGTTTTCAAGTGGAACCAAGAGTGAAAGTTTGAAAAAATTTTCTAGCACCATTTTTGGGTAAGCAGCCGATTATGGGAGAGAGAAGAAAGACAAGAGAAAACCAAAAATTTCTAGGGGGAAATTTAGGGGAGAGTTGGATTTGAGCAAGAAACCAAAAACAAGCTTGAAAAATAAAATTTTTGGGCTATTTTTGGTTGAAGGCAGCCATCGGTTTAGGAAGAAAAAAGGAAAAGGAAAACTGAAAATTTTCGTGGGGAAGGCTTGAAGTGGCCGAGCCTTGGTGGAGGACCAATCAATAGAGCAAAAGAAAAATTTTGGTGCCTTGGTTAGTAGTAAGGCCGGTTATAGGAGCTAGAAGAAAGAGTGGAAGTTTTGGTGCCCTAACCCTAGCCAAACCCTTGCTTTGTTCAAGGTATTTTCTCAAACCCTAACTTTTTCCATTCAAGATTTCAAATTAAATTTTAATTGTATTTGAAGTCAAGGTTTGTAAGAGTATAAGCTCAAGTTTTTATCTTTTATACCCTTAGTTTAGCTTATGGTGCTTGATTAGATAATTAAGGGTGGTTTGGTTCAATTATGTTGATTAATTATGCATGTGCTTATTTGAATGCTAGGATTGCATGCTAGATTGCTTGATAAGTTATATATCCCCTAGAGATGCTCAAGTATGTGCTAAAATGATTGTATAGATTGCTAGAATTAAGTTTTGGTATGAATGGATTGATTGTATGCAAGCTTAGAACCATGTAACCCTAGGATTAGGGTAATCGGTTTAGGGGCTGCATGGATGCGTTGGGTTGGCATGAATGATAAAGTGGGACGTTAGAAACGCTGCGTGTTTGCTGTTTAGGCTCCCGAAGTGGTCGGTCGAGTTAGACTTCACGAAATAGGACGTAAACCAGACCTAACAACCAAAACTGCTAGTTCGGATTTAAAACTGGCCAGTTTTGGGAAAGTGGAAATTTGAGGCCTTTAGAGGCCGAACTGGGTAAAACGTAAAACATAAAAGTTGTAGAATAGGGTTTTTCCTAGGGGGCAACGAAGATCATTTCTCAAAATTAGACTCCAATGGCCTCAGTTTTCAGCAAAAACCGAGTCTGGCCGTGCCCAGTATTTTCTCACGGTCAGGTGACTTCAACACAAAATAAGGTCACTTTAACGTCTGAACTGGGTTTTTCTTAAAACACGAAAGTTTTAGAATTTTTCGAAAGCTAAAACTTTCATGTAAACAACCTTTTCTCATTCAATCCGGATTTTTAAGTACAAACTGATTTCTAAAAACTGTGCAGGGAACAAGAAATTCCTGCACAGGATTTTCTAGAACCAATTTAGAAAAAACTATATTTCTCTCCAAAAACACTGTTTTTACTATGAAAACTGTTCCAAAGGCAGTTTCAGCCTTCAACCATTTTATAAAAACATATTCCAAGAATCAAGAATATTTACAAGCTAAGTAAAGGATTTTGAACTTAACAATTATCAAAGTTCCAAAGGCAAAGGAAAATGAGATTTTAAGCCAAAGTTTTGTAAGAAGGTCAATGATGTATGGTAACCGGGAAAATATACCCGAGTTACTGGGCTTAACCCCAAAGCCCAATGTTGACCCATAGAGGGTTGACTTTAGGAATGATCACTGAATAGACTATCCGATATAATCCATTAGGTTATGGATTAAGGAAGACTAAGTTATGAGCCCAAGGTTAGGTGATGACCTAATCCTATACGTTTGCATATGAGTTTAGTATCAAAAGGTTATTCAACGTAACCTACTAAGTTAAGATCTGCGTTCATGGGATTACTTATTGTAACCCAATATGATAAGGTTATTCAGTGTAATCAAACATAGGATGGTTTATGGTTTAGGGGGACATATAACTAAAGCATTGCATGAATGTTGGTTGAGAACCAACATATTATGGTCAAGATTAGAGACCTTACCTATGTCCTTCGATCAAGCAGGAAGTGCCATGCAGCTGTACCCCGAAGTGGAGCAGCAACAACTCGGACATAGTAGAAGAGGTAAGTACAACGCCGTCTACAGCATAAGTTATTAGTTGTATACTTACCTAGGTATGATTGATGTGTTATGTGTTATGTGTTATGTGCTACGTACTATATGCTATGTTGGATGCCATGTTATATGCAATATGATATGCTTATGTTATGAAGTATGCTAAGTAAGAAATGCATGTTAAGTTAAGAAGGTGGTATGATTATGAAGTAAGAATAAGTGACATCATGATGCATGCTCACTAATTCTAACAAGAATAACGAGTTCAAGAATGAAATGATGAAAAAAAAAAAAAAAAAAAAAAAAAAAAAAAGAAGGCAACAAGTTGCCTAGGCGACTTGTCGCCTGTGTCGTACCACCCGTCCGAGGTCGGGTTGAACTATAGTTTGAGTTGGACTTGGACTGGCCGTCCCAACCACTCCATAGTTGGGCGCCGGGTACGGACACACATGTTAAGGGCCCCTAAGTAAGATAAGAAATAAAAATAAGCTAAGATTGAATAAGAAAGCATAATATGAACATAATTGATTCATGCATACATTATGCGATGATGTGTTAAGTGATGAAATTGTAACGACCCGTCTAGCACAGGCCGTTACCTTACATACTTACTTACTTAGTTCATCGCATTTACTTGTTTAGCAGAACACAGCGGAATTTTTTTTTTTTTTTTATATACAGGATTAAAAGTGTGCAACATATAAAATGTGTCTTAAATAAAAGTATTCAACATAACATAAGTACGTAGAGAACAAAACGCATAGCGACTTGACTTCCCACAATTTCACAGCATGCCCCGCCACGCTCTTCCATCTTGTATCACACATTGCTGACAGGTTGCTTACCTACAGCATAGACGTAAGACAGTGAACTTTCGCTCAGCAAGTACAACTATCTAATCCGCGTCATACACAATACTAGCCCATTCATATACATCCTAACTTAACTTAACATGGCTTCACATCTCATTTCATAACATCATTCATCATAACATAGCATTGCATAGCGTATGCATGGTCCAGTTATGCTCGTATTTTACTTTCATGTTTATCTTACTTATCTTTCTCATCTTTCTTTTGGATCCTTACATGAGTGTCCGTACCCGACGCGCAACTATGGAGTGGTTGGGGCGGCCAGTCCAAGTCCAACTCAATCCATAGTTCAACCCGACCTCGGACGGATGGTACGACACAGGCAAGCTCGCTTGCCATCTTGCTTTCTTTTCTTTATCTCATTAATCTTATAAGAATTAGTGAGCATGCATCGTGATGTCACCTATTCTTAACTCATACTCATACTATTACCTTGCTTAACATACATTCTTACCTTATGTACATCATATCAAGATCATACTTCAGCATTTAACATAACATAACAATGTTGCATATAACATGGCAATCTACATAACATAATAGCATATCACATAGCAGCGCATAGCATACAACTGACATACATCCCTAGTATACATCTAACATACTTAGGCAAGTACCAATTAAAGCCTATGCTGTAGGCGGAGTTGTACTTACCTATTTTGCTATGTCCCACAAGATGTTGTTTCTCCTCCGAGTACAATTGCAGGTTTCTTACAATTGCAGCCATCTTGCTTTCTTTTCTTTATCTCATTAATCTTATAAGAATTAGTGAGCATGCATCGTGATGTCACCTATTCTCAACTCATACTCATACCATTACCTTGCTTAACATACATTATTACCTTATGTACATCATATCAAGATCATACTTCAGCATTTAACATAACATAACAATGTTGCATATAACATGGCAATTTACATAACATAATAGCATATCACATAGCAGCGCATAGCATACAACTGACATACATCCCTAGTATACATCTAACATACTTAGGCAAGTACCAATTAAAGCCTATGCTGTAGGCGGAGTTGTACTTACCTCTTTTGCTATGTCCCACAAGATGTTGTTCCTCCTCCGAGTACAATTGCAGGTTTCTTCCTGCTTGAGGAAGGACATAGGCAATAATTAATATTGTGGAATGTTGGTGACTCAACCAACATGCCTTCCTAATCCTAGTTGTATGTTCCCAGTACTAGATATCTTATTTAACTTGGCCCATGCTTTATAGGGTTATTATCAATAACCCTCAATTCTAGCTCATTTCCGCCTTTTCGGTGTCCCTTAGGGTTATATCGGGTAACCTTTAAAGTAGTCGATCTAAATTATTCGAGGTCAACGGTGGTCAAGCTTAGTCAAAGTCAACACTTCGTTCAACGGTGGTCAATCCCGGTCAAGGTCAACCATTGTCAACCTTGGTCAACATCGATCAAAGTCAACTATTACTATTGACGGTCAAAGTCAACTATGGTCAACTCTGGTCAACCATGGTCAACTTTTTATGGTCAATCTTGGGCTCTGGGGCTAAGCCCAGTAACTCGGATACTATTTCCGGTTATGGTTCGTAGTCGGTTTGTTTACCCATTTTATCTTGAAAATTCCATTTTCTCACATTTTTGAAATTTTGAGTAATTTAGCTTCAAAATTCTTTAATCTTCTTGTAAAAATTCATATCTTTGGAATGGATCTTTATAAAGGTCATTTAATGTTGAAAACTGCCTTTGGAATAGTTTTCATAATTAAAAACAGTGGTTTTAAACAAAATACAGTTTTTCGGAATTGTTTTTAGAAAATTCTGTGCAGAAATTTTATGTTTCCTGCACATCCTTCATAAAACAGTGTCAGTTTAAAAACTCACTCCGAATCTGGAAAACTTGTCTTCACAAAAGTTTTATCTCTCGAAAAATTCTAAAACTTCCGTGTTTTATGAAAAATCCAGTTCTGCTTATATCCTTGTCAGTTTTTGTTTGAAACTGGCTGATCGTGCTAACTAGGTCTGGGCAGACCAGCCTCGGATTTTTATAAAAACGGAGTCCATTGGAGTCTCATTTTGGGATTATGCCTGTGTTTCCCCCTAGGAAAAATCGTTCCGAACAACTTTTGTGTTTTACATTTCACCAAGTCCGGCCTCTAAAGGCCTTAAATTTCCACTTTCTCAAAACTGGCCAATTTGGAATCCGAACTGGCAGCTTCGGTTGTTAGGTCCGGTTTACGCCCTAATTCGCGAAGTCTAACTCGACCGAACACTTCGGGAGCCTACACAGCCAACATGCAGCGTTTCTAACGTCCCATATGCACCAACATGCAGCTCAACGAGTCTATGCAAACCAAACCCGAATTGCCCTAATCCTAGGTTTGCATGGTTCTAACTTTTGCATTTCATTCAATTAAGCACCTTTAAGCTAGCAGCTAAGCATACACTGCCTAGGGCAGATTTGGATCAAAAAAATCAGGGGACACACAACCATTCACTTCTAACATGCAACCTACCATTTAACAAACACAAATCAAGCAAGCAATTAAGCCAACCACCCTAAATCACCTAATCAAGCACATCTAATCAACCTAGAGCATGAAATTCAAATTGGACTTATGTCCTTACAACTCCAACTTGAAATACAATTAAAATGCCAAAATTGAACTCAATTGCAAGATTAAGGCTCAAGAATTTACCTTAGACTAAAGTTAGGGTTTGGGCACCCAAAAATCTTTTCTCCCTCCTAGGCTCCTTCAATCCGGTTTTCACACTACAAGGGACACCAAAATTTCTTTTGGTTCCTTGGTTGATCCACACCAAAACCGAACACCACCACCAAGATTTCCCCAACAAAATTTTCAACTTTTTCACTTCCCTTTTTCCTCCCTCTCACACTCGGCCACCAAGGCCAATGGGTCTCCAAAAATTCTCAAACTCTCCCAAGCAAAACCCCTATGGAAATTTTTGATTTTCTCTTCTCCCTTTCTCTCCCTTGGCTGTGGATTTTCAAGAGGAAAACTGGCAATAGTTTGGCCAAATTTTGTGAATAAAATGAATAAGAGGACCACCTATGTAATGCCGAGCTTAACTAATTTAAAATAATTAAGTTTAACAAATATTTTTAGTATCTTATTAGCATGATTATTAAGTGTTTATTAGTAGTAATGTTAATTATTTCATATGAAATATTTTTTTTTAGTATTTATGTGCTACTGAAATTTTTTAACAACATTTTTTTAAGTAATTGTGCAGAGAAGAGTTGACAACCGCCGGAAGTGAAGTTGATCAATGTGCTTGGTCCATAAGATTTTTTTTGTATAAGAATGGTAATCTAAAGTTAGAGTATACTTTAAATGAAGTTTATTAAAGTTTTTATGAACTTATTTGCAAAGAAAATGTATTTTTAAGGATATAGCATAATTTTAGATACTTTTGGGCACTTTATGTAATTTTTAAAAATGGTTGTTGCTGTCTTTTAATTGGATTACAGCTGTATTAAGTGGTATTAGGCTGATATACCCACACATTTCTCCTCCCTCCCTTAGCAGCCGATCCTTCTATGCAAAACAAAGAAAAAGAAAATTGGCAAAACCCAAACACCCAAAACCCAAAACCCAAAACCCAAAACTTTGTCAACTGATTTCTCCATTCTCTCTAGACCTTCTTTCCCCTCCTAAACCACAAAACAAAACAAGTCTAAGCTTCACTCAAAAACACATTCTCGGATTCCAGCCACTACCCATTGTTCTTTGAACCTAGTTGAGCTCAAGGTGGAGTTTGGCGTCATTTTTGGAGTCGGATTGTACAAGCTACCTAAGGTCAGTTTTAGATAGGGCTTTTAGTAGATTTTGAAGCTTTTCAAAGCTAGAAATGTGAAGTTTTGAATGTATGCCTGGATTTGAACCAAATGTGAAAATGTTAACTGAAATTGGTAAAAAACAGGGCACTAGGGTTCCGAATTTTGTTTCTCAGGTTATACCCTGTATTTGAAGCTGAAATTTTGTGGAGTTAAAGTAGACATATGAATCTTGCTCCCCACAAAATTTCACATGAAAATGTTGTAAAACGAATTTTTGGTGAATTTTTGAAATTCGGGTCCTGTAGTTGGAAAACTGGGGACAGCCACTAGAAAAAAAAAAATTGTTTGTGCTTAGATGTTGTCCGAAGGATCTTTTATCGTTTAAAACGTTGAAAAGTGATACTATAATGCATTTTTTCTATTTTATATGGTTGGTAATGGATAGAAGATTTTTTCTTTTTTTTTTTAAATGAAATGCAAAATGACTTGATATGGATTTTAGGCAAACTTGATCAATTTCCTCGCTACGGTGGAGTCAATATCTCTGCGGAAGTTCAGTTTTAAAGAGGTAAGTAGGAATTCTACTTACTGTATCATAGAAACTTAAAAAGTATATGATATAGCATTTTAAGTTTTTTTACAAATGTTTCCCTTTATTGGAAATGATATGATTTGCAAGTAGGAAAGCTAAGGAAATACATGATTTATTGAAAGCTTTTATAATGTGTTTATAATGTTTTAAAGTTTTGCAAAGTTTTAGATATGGTCTATGAAATGATGGGAATATCTATGGAATGTTTATATGTCATTGGGACTGACTGATACCTACGGATGGGTCCCGAAAGGGACATGACTGATACCAACTTGGGATCCCAATGACAGTAATGAAAGTGTTTGGTCAAACCTAAAGGAAATAATGATAAATGATTCTGTAGCTTAAGCCCAATTTGTGCCATATCTCATGGGCTTCTATGTTATGTTTTAAATGTTAGTTGGGATTTCTGTTTGCAGTTTCTGAAATTCATTGAAAAATGTACTTTAAGTACAAATCATATTTTGAATGTTTTGTGTTTAATTATGTTCCACTTACTAGGCTTTTAGCTCACTTTAAAATTTCATGGTACAGGTGAGGAAGATACGGAATAAGGAAGCAACATAGTGGCGGCTGAACCTCTTTTGGGAACTTATGCCACGGAACCGATGTACATACTAAACTAAAGTTGTTTTATGAAAAATGATTGTCAAATAACTCTATGGGTTAAACTAGAAAAAGTTTAGATTTTGAGATAGCACTAACAATATGGGATAGTTGTAAGATGGATTCTTCTTATTTTTTATTACACTTTCTGGAAGAGTCTGTAAATGTTTTATATTAATATCTTATCATACAACTATCTTGATTTTACAATGTTTCTGTGTTATCGTGAGATTTCATGAATGTATGGTTTAGTGACATGTTCTAGTTAGGTTTAGGTGAAAGCTAAATTGGCTAGGGGGTATTACAACCTATTTATAGAGGTGGGTGAACTTTGAAAAATTATGAAAAAACCCCACAAAACTCAATATTCACACTAAAGGGGGGGTGAGGTGGCTGGCCGCTAGAAGCTCCCAAAAATTCTTTCCAAGCCTTGAATAAATATTTATGATGTCATAATTCCAACTAAGATGACATCACCCACCTTTGGCCTTATTTGGCTATTTTCCTTAAAAAGCAGTCCATTTTTGTGCTACACAGATATTTCCAATACTTTGCTTCACTAATACACAGTATTTTTATACTGTACTGCAGTACAAAATTTATCTGTGTAAAAACAGACAGTATAATTTTTTTCTTATTTTTCTGAGCCCTTTTTACCTTTAATCCTAACTGAGTGTGCTTGATTTTTTTATGGTGGTTTTAAGGCCTATTCATACTATCTTAACCATAAAGAAGGTTTTCGCAGTATCTTTTCTATAATGCATTTCATCATACTGTAAAGTCAACCTGTTGACCACTCTTGGTCAAACTTTGACTTTTTCGGTCAAAGTTGACTTTCTTGTCAAACCTTTGACCTTCATGAAATCATGCACTTTTTCGCCCTTTTTGACTTAAAAGGTCGTTTGCTAACCTTAGCATCCTATTTTGAGTCTTGTTGACCCATAAGAAATCACAAAATCAAACAAAAGCTCTACATTAAGCTTTTTCACAATTATCTTCATGGCATATAATTAATTTCTTGAAAAGAAAATAGTAACATGAAAATCTGGGTATTACAGAAATGAGTTGTTATGTTATGACGAGGGTAAATTAAGATGTACGATAGGTTATGTGTCGCGGTATAGGAGTTGTACTTGCTGAGCGAAAGCTCATTGTCTTAAGTTTATGCTGTAGGTAAGCAACCTGCCAGCAATTGATGATACAAGGTGAAGAGCGTGGCCGGGCACTGTGAAACGTGGGGAATGGAAGCCGCTACGCGTTTCGAATTTATATGTATATTATGGAATGTTTTAATAACCGCTACTTAGTTAATGTTAACACTCGTACGTACTAATACTATTATGCGTTTGCTTCTTATATTCCGTATTCGCTCGTATGCGCCGTAGAAAAAAAATTTCCTCTGTTTTTAGCATAATAAGTAAGTAAGTTTCGTATATGTAATTCATGTATGTATGTAAGTATGGTAACGGCCTGTACTAGGCGGATCGTTACATAAACATCGTATATGTATATGTTAGAAATGGTTCAAAGAATTGTAGCTAAAAGCTTGATAGGGCAAATTGAATTTTAAC
>CM046379.1:20327680-20377680 GCA_025413485.1 Ficus microcarpa | reverse complement strand
AATATAAATGTTGCTATGAGATTGTATTAGTATTCTTAATTCCTTCGAATTTTGAGATTTTAGATGTTCTTAATATTCCGGACAAAACCACCGATTTTTGCACAAACCTTGACCAAGAGTGTCTCTTCTTAACGGCGTTTAGTTTGTGGGGTCCTTTGTGTTTGAGTGTTTACTAAAAGAAATTAGATAGCCACTTAGTGAATCCCACCTCGATTTGAGAGTAAGAACCTTGAGTGACTTATAAGTGTCTACATATTCTCTTCTAATCAACAATTATCTAAAAGTTATAATTTAGTAGGGTCTACTTATGTATCCAACCTGTAGCACTACCTAACCCTGCCTTACGAAGCCCTATTTTAGCCTAGCCATTCACTTATGTCCATTTCCCAACCTTTAAAATTAAATGAAAGTATTCTTGTTCTCAATTTTATGTTTTCATAATATTTTAAAAACTAGAGAATCAAGATGATAATTGTCCGAATTAACAAGATCTTATAAGGTTTAGAACATTTATAGAAAAAAAAAATAATTGAGTTATAAAGTGTTTACTAATTGATTTCTTAATATATTGAGAAATTATTTAAAGAAAAATTAAGTAAATGGACAACTTTTAAATTCTTATTTTAAAAAAAGTCAAATTCTTTTTATTTAAAAAAAATGACTGTCAATTAATAAAAAATACATAATAATATTGATTAATCATTAATTAATCATGATTAATCAATCACTCATCGATTGATCGTTTGTTTTAAAAAACATTAATCTGACTAATTTTATAAAAATTTTGGACAATTATTGAAAAATATTTTACAAAAGGTCATTTACCCACACATCCCATTATTTAATAGGTTTATCAAGGTCAAAAAGGCAATTTTGATAAAAATAAATAATAATGATGAAATAAAACGAAATGGGGTAATATGGGTAATTAATTGGTTTTTAAGAAGTTTTTTTATAAAAATGACAGAAGTTTATAAAATTAAGAAAATGATTGATTTAAAAAAATAATCAATAACGATTGATTATGACTAATCATTAATTGATCAATATTAATATGTATTTTTTAATAATTAATTATGATTAATTAATGATTAATCATCATCAATTACTGATTAATCATAAATTTAACAATCATCAATTAGTAACTGTCAATTTTTTTAAATAAAACATTTAAAAACTGTATATATTTACCTAATTTTTTCAAATGAAAACAAGAAGAAACTCCTCTGCCAACGGGCAATAACGACCAACCATATAATATCAGAAACCAAAAGACCAAAAGGGAACGAAAGGCCAGCACAGTCCAGATACGTCATGGCCTCCACTTCCATTCCTCTCCCTCTATCCCCATCCTCTCCCGCCTCACAAACACCCACCACCGCCACCGCCACCACCACCGCTCAACCTCTATCTCCGACCATCTCTCTTCCGAAGCTCAAAACCCCCACAATCCGTTCTCGCCTCAGCAAGCTTTGCCAAGAAGGCCAACCCCACCTCGCCCGCCAACTATTCGACACTCTTCCTCGCCCCACAACCGTTCTCTGGAACACCATCATCATCGGCTTTATCTGCAACAACTTGCCCGAGGAGGCGCTTCTCTTCTATGCCCAGATGAAAAAGTCCGCTCCCAATACCAAATGCGACTCCTACACCTACTCTTCCACGCTCAAGGCCTGCGCCGATACTCGCAACATTCAGGTTGGTAGAGCCCTGCATTGTCATATTTTGAGGTGCCTTTCGAATCCCAGTAGGATTCTGTATAACTCTTTGTTGAACATGTACTCTACGTGTCTACCTGGCGCTGATTATTCGAGCGGTGACTTGGTCCGTAAGGTGTTTGATACAATGCCTAAGAGAAATGTCGTTGCATGGAATACGCTGGTTTCTTGGTATGTGAAGACAGAGAGGTATGAAGAAGCGGTTTTGCAGTTTGTGAGGATGATGAACATGAGGATAAGACCGAGTGCTGTCAGCTTTGTCAATGTTTTTCCGGCTTTCTCGGCGATGAGGGATTATAGGAATGCAAATGCTCTTTATGGATTGCTTGTTAGAATGGGTGCTGAATACGTGAGTGACTTGTTCGTTGTGAGCTCTGGCATATTTATGTTTTCTGAGCTTGGTTGCCTTGACTTTGCAAGGAAGATTTTTGACCTTTGCTTAGAGAAAAACACAGAGATTTGGAACACCATGGTTGGTGGCTATGCTCAAAATAACCTTCCGATTGAAGCAATAGACCTTTTCCTTCAGGCAACACAGTCAGAAGAGGCTGTTCTTGATGAAGTCACTTTGCTTTCAGCTTTGACTGCAGTTTCCCAGTTTGCAACGGTTGGAGTTAGCTCAACAGCTCCATGCTTATGTCATTAAACATTTAAGAGTAATACCTATCTTTATCCAAAATGCAATAATTGCTATGTATTCGAGGTGTGGTTCTATTGATAAATCATTCCAAATTTTTCACGAAGATGCCAGAGAGAGATGTTGTTTCGTGGAACACAATGATTTCTGCACTAGTACATAATGAATTGAACGATGAAGCTTTAATGCTTGTGCGTGAAATGCAAAAACAATGGTTTGCGATTGATTCTGTAACTGTAACTGCCCTCCTTTCTGCAGCATCAAATCTTAGAGACCCAAATATTGGAAAGCAACCTATGCTTATCTTATTAGGCACAGGATAGAATTTGAGGGGATGGACAGTTATCTTATAGACATGTATGCTAAATCAGGTTTGGTTGGGGCTTTGCAAATCTTCTCCGAGAAAAGTTCTGCACAAGATAGAGATATGGCCACTTGGAATTCTATGATCGCAGGGTACACTCAAAATGGAATGATTGAAGAAGCTTTTGTGGTTTTCAGACTGATGCTCGAGCAAAAACTACTACCAAATTCTGTAACTTTAGCATCAATTCTCCCTGTTTGTAGTCCAATGGGGAACATAGATTTGGGAAAGCAATTACATGGATTCTCTGTTCGAAACATGTTGGATGAAAATGTATTTGTGGGAACTGCACTAATTGACATGTATTCTAAATCAGGTGCAATAGCATACGCTGAAAATGTATTTGAAGAAACTGGTCTGAAGAATTCTGTCACTTACACAACAATGATACTGGCGTATGGCCAGCATGGAATGGGTGAACGAGCTCTCTCTTTGTTTCATTCAATGCAGGATTCTGGCATTAAACCTGATGCCATTACCTTTGTTGCGGTCTTGTCTGCTTGCAGTTATGCTGGGCTGGTTGATGAAGGTCTTCAAATATTTGAGTTGATGAAGAAAGAATACAATATTCGACCGGCAACTGCACACTACTGTTGCGTGGCAGACATGTTAGGAAGGGTTGGAAGAGTAGTCGAAGCGTACGAGTTTGTCAAAGGATTAGGTGAAGAGGGCAACGTATTAGAAATATGGGGATCACTGCTTGGGGCATGCAGAATTCACGAACAATTTGAACTGGGAAAAGCTGTTGCAGAAAAGTTGCTTGAACTTGAGAAAGGAAACGACGTGACAGGCTACCATGTTTTGCTCTCAAATATGTATGCAGTGGAGGGGGAGTGGGAGAATGCTAGTAAATTGAGAAAACAGATGAGGGAAAAGGGTCTGAAGAAGGAGACCGGATATAGTTGGATTGAGATTTCTGGTTGTATAAACCGTTTTGTTTCTAAGGACCAGAAACATCACCAATGCGATGACGTATATAACATGCTGGGACAATTAGCAATGGAAATGAAAGCTGCTGGTTATAGACCTTTGGTCAGCTCTAGTTTACAAGAAATCGCTGATTCTGATTAATAACATGGAAAAAGAAAAACTTGTAATCTCCTTGCCATATTGGGCGCCTTCAATAAATTGTTCTTGGGGATGGAAACAGGTAGCTTTTTGAAATTTTGGTTGATTGCTAGCTATGCTGTTGTTCAGGTTAGCTAAGTGAGGTGTTTGGAACAGGTGATTTTGAAGCAGAGTGGCAAAGGATTCTACCCCGAAAATGTTACTACGGCCTGAAGTGGTGGAACTAAGCAACAAAGCTGAACACAAGTACCTTTGAGTAAGACATCCACACATACATTAATAGTTACTAGTTTCTTAATTTTGTTTAATTTTAATTAATTTATTTATGTTTGGTTATAACCAAAATGATGGTAGACCTTTCATCGTAAATTAAGGCACAACATCTCATTGAAGGAAACATCTCATTGAAGGAAACCGCGGGCCTTACCCCAAAAAATTGTAAAAAGCAAATACAAGGGGCTTGAAACCGTTTAAATAAATTTAAAAGAAGAAACTTTTGATTTGATGTTATAGATTCATTGATTAGAACCTCAATCAAAACATCGACCTGAAATGTTAGACCAATTGATGATAAACTGAGTTTTAGAGATATTTTTACTGCTGTTTTTTGTCGAGTCTAGTCTGTGAACATACGCAAGTCTATTTAGTAGTTCACATCTCTTTGCCTTTAGATGTTAATACGTCGACTTTGAATGCAGGGCGATCGCGAGACTCTTTACTTGCTACTAGGTTGTTTCTTTGGACAGATGCATGGGTGCAAGAACCGGCAACAATGAGATCCTGTTTGCTAGCCAAGCAATGGCAGCAGCTGGACTTCCAAAAACGAGGCAAACCCTTTCAAAATGTTTATCATCCAACAAACTCAAAGTGTTGGTAGGAAAATGAAAAGGAGCTTAACAATAGTTGCAGAGCTACCATGAATCAGTAAACAGCAAAGCGGCAATGGCAGTGGAGCAATCATCGCAGCAATTTTGGCAATTTTCTGTTCAGTACCAGCAATGATCAACCTTTCCCTAATGTGCTTGCAACTCAATTTCTTCATCAGCCGGGAAACTTATTATATCTTGCTCATTGTTATTGTTTTGAAGAAAGATGTTCATCAGCAAACCCAATTCTAGAAGTGCATTACATGGAAAGTCTATACGTTCTAGGTTTCTTTTCACATTCTTTGTTCTAAAAACTGTCAATTAGAAACTAAAGCTATGGTCGTAGCATATATAAAAATTCTCACTGTCCCTTGTCGTCATAGACTCATTTGGCGGTCCTTAATGATCATAAGGACGCAGAAAACACTAAAAATTTGCGAGCCAAAACAATTAAATGACTGGACAAAGATGTAAGCAGGCATACCACCCACGTTTACTTTTGTATATAGATCAAAATTAACATACACGACCAATACATTGCAAGTAAAAATGACAGAACAAACCGGAAAAATTAACTAGTTTACCAAGAAAAAACCCAAAATTACTTCTTCTGGTAGAACCCAAAAATATAATCTTCAGTCACCCAGCCATGTTACTATCTCCATCTTCATCCTCACTGAGATCGAGATCAGCCAGCAATTCTTCCAACGGAATTGATGGTACATCTTCCCCATCCACCGTAGATGCAATCTCTGATGGCTGGTATTCCTTGTTCCGGTACAATGATATGTTAAACCTCATATCAGGGTTCTCCTCCAAATCCTTTAAGAACTGTTCATACTCCGAGTCCATCTTTTCTTGCTCAGCTTTACCCTTATCGTCAATTTCCATGTTAAGGGACTTGAGCTTCCATGAACGAGGCTTGCCGCGCTTCCTCTGGCGTTTTTCTTCATAGTTCTTCTTTATCAGAATCGCATCCGGGAGTACCAGACCCTTGTATTTGTCTAGCTCAATGTCATTGTTGTTAGCTGCATATAAGTCGTAACCAAGAGCATAATCACCAGGGTTTAAGATATGGCCAAGATGTGTTCTTATGGAGAAAATAGTGTCGTTCTTCCCAAAATCAGACAACCGAGCAACTTGTGCATCTGCTAATGCGTACCTCGAGCCACCAACATTAACATCCGGTGAAATAACCTCCACATCTAGGACAATGTACTCCACTAGCTGCCTACTGGTAAGTAGAGATTTGAAGGATGACCTCCAATACTGATCAGAATCCAGGAAACAGTTCCTCAGAGTAAACGGGTCCAGCAAAGCAATGCTGTTGGTAACTTTAGTGCAAATCACCAAAGGACCAAGGTTTCCAAGACTTAACGCAACCTTCGGAGGCAGACAAATCAAATCCTCACGGCATATAGGAGAGATTTCGACAGAAAAAGTATACTTGTAGTTGTAGTTGTTACTCTTGGGATCATGGGACACAAGCTGTTTGTCGTGCCGACTCTTAATGGGAGCAACTTTTCCAAGGAACTCCACAAATTTCACACCGTGACTCCGGTTAGAGAAAAAGAAGTCAATACCTTGATCCATCTGCTTAATCTTTATGGCAGCGGCAGCGGCACCGTGCTTCAAAATCATCTGCTCCAAGTAGAAAAATGTTCGTCTGTGAGAAACATGTTGCCGGAGTTGCACGGATGCTACCCATTGATCAGGGTTGGCCTGAATCCTAGAACAAGCTTCACACATACTCTCTTGCTGAACGAATTCAACAACATGAGATTGCTCGAGTACAGCTCCATTAAGAACCTCCTTCTGAACTTTCAACTTAACTTTGATCCTCTTCGAGTGTGGCTCAGTCCAAATAAACTCGGCATTTACCAACCTCAATCTATTCAAGTTCTTCAGCCTCTTAACACAAAAAGGTCAACAGCTCCTTCGATTCTAGTTGCGCTTTAATCCAGGTTCTCGGCGGCTGCAGATACTTATCGCACTCAGGGCAATGGATAACAATGGCATGCTTCTGCAAGTCTTCCGTGATATTAACTTCGGAACGCAGACAATTCACGCACATATTAGCAGCATTCGGCGCCATAAGAATGCCGCATTTGCAACACGCCACGCTGCCAATAGTTTGATTAACCATAAACATACCCGCTTCGCCGGCCATGGCTGATGCCTGAGCAAAGAAAACCCAAAATAAAGTTAACTCGGAGATGAATAATGCGTATCCCCTTTCAATTGACATAACCCAAACGTACAAATATTTCTATCTCCTTTGTTCTAAAAACCTGGCTTCTGATAAAGTTTTATTAAGGTTGTCTTCAAGTTATTAAAACAACCTCAATAGAATATTCTATTTCTCATTATTTGACACAAAATTATAAACTTTATCCTAAAATCAATAATTAAGCAAAAATCACAATCAAAACTCATTTGTACATACATATTTTTCGAACTTAAAATTCATCAATTTTCGAACTTTGAGCAATCACTAAAAACACCAAGCAGCAACCATTCAAACAATCTGAAATAAAAATAAAAATAAAAACTTACAAGCTTCGTCGGAGTTTGAGGTGGCGGTGGGCGGAGAACAGAGAAGGACGCAAGAGGTGGTGTGACCGTCGGCGGCGAAGAATGGGAGAGGCGGCGTCTCTGAAATGAGAGAGAGAGGGGAGAGAGAGGAAATGGATCCTGATTTTCTGGGTCTTGTGTATTCTGAAGTAAATAGGTAACCCTAAATCCAAAACGCACGTCGTTCTGTGTCGTTGGGATATTAGAAAAAACGTTAAGGAAATTATTATTATTATTATTATTTTTAAAAGAAGCAAGAAAAGAAAAATGAAAAACAGAGAGAGGCGGTGTGCGTTTTTGTTAGAAATTTGGATAAATGACCTTAAAAAATGTTGGTTTCACTTTTTTCCCCCTTTTAAAAGAAGAAGAAAAGAAAAACAATGGGAGAAAGGCGGTGAGTAAGAAATTTAGATAAATGACCTAGAAAAATGTTGGTTTCACTCTTCTTTTTCTTTTTCTTTTTCTTTTTCTTTTTTTTAATAACATTGATATGATTTTTTTTTCAAATAGTAAATCTGCATCATAATCTATTCATTAGAAAAGCAAAAGCCAACTCGATCCCTAAGAGCATCCATTTTATCTCAATCTCATTTCAAATTTTTTTTTTGAATAATATGATATGAAGTTTTTACTACCGTTGGTTTCTACTTCTCTACTCCCTAATTCATCTATAAAAATATATCACAATAATTTAAAAAGTTCAACGATTAATTATTAAAATTATAAATTTAGAAAATAAATTTAAAAAAGAGAGAAAGAATCAAGTAATATATTTGGAAACTCTAATTTAAAATTACAGCATAATTTTTAAGGATGAGTGATAAATAACGTATTCATATTAATTAGACACAATAATATTGAAATTACCCTTATAACTCTTCCCATATCTTTCCTCCCTCTATTGCTACTCTCTCGTTAATACCATCGTGAAAGCCTATTATTATTTACTTATAAATTTGTTATTTACCAAAAAAATTCAATTATTTATTTGAAAATTCAATGTTTTACCTGTAAAAATATGTTATAATTTATTATCTTTAAAACAATTCTACTATAATTTTCAAAAGTACCTTTAAAATATGATATATGTTATAATTTTTCTTAAAAAATCCATAAATGTTAAGGGCAATGATGCTAAAAGCCCAATGTTTCCTATTTGACTAAGGATAACAAATTTTTTTTGTTAACCCATTAATTCGTGGGGACTCGCCTTAAATGGACGGGGAGAATTTAGCCTAAATATGTTTGGGTTGTTAACTTTAACCCGTCACGATTTATAGAATCAGGGATGGACTTAAGAGTCTTTGATCCTATTACTCATTTGTTCATCCTATTTAATTACCTTTTTACATTAGATAAATCATACACATATTTTGTAATAAATGTTAATTTAAGTATTAAACTTTGACAAGATCTTAAATTTATACTTAAACATAACGAGTATATGCAGTTTTTAAATTATGATTTTCATTTATTTTAACTTAAAGTCTTATATGCATGTTTACTTTCTTTTGTTTTTTACATGATGAAAATAATTAATTGGGAAAACAAAGTACTGCACGGTCTAAAGAGAAAATTCGCCTTGTTTTTGCTAACTTAAACGAATTAACATAACATATATAACATGCATTTTTAAGTCTAGATCTACTGTCTCATTTTCTTGTCTCAAAAATTATCTTATCAATAATATTGTGATAACTTATTAATTTGTTAAAGAATTTTTAATATTTAATATTTTTTTATGTGACTAAATTATTAAATTCAAATGACATGTTATAATATTATTGTGAGATAATTAATGAGATATGAAATCTGAAATAATAGATTTTTCTACTCACGAAATGGGTTGGAGAAGATCATTCTGTCGTAACCTACCTTGTGGCTGTCCCTACGCCGGACTCGTGCTTTGTTTGTGCTCGGCTTTTTGAATCTTCAATGAGTCGTCTTTCAAATTATATGCTGTTCAAACTTCAATGAAGGGCTTGTCTTCAACTCCACACTTAAAATTGTGCAATAAAGTCTCTGTGGAATAGGGGTGATAATTCGTGTTACGTGTCGGGTTCGTGTTGTGTTAGAGTCGTGTCGATTTTTTTCTTCTTCGACCCGAACACGACCTGTGACCCGAACACGAAACAAAACCGCGACACGAACACGATACGAACCCGTCACAGGTTGACACGACACGAACTGAAATTGACCCGCGAGACGAAATTGATACGAAATTTGACCCGAAATTGACACGAAATTAACCCGCGACTCGAATTTGATACGAAAAGTGACACGAAAAAAAAAGGGTCCAATCCAAACACGATACGTTTTTTTTTTTTTTTTATGTCAATTTTTCCCAACCCGAGCACGACCCGCCCCTTATTTTTTCCAACTCGAACCCGTAAAATTCGTGTCATTTTCGAGTCATGTCGTCGTGTCGTGACTCGTATTGTCACCCCTAACGTGGAATTACAGATTCGACATAGAAAAAGACAAGTAAAGAGGCTAGTTAACAAACTGACACATTATTGTTTTTCTTTTGGGCCCGTCTGGTCTGGGATATGTTTTCAAACACTTTTTCAAATTTTTGTTTTTTGTTTTTATTTTTTTAATTATTTTTTTTAAATTTATTATTTAATTTTCTAAATATTTTTTAAAAAATTTAAAATTTTATTATTTTAAATAAAAATGAGATGAATGCCAGCAACGCAATGACATCACTCGCACAAAAGCAGCCAAAAATGCAAATTTCCCATCCCAAAAAACAACTTATGCGTCAAACCTTTATAAAGATACATGCCCGGGTGAAGCTTTTCCACATGTACCCAACACGAGTAGATTTGGAGTCGTAAAATCAAAAAACAAAAAAAAAAAAAGACAAAAAACGACGGAAGGATGACCAATCAATCGGCAGAGCTGGTTTTCGTACCACATCCGGGTATGGGCCACCTCATCTCCACTGTGGAGATCGCCAAGCTCCTTGTCGCTCGCGACTCCCGTCTTTTCATCACCGTCCTCATCATCAACTCTCAAAGTCACTCCAATATTGCCCCCCACACCCAATCATTTCTCTCCTCTTCTGCTAACTCTTCGTCGGAACGCATCAAGTTCATCCACCTGCCGGAGATCCAGAACAGCAATATCGGCCAAGCCAACTTCCTTTCCTCCTTCTTTGAAGATCGGAAACCGCTCGTCCGAGACGCCGTCCGAGAGCTCGTCGGGTCCAAATCAGGTCGACCCGACTCGCCCCGTCTCGCCGGGTTTGTCGTCGACATGTTCTCCACCGCCATGATGGACGTCGCCGATGAGTTCGGCGTTCCGTCCTACGTGTTCTTCACGTCCGGAGCCGGGCTGCTTAGCCTGCTGTCCCAGGTCCTGACCCTCAGCGACGAGCATGGCGTAGACATCACCGACTTAAAGGACAAACCGGATTCGGAGCTTTTCGTAGCCGGTTTTCTCAACCCGATTCCTGCGAAGTTCCTGCCCGCCGTGGCGTTTGACAAGGCCGTGTCGCCCTTTTATCTCAATCACCACAGGAGGATAAAAAGTTCCAAGGGTATTTTGGTAAATACGTTTTTGGAGCTGGAATCCCGTACGATCGAGTCGTTTTCCGAAAACAAATACCCGCCAATGTACCCTGTGGGACCCATATTGAATCTCGACCACGGCGAGACAGACGAAAAAACGGAGAAGACCATTGCGTGGCTCGATAAGCAGCCTCCTTCGTCGGTAGTGTTCCTGTGCTTCGGGAGTCAGGGAAGCTTCGGTGAGGAACAGGTGAGAGAGATCGCCCTGGCGATAGAGCGAAGTGGGGTCCGGTTCTTGTGGTCCCTACGGGTAACCTCGCAAACAGACAAGTACAATACCCCAACTGACCACATAGATCAGGAAGTCCTTCCAGAAGGATTTCTCGATCGGACGGCTGAGATTGGCAAGATAATAGGATGGGCTCCACAGGTGACCATCCTGGCCCACCCCGCCGTCGGGGGATTTGTGTCGCATTGCGGTTGGAACTCAACACTAGAGAGCTTGTGGTTCGGCGTGCCTATTGCCACGTGGCCATTGTACGCAGAGCAACAATACAATGCGTTCAAGTTGGTGAAGGAGTTGGGATTGGCGGTGGAGATTAAGATGGACTACGTGAAGGGTCCTGGGGCCGCTATTTTAAGGGCTGAAGAGATAGAGGGAGGGATAAGGAGTGTGATGGAGCATGATAGTGATATGAGGAAGAGGGTAAAAGTGATAAGTGAGAAAAGCAAGAAAACTTTGTTGGATGGTGGGTCCTCCTCCTCTTCGTTGGGTCGTTTCATAGAGGATGTGAAAAAGAATATGCCTTGAAGTCGTCTTTAATTAACAAAGAATATGTTTGTCACTTTGTAGTTTGTACTATTTATTGAGCCTTATATGAGTAATGGCCAAGCCAATTGTCTGCTTCTTTTTTAGTTACTGCAATGTACAATAGGGTGGACTCTCAGCCAAGAGAAGGAAAACATTACCGCACGATCTGTTTTTTTAAATTTTGTAATTGTTATCTCCGTTTGATTTACATGTCTGTGTCTAAAAGAGAAAATTTTCTTATTTTAAATAAAAAAATATTTTCTTTGAAAATAGAATAGTATTTAGATGTGTAAAAAACTTTTGTTTTTAAAAATAAAAAATCATTTGAAATGAAAAAAAATGATATTAAAAATAATGTTTGTGAAAAATTTTTAAAAAATTTTCTAAAAAAATAATGTACAAAATTTAAAAATTAGATTTTTTTATAAATAAGATAATGATTGAAAAAAATTAAGAACAAACAATATTTTTTGGTAAAAATTTTTCAATTTTTGAATTTTTTTTTTCAAGTTCAAGAATGATAACAGAAGACGTTGATTAATGGATTTGACCGACGCGTAAAATTTAGAGCTACCACTCAGTAATTAGTGCGCTTTCAACGTCAACCAACGTGGAAAGTTTAACTGACGTGACAATCAAAAGTTTATTTCTTCACCTTTCACCGTTCACTGACCTTTTGACACAATTTCTTCAATTAAATAATCTTAAATTTTTGGTTAGTTTCATTACGTAACTGCTAATTTAAAAACTCTAATTTGAAAATTTACAACTATTATTTTAAATTAAAATAAGGTGTTTTTTTATACATAATTTCAAAAAAAATAAAATACATTTCATAGTAATATTTTTTAAATATATTTTAAATTTTTATATTGTTTCAATTGTAAATAATTTATTTTCAATCAAAATTATAATTTTAAAATTCAATTCAATTTCGATTAAAATAATTTCAAAATTTTAACTTAAATTGGACCAAGTAATTTTTTCCCTACGACCCCTTTTGCTATCCACTCTTCCACTTCCCTGTTATTACCTTTGTCACATTTTTCACTTTCTCAATACTCCTCCTCGTTCTTCCAAAGCCTCCCAAATCCCAAAAATCATTTCTTATCGTTTTTGCCTCTTTTTTTTTTTATTGTAGTTTTTGCCAGATTTGTTTTTGTTTTGTTTAATGTTTGGTTATGCATTAATATGTCCTCTAAATTCGTTTCATTGATGGATTTTTGAGTGGCCCTTGGTGTTAATGAATCATTCTCGACATATGCTAATATTAAAGAAGAGTAGTAGTGTTAAGCATAAGTTTTTATAGGTATGATTCTGATCAATCTCGATGTTATTGACAAAATTAAATATTCTTCAAAAGAGCTAGTGAAAATATTCCTTGTGGAATATGTACAATTTTTGACGAATTAGTTATTAAATTTACGTTTACTTTTATGCGTGAGATTTGAATTTTATATTTTAGGATAGAATTAGATGTGAAATTGTTGTTGTTTTATACTTGTAATCACGTTAATTAGTTATTTTAATTGAGGAATGCTTTTTCCAGCAAAGTCTCGCCTGTCCTATTGCGCTTACCTGCGACAACACTGTTTCAATGACCGAAAGAAAATTGTTATTAGACTCCGCATTCATCTCCGGATCTAGCTCCGCATGAGCTGGTATCAGTAGTGGGACCCACACTTATTTTTACTGACTCAAAAAAATTAATAAAAAACAACAAAGAAAAAAGTTTAACAGCAGCAGAAGAACTCCTTGAATATAATTTTTCTTTGTTTTTCTTTTTTCTTTTTTATTTGTCTCTGCATTTCATATTTTTTTTTAGCTAAGATGGTTAAAGTGGATTCTCAAATCCCTTTTTCTGTGAGTTTCTAATGCAAAAATTGGGAGAAAGAAAATGCTCTTTTGTATTGTAGGTTGATTGAGGTGAGAGTTATGGTTTCTGGAAGCATTGCCATAGCGTATGAATATTATGAGGTTGGGGGCTTTTTTTTTAAAGAAGATTCACGAAGGAATTGTTTTATTTTATTTTATTTTATTTTTTTAACTAGATAAACATGGATTCAATATAAGCATGGGCCCATTTTTTCAGCAGTTATGAATATAATTTGACTTTTTGTACGGGTGGAGTTCCGGAGCCATGAGAAGATATTGTGCTCCGGAGCTAAATTAGTAGCAAAGCTCATGATTGAAAACTGATTCGAACCAAAAATAAAAAATAAACGGGTTTCCTTGAATTTTTAAAAAATGTATCGATTGATCACTACATTTTTTTTTCTTGGATTGAAAGGTCTTCAAATTCTTAAAAATAGTTCAAATCAATCCTTTTTGTTAATAAATGTTAAAAAGTTGACAGAAACCTATAATCAATCTTAAATTTTAATTAAATTTACGAAATTATCCTTAACAAAATAATTAGAAGGAAAAAAAAAAAAAAGAAAGGAAGAAAGAAACTGTTCATTTCCTTAGGCTCTCAACTCCCTCAACCACCATTTAAGAGCCTCCACCACCATTTTCGACATCCAACACCATTCTCTGAAAAATCTCAAAACTTTTTGGCAATTCTCTGAAAAACTTCAACTTTTCTTGATCTGAGTTCGTAGATAATGTGTGGAGGTGCTATTATCTCTGACTTCATCTCGACGCCTCAGTCCCGGCGTCTGACCACCGACTCCCTCTGTCCGGATCTGAAGAAGTCCTTTCAAATTTTAATGTGATTCCATATAAATACATTTTACTAACTGTAATGTCAAAATTAAACTCTTTTTTTTTTTTTTTTTCCTGATGCTTCTTCGCTTAAAGAAATGAAATCTTCGGCCCTTTCATGAACTTTTATTCTCCTAGTTATTCTTAAAAATTTTATTATCTAATTTTCAAAATTAAATATATTATCTCTTTTTTTTTTTGCTTTCTAATTAATTGTACTTTTTTTAAAAAAAACTAATCTCTTAAGAAAATAGTAAAAAAAAAAAATTAGATCCTAAGATTGCTTTTGGTGTATCAGTTAGAGTTGAATTTTTTAAATTGAAATTGTTTAATTTTTCAAAAAACTTAATTAAAATTTTTATTAATTAAAAAAAACGAAATATTTTAATTTAAAATCAGTGAACTAAATGTCCTAAAGTAAAAATAATAACAATAATAATAAAATTTTACACCCCACGTTTTGAAATGTGGACGCAAGTGCTTGTCATGTATACCAAAGAGGTAGGTAAACAGAATGACACGCATGCTTTATTTAACGAAAGCACATGCTGATCATGGTGGAAAACATTCACTTCCAAAAATATATACTCAATTGTTTATTGAAAATCATTATAATGAGATCATTTTCTCAGTTACCTTCTTTTTTTTTTTTTTTTTTATAATATTTTTAGTGGATCTCTAATATAATGTTAAAAAGTTGTATCAATGATAAATTTTGGTATTTAAATTAAAAAAAAGTGTTATCTACTAAAGTGCTATATTTGATGTTAAACTTATCAAATGTTAATTTTTATGACAAATTTGCCACAAACACCAATGCCAAATTTAATGTTTGATTCCAACTAGTTATTGGTTTGACTTTTGTCACGTAATTAATAAAATGATTTCATTTTTAAATTATTTAAATAATGTTACTCAATTTTATAGTTTCAAAACACAATAATAATAACAAAACAAAGAAATAATATTATAAATAACATTATGTATTAGAGTATAAAATAGAATTATGTTTTTTACATTTTTTATAATAAATATAATATTAACATATATCAATGTATTAGAGACAATCTCAAACTATTAGGGTGTTTGGTATAGTAGTTTAAATTGAGAAATTTAAATTTTAATAGCAAATTTTTTTGAATTTTCAGAAAAGACAAAAAACTTTTTGAAAAAAAGACAAAAACTTTTTAGAAAAAAAACAAAAAAAAGTTTAAGTTGAATGATTTGAGTTAAGGCACCAAACACCCCTTTTGTATATACATGTTATCTTAAAAAATAAACTATTTAAATGTACAATAATTTATTTGAAAACACAATTCAAATTTTATATTTAAATATAAATATTTAAGTTTAATGAACTTTCTAATGTAATAGTTCATATCCGAACAAATACAAAGGGTTAATTCCAACCCCCGAATGTAGATACTGACCCGAAGCTTAAAATATATATATATAGAATTACAAAATACCAAACAGACATATTATAACGTAGATGGTTGCCAGCAAAGCAATGACCTCATTTAAGACTTAAGACTCACCTTTTTTTTTTTTTTTTTTTCCTTGGGGATAAAAATGCATTTCATTCAACTAAGAATCCGATTAGTTTATTAGTTTGAGTTGAAATATTTTAGTTGTAAAAGTAAATTTTTTTAAATTTTCAGAAAAGATAAAAAATTTTTTAAAAAAAAGATAAAAACTTAAAAAAAAAAAAAAAAAAAATTTGAGTTGAATGGAGTTGAGTTAATGTACCAAACGGGTCCTTTCTACTAAAAGGTTTTCTACTCTTTATCAATCACATCCTATGACCGTTCATCACTTATCCAACCAAAACATGAAATAATAATAATAGTAATAATAAATTAAAGATTAAAAAAATCACCTCTCTAAATAATGGTGACAAGACATTTAATCGGGAGCCTATAGTGGTGGCACCATCAATTTCATTTTCAAATTTTTTATTTTAAAAAATGTTTTACATTTTGAAATACTCGAATCGAAACGTGGTTGGGCCATCTTTGATCAGGATGAATAGTGGTAATATTTTCCTCTTTTATATCACTGTACTATGCTTAAGAATGTGACTCATTATCCTTTAGGAGATACAAAATGGACATCAACCACAAGAAAATGTCTAGCGCTAGCTAATAATTCTGCAACTTTGTTCTTAAAAAAAATAAAATAAAACGTTACAGATAACTTCGCACCACTCTAATACGACAAAAACATAAACAGAAAAGAGTCACTTAATAATGCAAATTCTCATCCCAAAGACCTATATATATATATATATATATATACAAACTTATAATATACCAAATAAAGCACCTGCTCCCCCATAGATCCATACTATTTTCTCTAGCTAACAAGTGTTATAACATCACGAGGAAGATGATCAGCCAACCGGCAGAGCTGGTTTTCGTCCCTTCTTCGGGCGTAGGCCACCTCGTATCGACGGTGGAGATGGCGAAGCTCCTTGTTGCCCGTGACTCTCGCCTTTTCATCACCGTCCTGATCATCAAGTACCCAATTGACTCCTGTAGGGTCAATTCCTACTTGGAATCACTTCTCTCCTCTACTTCTCCCTCTGAGTTGGAGCGCATCAAGCTCATCGACCTGCCTGATACTCAGACCGACGGCGCCGACTTCAATGTCCTCTTCTTAATCTCTTCCTTCTTTGAGAATAAGAAACCCCTCGTCCGAGAAGCCGTCAGCAAGCTCGTTGAGTCCAGATCGGGTCGACCGGACTCTCCCCGTCTCGCCGGGTTCGTCGTCGACATGATCACCACTAACATGATGGACGTCGCCGACGAGTTCGGCGTCCCGTCATACGTGTTCTTCACGTCCGGCGCTGGGTTGCTTACCCTGACGTCCCACATGCTGACTCTTTGCGACGAGCATGGCATCGACACCACTGACTTCAAGGACAAACCGGATTCGGAGCTTCTCGTGCCCGGTTTTTCCAACCCGGTTCCGGCCAAGGTCTTGCCCGACGTCTTGCTTGACAAGGCCGTTACTCCTTTGTATCACAACCACAATAGAAAGATAAGAGATCAATCTAAGGGTATTTTGGTAAATACATTCATGGAGCTGGAACCCGACATTATCCAGTCTTTCACACACAGTAAATACCCACCTATATACCCTGTGGGGCCCGTGTTGAATCTCAATAATCAAGTCGGGACAGAAAAGAAGACAGATGATATCGTGACGTGGCTTGATAAACAGCCTCCCTCCTCGGTAGTGTTCCTGTGCTTTGGGAGCAAGGGATGCTTCTGCGAGGAGCAAGTGAAGGAGATCGCCATGGCGCTTGAGCGAAGCGGGGTTCGGTTCTTGTGGTCCCTACGCCGACCACCGCAGAAAGGCAAGCTCGATAGCCCGGCCGATTACACAGATCCCAATGAAGTCCTTCCAGAAGGATTCCTTAATCGGACAGCTGAGATTGGTAAAGTTATAGGTTGGGCTCCACAGACGACCGTCCTGGCCCACCCCGCCGTCGGAGGATTTTTGTCGCATTGTGGTTGGAACTCCACCCTAGAGAGCTTGTGGTTCGGCGTGCCTACTGCCACGTGGTCGTTGTTTGCAGAGCAACAGCTCAATGCTTTTGAGATGGTGGTTGAGCTGGGATTGGCGGTGGAGATTAAGATCGACTACAGGAAGGATTTGGGAAATGACCTCGACGTCGTTATTTTAAGAGCTGAAGAGATAGAAAGAGGTATAAGGAGTTTGATGCAGCATGACATTGAAATAAGGAAGAGGGCCAAAGAGATGAGTGAGAAGAGTAGGAAATGCTTATTGAATGGTGGGTCCTCTTACTCTTCGTTGGGTCACTTCATAGACGATATGATGGAGAACATGCCTTGAAATCACTTTTATTTTCCTTTAATATCCTGTTTTAAATTCATTTTTCAATTTTGTTTAAGGTGTTTTCTCATTGATCTAAATGTTGAATTTACTATTTAAATTATGGATATAATTAGGACATGTTTGTACTTTCTACTATTAATATTTAAGCCTCGGAATATTGTGACTAAATGAATTAAATTCTCCGCTCTACTTTTAATCCTAACAAATTCTAGTCTTAGTGCTAAATAATGACGTGAAAATATCAATGATGTCCTATTTATATATTTATGTATTTATCATTTTTTCTTTTGCAAGTCAAACAAATACCAACATTAATGCTTTAATAATCTCTGAGGAAACTTAACTCTTGTTGATGGTGTAATCGTCCCCGCTTGGAGACCGCTTATTCACCAAGGAATGAGGTACGCAAGAACCAATAAGCTCTTTTGCTAGCACAATGGAAAAGATCCGACCACCTAATGAAATCTGACTAGATCAGATAAGTCCATTCTCGGGTCATCGAGTTGACCTATCAGTGCCTAAACCCCGAATTACCACTTCGTTGAGATCCTCGAGCATATCACCATAGAGTTTCAATTTACTGGCCCGAGCAATACTTCCTTGACCATGAGAAGACCCTTCTCAGGATGACTGGCCCAAGCTGCCCTTGTTACACCATCCTGTACTGGCTGACAACCGTATTATAGCGGGAGATATCACTATACTTGTCCTTGTCCCTGCTCCGGCGCCATCCTTCACCACCTAACCGAATTGACATAGTACTAGCTGCCTGCGCTACTACTGATGGCCTGCACATGTGTCCCCTCATCACCCTATTGGTAGGGCACATGACATCCGTCTAGTGGAGGTCAAATATCCATACACCCAGAGTATATCTAACTGCTGGGACCACTTGAAATACAAGCCATCAAGGTCACCCGAGCACTCGAACCTATGGGAAACGCTTATAAATAAAGAAATGCTATACTCACTGAGATATGATCTAATTTGCCTTGCCTAAACTCTGCTTTTACACCTGCTCATCAATACCCCTTATTGAATTAAGCATTGGAGTGCCCTTAGCAGACATTCCACTAGTGTCCCTCTTACTCTAAGGTGCTTCTATTTTATAGGCGACTAGACGGAGCACGACGATACAAGGTAGATCACGTCGAGTGCTCCCATCTAGTGTTGTGTCAAAGATTTTGGCATCAATATTTTGGCATTAAAAGGAGGGTCATACGCCTTTCCAGCATTCACTTCCCAATCATCCATGTTCTCATTTCACCTGCCCCTCTATACCACTTGCATACCTTGCTGAGCCCATGGAAAAGCAGACCAACTAGGCAATCAGGGCCACGAGAACCCTACCTCGACTGGTTCCCAAAGCACTTGGTGAGCCCAATGCAAGCTTGATGCGTGAGCATTGTGAAAACCCATACAGACGAAGATCCTTACTAGGAATGTCCAGAACTTGACAAAGATCATTCGGATACTCGCCGATGCCTTTAGGGATTTTCGAGGGGTGCTACCCCATCCCACACAGGAGGAAGAAGCCGAAGACTCCTTACCAGCTAGGCAGTGATGATCAGCTAAGAGGTCAAGAAGCCTAGGCCCAGTGGTCGAGCACACAAGCAACCGAGGCTCGGGGGGGAACTCAAAAAGAAGGGGTCGAGACCTCGAAGAGCACAATTCGAATAATCAGTACTCAAGGAGTCGCCATAAAGTGTGACTTGGTCAGGAACTCGAGCAGATTGTGAAGAATCGATCTCTACAAACCTAGTTCCCTAGAGAAGAAGGGACCGGAATCAGCATGATCAAAAACCGCTTCCAGCGAACTTGAAACTAAAGCCTCCCCTCTGTCACCAAAAACTACAAAAACCGACTACAAGAGAAAACACCCAAGAACAAAGAAAAACAAGAGAAAACAAGAAGAACTTAGTGTTGTGTATTCAAGTGTGTATCAATCATATTTGTGGAGGCCTCCTTTTATAGGCTTCAAGAGGATGTATTACAAAACAAAAATTGAGATGTTTCTAATCCAAATTAATGAGAAAATTGCAATCCATTCATATTCAAAATTAATTTTGTGATTAATCTTGCACCACTAATGCTCATATTAAGCCCAAGAATATCAACAGATGAAGCTATTTTTTGTTGGAAAATCGAAGCCCATACAAGCTATTCGAACCGACATTTACGTCACCAATGTCGTGCAAGCACACACATTGGGCACCTAACCTATTGGGCCCATGATTTACCCCCCCCCCGTCCCCACCCCCGCGCGATGCGTGAGAGAGCCTCTTAGGTACACCATCTCACCCAAGTCCACAAGTGCAATCACTTATAAAGTCCATTAAACCTTTATGCCTAAGCAATATAGGACTCCAAATTCTTATAAATTTTCCAACAAACCCCAATTTCAATGGACATACTTTAAACACGAACTTCTCATTCACCCGATTACCATTTTGTACATATGAATACATGATTTCTATCTTTTCGAGATGAAAAATGCAAATTCACAAAGATTCATTACTTTTATAAAGTGAGTCCCTCTCAATTTTAGACCTCAAAATCACTTTTCAAATGGTTTTTTTCCAACATAAGACACGGAAAAGAAGAAGAAGAAGAAGACCATGATTTTTTATATTTCTATCAAAATTACACGATTTTTTATTTTTCTATCAAAATTGTGACCACCCATTCACGTAAACCCCAAACTCGTGGCTGGTGAGATTTCTAGAAGCTTTTAGATGAATGAAATCAGACTGTTACCCGACTACTTGTATAACTTAACTGAGTTTGGCGGAAGATTGTAAATCATAAGGAGAACCAAAGTTTTGTTCCACGAAAAAAGAAGAGTGCTACAAATTAAAGTTGTTATCTTCTAGTAATAACATTGTCATTATATATATAATTTATAAAAAAAGAAAAAAAAAAACATTGTCAATATATACATTTTCCACGGGAAAATTTGTTTGTACTTACTGTGTATATAAAAAAAAATGTCAATATATACATTTTCGATGGGAAAATATGTTTGTGCTTACTGTGTATTAAGAAAAAAAAGCATTGTTGTTATATATAAAATCACAAAGGAGAAAGGACACCAAAAATAACTAAAAAAATTCAGAAATATATTTAAATGTTCTACTGTTATAGGGCGTTCTATTCTGCATTATTTATTAAATTGATTTTTTAACAATTGAATGTCTATCTTAAATTTTACAACGTGCAACAGCATAGATTAAAATGTTGTATTTTTTTCTTATTTTTTTAAATCTTATTTTCTAAATATGCCTTCTTTTTTTTTTAAACCTTTTTTTTTTTTGCGAATTTTTTTATAAAGCTTATCCATTGTTGAAATAACTTCTAATTTCTCGAATGGAAAGGATTCCCTATTTAGATTTTTTTTTTTGTCTTATAGTCCTTTAACAGAAAAAATAACAAGTTTCTTTCTAATGTGATTCTATATAAATACATTTTACTAACTGTGATGTAAAAATTAAACCTTTTTGTTTTTTTTCCCCCTGATGCTTCTATGCTTAAAGAAATGAAATCTTCGGCCCCTCTCAAGAACTTTTATTATCCTATTTATTCTTAAAAATTTTATTATCTAATTTTCAAAATTACATATATTATTTTTTTTCTGTCTAATTTATTATACTTTTTTAAAATCTTGAGAAAATAGTAAAAAAGAAAATTAGATATTAAGATTGCGTTTGGTGCATTGATTAGAGTTGAATTTTTGGATTAGAATTGTTTAAACTTTTCAAAAAATAACTAAAATTTTTATTAATTTTTATAAAAAAAAACTAATATATTTTAATTTAAGGCCCCCTTTGGAGCACCCACTCGGACTGGTAATTCATAGTTCATTCCCAATTGAACTCCTTTGGTTCCTTGGTTCAGCTTGAACCTTTGTCTGATCCGTTATACAGTAAACCCAAATGGGTTTACTGTTCACCCGAAGCTCTCAGAAGTCTGTTGTCTCAGCCGACCCCCCTGCGAGCAATCTCTGCCTCCACCTACTCGCGAATCTGCCTCCGCCTGGTCGTGAATCTCGGCCTCCTCCATTCGGGCGCCCATGTGCTACTGTCAGTGACCGTAGCGCTGCTTCATCCATCCCATCCCCCAGCGAGCAGGTTGCGGTCGCGTGGGTTTGTGAAATCGCGCTCTCTCTCGACGGGATTTAGTGCAGACGAACCTTGGCCACAAGGCAGGCAGCAGATGAGGCGCCTTTTGAGGAGGACCAAGCGACGTCGAGGCCCTTGCCCGATTACCCAATATTTCCAAGTTCGGAAACCACGTAATCGGCCCGTTAAGTCGTGCCCTAGTCCGATTTCGGCCACCGTATACTCATCCTATGGCTCTAATTCGGTAACACTTGTATACTTCCATCCTCTAATGATTAAACTTGGTTATGTTCATCATTGATTAGTTGTGTTTTTTTCAATTCCCATCGCCCAATATGTATATTTGAATGCTCCCTTTTGCTTGGTTCGGACCCCCCTTCGCTGTTCCTATCTCTCTCGACTCTCGCTCTATTGGCTCCTATTCGAGTTTGTTCTCTGATGTGTGTTATAATACTCTTCATTTTTTTCGTATTTTTCGACAATCCATTTGTTTTTGAGATTTTTGTTGCCGTTTGTGTGTGTTTTGCTATGTATCCACGGTTTATGTATGACTTGCAGTTAGTAATTGTAATTCGGTTATTTGATGCTTTCGTTTCAATATGGGTTAGTTTCTTAATTTCGGTGAAGAAGAAATAATGCTTCTTAACTTGGTGTAGTTTTTATAGATCATCCCATGCATGGCTTTTGTTTTGCCCACTTTGTTACTTCGAATTGCAATCTGCATGAAACAGGGCAACAATTTTCCATTTTGTTTGTTTGAGTTGAACTTCTCCCTTTTAACTGTTAGCCAATAGTTCTTTACAACTTAGGGGAAAATCATCCTATTCTCCACTTTGGCTGATTTTAATGCATCTCCCAAACCTGAATATACATATGTAGGTCCATCCCCACGAGTTTGCATTGTGTTTAATAGGTTCTAGGGTGTTTTTGGCGAGTCGAGGTCGGTTTTGACTAGTTTCGGGCCGAAACTAGTCAAACTACATATATTTTTACTTTCGCTGATTGTTAAGCTCCAACCATCTTTGTTGCCCATTTTTAAGGCCATCCCAATGATTCATAACAGGTTTGACAGTTTCGGTGGTGTTTTTGGCGAGTCGAGGTCGGTTTTGACTAGTTTCGGGCCGAAACTAGTCGAAATTGCATATTTTCCGACTTAGGCAGTTTTTGTTGCTTCCACTAGCTCCGTTATGCATATTTAGGTATGCTAGAATCAATTCCTAAGTTAAAAGCCCAAGTTTTTAAGCTTTTTGCATTTTCGAGTCTGTTTCGACTAGTTTCGGGCCGAAACTAGTCGAAATTGCATATTTTCCGACGTAGGCAGTTTTTGTTGCTTCCACTAGCTCCGTTATGCATATTTAGGTATGCTAGAATCAATTCCTAAGTAAAAAGCCCAAGTTTTTAAGTTTTTTGCATTTTCGAGTCCGTTTCGACTAGTTTCGGGCCGAAACTAGTCGAAATTGCATATTTTCCGACGTAGGCAGTTTTTGTTGCTTCCACTAGCTCCGTTATGCATATTTAGGTATGCTAGAATCAATTCCTAGGTTAAAGGCCCAAGTTTTTCAGTTTTTTGCATTTTCGAGTCCTTTTCGACTAGTTTCGGGCCGAAACTCGTCGAATTTGCATAATTCCCGTCTTGGCAAATTTGAAACCTTCCCATAGCTTCGTTATTCATATTTAGGTATGCTAGAGTAGTTTACAAAGTGTTTAGCCTCTTTGTTTCAGTTTTTTGCAAATTCGAGTCCGTTTCGACTAGTTTCGGGCCGAAACTAGTCGAATTTGCATAATTCCCGTCTTTGGCAGTTTTGAAACCTTCCCTTAGCTTCCTTATGCATATTTAGGTATGCTAGAGTGGTTTACAAAGTGTTTAGCCTCTTTGTTTCAGTTTTTTGCAAATTCGTGTCCGTTTCGACTAGTTTCGGGCCGAAACTAGTCGAATTTGCATAATTCCCGTCTTTGGCAGATTTGAAACCTTCCCTTAGCTTCCTTATGCATATTTAGGTATGCTAGAGTGGTTTACAAAGTGTTTAGCCTCTTTGTTTCAGTTTTTTGCAAATTCGAGTCCGTTTCGACTAGTTTCGGGCCGAAACTAGTCGAATTTGCATAATTCCCGTCTTTGGCAGTTTTGAAACCTTCCCTTAGCTTCCTTATGCATATTTAGGTATGCTAGAGTGGTTTACAAAGTGTTTAGCTCTTTGTTTCAGTTTTTTGCAAATTCGTGTCTGTTTCGACTAGTTTCGGGCCGAAACTAGTCGAATTTGTATAATTCCCGTCTTTGGCAGTTTTGAAACCTTTCCATAGCTTCCTTATGCATATTTAGGTATGCTAGAGTGGTTTACAAAGTGTTTAGCCTCTTTGTTTCAGTTTTTTGAAAATTCGTGTCCGTTTCGACTAGTTTCGGGCCGAAACTAATCGAATTTGCATAATTCCCGTCTTTGGCAGTTTTGAAACCTTCCCATAGCTTCGTTATGCATATTTAGGTATGCTAGAGTGGTTTACAAAGTGTTTAGCCTCTTTGTTTCAGTTTTTTGCAAATTCGTGTCCGTTTCGACTAGTTTCGGGCCGAAACTAGTCGAATTTGCATAATTCCCGTCTTTGGCAGATTTGAAACCTTCCCTTAGCTTCCTTATGCATATTTAGGTATGCTAGAGTGGTTTACAAAGTGTTTAGCCTCTTTGTTTCAGTTTTTTGCAAATTCGTGTCTGTTTCGACTAGTTTCGGGCCGAAACTAGTCGAATTTGTATAATTCCCGTCTTTGGCAGTTTTGAAACCTTTCCATTGCTTCCTTATGCATATTTAGGTATGCTAGAGTGGTTTACAAAGTGTTTAGCCTCTTTGTTTCAGTTTTTTGCAAATTCGTGTCCGTTTCGACTAGTTTCGGGCCGAAACTAATCGAATTTGCATAATTCCCGTCTTTGGCAGTTTTGAAACCTTCCCATAGCTTCGTTATGCATATTTAGGTATGCTAGAGTGGTTTACAAAGTGTTTAGCCTCTTTGTTTCAGTTTTTTGCAAATTCGTGTCCGTTTCGACTAGTTTCGGGCCGAAACTAGTCGAATTTGCATAATTCCCGTCTTTGGCAGATTTGAAACCTTCCCTTAGCTTCCTTATGCATATTTAGGTATGCTAGAGTGGTTTAGAAAGTGTTTAGCCTCTTTGTTTCAGTTTTTTGCAAATTCGAGTCCGTTTCGACTAGTTTCGGGCCGAAGCTAGTCGAATTTGCATAATTCCCGTCTTTGGCAGTTTTGAAACCTTCCCTTAGCTTCCTTATGCATATTTAGGTATGCTAGAGTGGTTTACAAAGTGTTTAGCCTCTTTTTTTCAGTTTTTTGCAAATTCGAGTCCGTTTCGACTAGTTTCGGGCCGAAACTAGTCAAATTTGTATAATTCCCGTCTTGGCAGATTTGAAACCTTCCCTTAGCTTCCTTATACAAAGTGTTTAGCCTCTTTGTTTCAGTTTTTTGCAAATTTGAGTCCGTTTCGACTAGTTTCGGGCCGAAGCTAGTCGAATTTGCATAATTCCCGTCTTTGGCAGTTTTGAAACCTTCCCTTAGCTTCCTTATGCATATTTAGGTATGCTAGAGTGATTTACAAAGTGTTTAGCCTCTTTGTTTCAGTTTTTTGCAAATTTGAGTCCGTTTCGACTAGTTTTGGGCCGAAACTAGTCGAATTTGCATAATTCCCGTCTTTGGCAGTTTTGAAACCTTCCCTTAGCTTCCTTATGCATATTTAGGTATGCTAGAGTGGTTTACAAAGTGTTTAGCCTCTTTGTTTCAGTTTTTTGCAAATTCGAGTCCGTTTCGACTAGTTTCGGGCCGAAACTAGTCGAATTTGCATAATTCCCATCTTTGTCAGTTTTTAAACCTTCCCTTAGCTTCCTTATGCATATTTAGGTATGCTAGAATGGTTTACAAAGTGTTTTGGTTCATTTTTTCAGTTTTTGGGAATTTCGAGTCCGTTTCGACTAGTTTCGGGCCGAAACTAGTCGAATTTGCATAATTCCCGTCTTTGGCAGTTTTTAAACCTTCCCATAGCTTCGTTATGCATATTTAAGTCTGGTAGAATGGTTTACAACGTGTTTTGTTTAATTTTTTCAGTTTTCTGCAATTTCGAGTCCATTTCGACTAGTTTCGGGGCGAAACTAGTCGAACTTGCATATCTTTCCACCAAACCTGATTTTGTTGCTTCTCCAAGCTTGTTTATGCATATTTAGGTCTGATTATCTGATTTCCAACGTGTTTTAGACTTTCCTCGCTGGTTTTTGCAGTTTTTTGTCCGTTTCGACTAGTTTCGGGGCGAAACTAGTCGAATTTGCATATCTTCCAACTTAGGCAGTTTTGAAACCTTCCATTAGCTTCGTTATGCACATTTAGGTATGCTAGAGTCAATTCCTAAGTGAAACGCTGGTTTTTTTTCACTTTTTTTTCAGATTTCGAGTCCGTTTCGACTAGTTTCGGGCCGAAACTAGTCGAATTTGCATATATGTGAAGTTTAGCTGTTTTCAATGCTTCTCCAAACTTTGTTTTGCATATTTAGGTTCAGCTACGTGATTTCCATACTGTTTGACAGGTCCTTTGCTGAATTTTTGGTAGTTCGAGGTTCGTTTTGATTTTTTTCCCCATGTTGGCAATGATGTAAACAACATACGCTTTTTTCTTGTAATATAATATGTCTGGTGAGTTGGCAACCCGATATTTCATGTCAGTTACCGGTATATAATAACATGGTCTGTCTCCCATGGTTTATATGCCTTGGAAGCTGTATATGTATCGGGTCTATGCTGACATGCCACATATCATATATGTCAAACTCTTTATACTGAGCCAACACATATTCCTTATCAATTGTTGGTTTTTGTTGAAGTATTTCTCTTTATTTTTGTTATCGCGATAATAAGGAAATGCCTCGAAA
Source organism: Ficus microcarpa (assembly GCA_025413485.1). Lineage (NCBI taxonomy): Eukaryota > Viridiplantae > Streptophyta > Magnoliopsida > Rosales > Moraceae > Ficus > Ficus microcarpa. Next base: position 20,350,532 of record CM046379.1, on the reverse strand, counting down.
AGGATCGGGTGAGAGCTACGTATGGACTGCGGAGAAAGAAAAAAGATTTCTCGACTGCCTTAACGACTACAATGCCACCAGTGGCGGTAAACCCCCACCTAAAGCAACCTTAGAAATATGGGCAACTCAGTTTAACACTGAGTTTAGCGGAGTCCCTGCTTTCGCTTCAACTCTATCTCAAAAGAAAGAACGGATGAAGAAAATTTATAGGGGCTGGAAGGTGTTGCAGGCGCGGACAGGCATGTGTTACGATCCAACAACGGATCGGGTCATCTGCTCTGACGAGGCGTGACAGAGCTTTATTCATGTAAGCGTCCGCTAAACTATGATTCTTTATGTTATTATATTTGATAACCAGCTTTTCGTATTGACTAATTGTGTTGTCTGTGATAATATATTCTGAATTTTCATATACAGCTTCATCCAGAATGCAAACATCTCAGGCATGAGGGACTTCGGCACAAAGAGATTTATTATAATATTTTTGAGAAAAAGCATGCTGCAGGTGCATCGGGGTATGGGTCCGTAACGATGCCGGATGAAACAGGGTCGTTTTTCGATTTCGACGCATCTATGGATAACTCGGCATATCACCCAGAGATACAAGAGGATTTCTATCCGACCCCAAGCACGCGCCGAATGAACAACCTCAGGGTGGGTGACGATGCAGCTCCATCCCGGTCTGGGCGAAGTTCTGGAAAGCGGAAGTTAAGAGACGAGGCGGACGAGATGACGTGCCTGGCGATGAAGGAAATTGTCACCCATTTCCGTGGAGGCGGCCAATCAGGATCAAGTCAGGGGCGGTCAGACGAAACGGATCACATGCTGGCGTGTATAAACATCATGACCGATATGGGTATTCCACCTAAGGATCGGGCCAAAATGTGGCACTACCTCGAACCGCGTCCGCTTCGCCAAAGGACCTTCCAACAGCTGTCTGACGAGGATAGGCGGGAAATAATTGCCAGTGTTGTGCACCCCGATCCACCACCGGCCGATTGATTTGTTTGCTTTAGGATGAATTTTTTTTTTTTAAATTTCCACGACTGGTTTTTTTAATTTTCGCATACTAACGAAAAACTTGAAATTAATTTTATTGCGGTAACAAAATTTATTTCCGTTGCAGCCATATTGTATGCGTTAGTGTTATTGCAATTGTCGATGCCATTTACAAAATAGCTTCGTTCTCGGCATATGTTGATACCCACTAGTCGAGTACAATCGGTTAATCCATTAAATTTTTGGCTAATGTTTACATCATAATAGGTACAATTTTGATTATATACGATAGTGCAACCGGCGTATCGAAATGAACGAGGGTAGTTCGGGATCAGAACAGGAAGAAGAGCCCGTGTTCACAAGGCGAGATCGTAGCGGACATAACAGATGGATTCTGAAGGCAGTGGTAGCTGCGGCATCTAGACTACGTAACAGGCGGCGAAGAGATCCACAACCCATGCATAATTCACGGCTAACTGGAAGCGAGCGGGTGGAGGAGATATTGAATGGGCATGAAGGAATAATTACCGGGTTGATAAGTATGAAAGCATCTACATTCAGAGCCTTGAGTAATCTATTAGCGGATCGGGGGTTATTGGCGCCAACGACAAACATGAATGTGAATGAGCAATTGTTCATTTTCCTGACCATATGTTCACAAGGCGCAACGAACGGGCACACATCGTATCTGTTCCAGCATTCGGGAGAGACAACTTCCCGTTGGTTTTCCACTGTGTTGCAGGTAATTTGTTCGCTGAAGGACGAATTCATAACGCAACCCGACTACACGACTGTCCAACCATTGATTCTGGAGAACGCGGACAAATATAGGCCATGGTTCGATGTATGTGAGCTACATAACCAAAGCAATATATCGCACAAGATTTATTAAAGTGATATAAAATTACGAAGTAATTCTTTCGCAAAATGTATGCAGGGTTGTATTGGCGCCATCGATGGCACCCACATTCCTTGCGTCCCCCGGACCGAGAATGCTGAAGCGTGGATAAATCGGAAAGGATTTCCCTCACAGAATGTTCTGGCAGCATGTTCGTTTGACATGAAATTCACATACATGTTGGCCGGGTACGAGGGATGCTGTCATGATGCAAGAATGCTAGAATCGGCTATAGCGTTCCATGGATTCCCAAAACCTCCACCAGGTAAGTAGAATTAGCTGATTTGTGGGATTATTTACATACAATTACGGTAATAACAAATATTGAACGTTGACGACTTTTTGGCATGTTGCATTTGTAGGTCAATTTTACTTGGTAGACTCGGGATTTGCTAATAAGATTGTTTCCTAAGCCCATATAGACGAGAGACGTATCATTTACTGGAATATCGAAGACGTCACGTCGGGCTACGCAACAGGAGGGAAGTTTTCAACTATACCCACTCATCGCTGCGCAATTGTATTGAGCGAACATTTGGGGTATGGAAAGCGCGTTTTAAAATACTTCAAAACATAAACAGCTATCCCATGCATAAACAAAAAATGATCCCCGTGGCGTGTGCGATTCTCCACAATTTCATACGGACGGTGCAGGTTGGGGATCCTTTACTTAAAGAATATGACGGAGATTGTGTGCCGATTCGGGGATATGTCGATGTTAACGCGGATTACGTGTTAGGCGAGGGGATCGATGGGGCTGGCTCAAGCACAGGAACGCAGCCTCATGACGAGAGTAGGGGTGCCATGAATCACATGAGAGATAGGATAGCTGATGAAATATGAGAAAGATATCAATCATATCCATGGTATAAAACAACGTGAAAGCATGCCTCAATTGTATCTACTTGCGCCAGATATCTGTAGAATTTACGCATTTAATTGTATTATATAAATGATTTCACTGACATTGAGTAGCTGAATATATGTTGATGTAATTTACAGTTTTTGTTAGATATTTTAGTGAAAAATATCAAACGTTTGCCGGGTATTAGTATTTGAGTGCACTAGCATATTTATATTCATCTTTTAGTGAAAAACTATTATAATGAATTTTTGTGTTGCGATTTTTAAGTTTTAATAGTAAATTTTATTGTCTTCTCATAAAAGACAGATAACTTTTTGGGAAAAGAAAAAAAATGTTGAATAAATTAAGGGTGTTTGGTGGCGTAGTTTGAGTTGATAGGGGTGTTTGGTTGAGTGGAATAGTTTGAGTTGAGATTTTTAAGTTTTAATAGTAAATTTTTTTGAATTTTCAGAAAAAAAAAAAACTTTTTGGGAAAAAGATAAAAACTTTTTATGAAAAGGACAAAAAAAATTTTGAGTTGAGTTATTTGAATTGGTTCACCAAACTCCCCCAATTTTTTTGAATTTTCAGAAAAGACCAAAAATTTTTTGAGGAAAAGACAAAAACTTTTTGACAAAAAGACAACAAGTTGTTTGAGTTGAGTTGTTTGAATTGGTTCACCAAACTCCCCCAATTTTTTTGTAGTTTCAGAAAAGACAAAAATTTTTGTGAGAAAAAGACAAAAAAAGTACAGTTTAAGTTGAAATGAGCTGATGAGGCAAACACCCAAGTTAAAATAGTCCATTTTTTTTAATTTTCATAAAATAAAAAAAAAAAATTTTGGTAGGAAGACAAAAACTTTTCAGGAAAAAGACAAAAAAAGTTTGACTTGCGTGGTTTGAGTTGGTGTGCCAAAAAAATTTATTAAGCTCAGATTTGTATAATCCAAACAGGGCCCTTATTTTTTTTTAAACATTTCAACTCAAACTTTTTTACCAAACACTCGACTCAACTCAAACTTTTCAACTCAAACTTTTTTACCAAACACTCAACTCAACTCAAACTTTTCAACTCAAACTTTTTACCAAACATCCAATAACTCAACTCAACTTATCTTAACTCAATCTAAATTTCAAAATACCAACTTAAACTCTTCCACCAAACTCCCTCTAAATCAGTGAACTAACCGCCCCTAAAGTAAAAATAATAACAATAATAATAAAATTTTACACCCCTCATTTAAGAAACTTTCAACAAACGTGCACGCAAGTGGTTGTCGACTTATGTAGACCAAAGTGGCAGGCGAACATAATGACACGCATGTTTTACTGAACGAAAGCACATTATAATGAGATCATTGTCTCACTAACCTTCTCTCTTTTTTCTTTCTTTCTTTTTTTTGTTTTAAGACTTTCAGAGCATCTCTGATACAAAATCAAAAAGTTATATCAATGATAGATTTTAACATTTGAATAAAAAAAAATTGTTCATCAATAAAATATTATATTTGATATAAAATTTATCAAATGTTATATTTTATAATAAATTTATCATAATATATAATCAATATTAAATTTAATAATTGATTCCTGATAGTTATTGATTTGATTTTTATCATGTAATTATTAAAATAATTTCATTTTTATATTATATAAATAGTAAATATTCACTTTTATAAATTTCAAGGTACAGTAGTAATAATGACAAAAGAAGAAATAATGTAATGTATTAAAATATAAAATATAATTATGTTTTTTTCATACTTTTTTTTAAACAAAGATAACATTGACATATATTAATTTATTAGAGACTATCTAACACTATTCATATATATGTTATCTTAAAAAATAAACTATTCAAACACACAATATTTGATTTGAAAACAAAATTTAAATCCTATATTTTAATATAAATATCAAACACAAAGGGTTAACTCCAACCCCGAGTTTAGATACAGACCTGAAGCTGAAAAAAAAAATATATAGGGCCTCTTTGGCATATCAATTTAACCAACTCAACTCAATTTTTTTTTTTTTGTCTTTCTCTCAAAAAGTTTTTGTCTTTTTCCCAAAAAGTTTTTTATCTTTTCTGAAAATTCAAAAAAATTTACTATTCAAACTTAAAAATCTCAACTCAAACTACTCCACCAAACACTCTCGTATATAAAATTGCAAAATACCAAACAGACATATGATAACATAGATGGTTGCCAGCAAAGCAATGACCTCATTTAAGACTCAGAACTCACTTCTGTTTTTTGGGGGGGGGGGGGGGCATAAAATTGCATTTAATTCAACTTAAGAGTTACCTAATAATGCAAATTCTCATCCCAGAGACCTATATATATATATATATATATATGCAAACATATGATGTACCAAATATAGCACCTGCTCCCCCATAGATCCATATTATTTTATCTAGCTAGCAAGTTTTATAACATCACGAGGAAGATGAACAGCCAACCGGCAGAGCTGATTTTCGTCCCTTCTCCGGGCGTAGGCCACCTCGTATCGACGGTGGAGATGGCGAAGCTCCTTGTTGCCCGTGACTCTCGCCTTTCCATCTCCGTACTCATCATCAAGTACCCATTTGCCTCCAGTAGTGTCAATTCCTACTCGGAATCACTTCTCTATTCTTCTTCTCCCTCTGAGTTGGAGCGCATCAAGCTCATCGACCTGCCGGCGACTCAGACCGACGGCGCCGACTTCGATGGCTTCTCCTTGGTCTCTTCCTTCTCTGAGAATAAGAAACCCCTCGTCCGAGACGCCGTCAGCAAGCTAGTTGAGTCCAGATCGGGTGGACCCGGCTCTCCCCGTCTCGCCGGGTTCGTCGTCGACATGTTCACCACCAGCATGATGGACGTCGCCGACGAGTTCGGGGTGCCGTCCTACGTGTACTTCACGTCCGGCGCTGGGTTGCTTACCCTGACGTCCCACATGCTGACTCTTTGCGACGAGCATGGCATCGACACCACTGACTTCAAGGACAAACCGGATTCGGAGCTTTTTGTGCCCGGTTTTTCCAACCCGGTTCCGGCCAAGGTCTTGCCCGACGTGTTGCTTGAAAAGGCCGTTACGCCTTTTTATCACAACCACAACAGAAAGATAAGAGATCAATCTAAGGGTATTTTGGTAAATACATTCATGGAGCTGGAGCCCAATATCATCCAGTCTTTTACGCACAGTAAACACCCACCCATCTACCCTGTGGGGCCCGTATTGAATCTCAATAATAATCAAGGCGGGACAGACAAGAAGGCAGATGATATCGTGACGTGGCTTGATAAACAGCCTCCCTCCTCGGTAGTGTTCCTGTGCTTTGGGAGCAAGGGATGCTTCTGCGAGGAGCAAGTGAAGGAGATCGCCACGGCGCTTGAGCGAAGCGGGGTTCGGTTCTTGTGGTCTCTACGCCGACCACCGCAGAAAGGCAAGTTGAATAACCCGGCCGATTACACAGATCCGAATGAAGTCCTTCCAGGAGGATTCCTTAATCGGACGGCTGAGATTGGTAAAGTTATAGGTTGGGCTCCACAGACGACCGTCCTGGCCCACCCCGCTGTCGGAGGATTTTTATCGCATTGCGGTTGGAACTCCACCCTAGAGAGCTTGTGGTTCGGTGTCCCTACTGCCACGTGGTCGTTGTATGCAGAGCAACAGCTCAATGCTTTGGAGATGGTGGTTGAGCTGGGATTGGCGGTGGAGATTAAGATCGACTACAGGTTGAATTTGGGAAATGACCTTGACGTCGTTATTTTAAGAGCTGAAGAGATAGAGAGAGGGATAAGGAGTTTGATGAAGCATGACATTGAAACAAGGAAGAGGGTCAAAGAGATGAGTGAGAAGAGTAGAAAAAGCTTATTGAATGGTGGGTCCTCTTACTCCTCATTGGGTCGTTTCATAGACGATATGATGGAGAACATGCCTTGAAATCACTTTTATTTTCCTTTAATACCCTGTTTTAACTTCATTTTTCAATTTTGTTTGAGGTGTTTTCTCCTTGATCTAAATGTTGAATTTACTATTTAAATTATGGATATATATCAATCATCTAAACGAAATCTTAATTAGTACCTGTTTGTACTTTCTGCTATTAATATTGAAGCCTCCTAATATTGTGACTAAATTAATTAAATTCTCCGCTTTACTTTTAATCCTAACAAATTCTAGTCTTAGTGCTAAATAATGATGTGAAAACATTAATGATGTCCTTTTTTTTTTAAAAATATATTTATGTATTTATCGTTTTTTTTCAAGTCAAACAAACACAAACATTAATGCTTTAATAATCTCATAAAATGAGGAAACTTAACTCTTGTTGATGGTGTAATCGTCCCTGCCTGGAGACCACCTATTCACCAGGGAATGAGGTGCGCGAGAACCAATAAGCTCTCTTTTGCCAGCGCAATTGAAAAGATTTGACCACCCAATAAAATCTGACCAGATCAGAGAAGTCCATTCTCTCGTTACCGAGCTGACCTATTAGTGCCTAAACCCCGAATTACGACTTTGTTGAGATCCTCGAGCATATCACCCTAGGGCTTCAATTTATTGGCCAGAGCAACACTTCCCCGACCACAAGAAGATCCTTATCAAGATGACTGGCCTAAGTTGCCTTTGCCACACCAGCCTGTATCGGCTGACAACCGTATTATGGCAAGGCATGCTGCACCCACTACTCTGCATCACCTGAAACCTAACATCCGGTACTTGTCCTTGTCCCTGCTCTGGCACCACCCTTTACCACCTAACCGAATTGACATAGTATTGGCTGCCTGCACTACTATTGATGGCTTGTACATGTGTCCCCCCATCACCTGAATGGTAGGGCACATGAAATCCATCTTGTTGATGCCAAAAATGTCTCCGGCACCAACACCCAATGCGGTCGGCTGTTCCGACCGTCCTCGCCCGTGTGCTCTGCTCGTGCTCTCGAACTCCTGCAAGACAAGAAGGAAGCACCTAGAAGTGACGGGGACACCGGTGGGGTGTCTGCCGTGGGCACTCCGATGCTTAAGTCAGAACTTGGGTCTGATGAGCGAAGGGAGAGGCAGAGTTTTGGCAAGGATAGATTGTCCGTACCTGGGATGGAGGAAAGGTCCTCTATTTATAGGCGTTTCCCGTGGGCTCGGGTGCTCGGGGCGACCCGATCGGGTCGGCTCCCTACGGCGCTCGGCGGGTGAGTAGGGGCATGGTACCCGCAGGTCGTGGGCCAATTTGGTGGCGCCACGTGGTATCTGCCCTGCGCCAAGGACACCGGGGTGGTTGAAGCAGGTGGCGGCAGGGATGGTTCCAGCCGGTTCAGGCGGCGGAAATTCGGGAGATAGTGGTGGCAGGTGGCGGTAGGCCGTGATTTGACCCCCTGAAGTTATGGGGTGTACTTCCTGGTGGAGGGGCGGCGTACGGATGCAGGTAGGGTGCTCAACCGTGCCGAGCACATGAGTGTTTCCGAGCACTGGGAGGCGAGCCCCCCAGTACCCTGAGGGAGTGGTCGGATGTGACCCGGTCGTTGGCGGTCGGGGGTGGTCGGTCAATCCACATCGTGCATGGTCGGCACCGGTCGGCACGCCGTAATCGAGCACATGTGAGTGGTCGGTCAAGGGTCCCCTTGGTGGTCTTAGGTAGCTTTCCCGGGCCCAACGGTGTAACCGGAGGTACCCGGGAATATGGGCGCCGCCGGGCAGGCGGCTTGTTCCCGGAGTGCAAGCACGTGCTCGCAGCGGGTAATGGCCTCAACATAAGCCCCTCTAGCATTTCTGGGCGGGCACGACCAGGGGTGCTAACGAGTTGGTGCATTGGCCTCGCGCGACGAAAGGTGGCACGGGCTCGCTCAAGGCATATTAGGCGAGAATAGGTATATGGTCGACGAAGCTCGAGGTGATCGGGCACGAGGTATCGAAGTGGTCGGGGTGTCTCCAGGCGAGTTCGAGACCATGCTGGCGTTGGCAGCGAGTGAGGGTGACGTGGCTCAAGCAGCTGACGTGGCTTGTTCCACGTGTTGTCCCTCGGTTGGCTGGAAGGTCAAACGGCATTTTCGGGGCATTTAATGCTGAAGTGATGGAATTGGCGGGAAACCGAAGCGTCGCCTCGAAACCGATGTCCGCTTTTCCCGTCGAAGTGGTTCCTATAAATAGGGGGTCTTGGCTCCTCATTTTTTACCAAGCATCTGAACAATCCGAGAGCTGCCGAAAGCTGTCGAGAACTGCTGACGAGAAAGGTAATCGAGGAGCATTCGTTGTCGACCATATCCGAGGACTTCCGAGAAGAAGTTGCGCGCGAGCTTTTCGTGGACGACCAGACCATCTCTGACCAGGTAACTGTTTATTCTCACCATGAGCAGTCCATCCGATTCCGAGAACTAGAACCTGTCCGTGGACATTGACGTGACCGGGTACACGAGCAGCAGCTCAAGCTCAAGCTCAAGTTCTAACCCACCAGGGGACCTGTCCGGGCTGTCGGACATTCCTACTCCGCGAGCACAGCCGGCCGAGCAGATGGCCGAGGAAGAGGAGGTGCCAGAGAGATCAGCGGGCGCGGCGAGCACTTCAGGTAGAGAGGGGTCAGAGAGCTCGGCGAGCACAGCGCCGCCCGGTGAAAGTTTCGAGAAGCAAAGGAGGTCCACGCGTCCGATGCGCGTGAATGGTCAGCGCGTCTACAAGATGAGCGACGCGGAGGCCGAGCAGCTGGCAGGTGCCCTCCCCCTCTACACGGTCGACTACTTCACCACTGGGGTCACTCCAGGCTACCTGCAGGCGCTCCGAGAAGAATTCAGCATTCCAGAGTCCGTGCAGCTCGTGGTTCCGAGCCCAGGGGACCTTCCGTCCCGGCCCCCGCGTGGGCACATCACCCTGTCCGCTGAATTTTTCAGGGCCGGGCTCAGACTTCCATTCCACCCCTTTCTAAGACGAGCACTCACCCGGCTCAATGTGGCGCCGATGCAGCTAAATGCGAACGCCTATCGCATACTGGTCGGTTGCTACGTACTGTGGAGGAAGACTTTCGGCGTCGAGATGCCGCTGCGGGTGTTCCAGAACTTGTATCGCATCAAGTCTGCTCCTTCTTCCTTGGGGTCTTATTACTTTCAAGGGCACAAGGGGACGTTCATCACGGGGTGCCCGGACTCGGACAAACAATTCAAACACCTGTGGTTCTATGCCGGGGGCAGGTGGTTGCACGAGCAGCTGGGACGGTGAGAACTTCCGAGGGCTGAAAAGGTGCCCGTCGTGTTCCGGCGCGGGTACGTGTGGACCAGGTCTCCCCATGTAGACGAGGGGAGCCGGAGCGGGATTGACAGGCTCCAGGAGCTGTCCGATCCGGAAAGGAATCAGCAAGGGCTGCTCGCCTCAGACAGCCTTGCGAGATATGGCTGGGTCGGCTCGTCGTCCTCCACGGCCAACCCCGACGACCAACCTGTGAGAGGGGTGACCGTCGCGTCCTCGATGCCCGTCCCGAGCGTTCACTACACTGCGCGGACAGTCGTTGTCCCGGACAGGGGGGAGTCCTCGAGTCGGTCCGAGGTCCCGCGGGGGGTGCCACTGGCCTCGTCCCATGGTCCGTCTTCTGGCGGCTCCTCCCCCGGGAGCTGGGGCCCGAGGGTAGCCGACGAGGACATGGACAGGGTGGTCAGGCAACTATACCCCACGCGGGGGATTCGGATCGAAGGTTATTTTCTTCCAAGTCACGTGTTCTCGGGTAAGTTTCGTCCGAGTTACTGATCTGGTTGTTTTGATTGCAGAACCCATGGCCGACCGAGAGCGCAGGGGGACCAAGCACCCGAGCAACGAGGAGCGTGCTGCTCGGCTCCAGCGGCTCAAGACCGGGGGCAGCGGAAAGGGGAAAAGTTCGTCTGCGGCTCCAAGTCAGGGGGCCCCGGTCAGCAGGCCCTCCCAGGGGGCCCCGGTTAGCCGGTCCTCTCAAGGGGCCCCGGTGAGCAGGTCCTCTCAGGGCGCTCCGAGCGGCCATCGCTCGCAGGATGATCCGTCGAGCGCTCGGCGTTCTGAAGAGGCTCCGAGCGCTCGTTCCGCCCAGCCCACATCGGATAGTCGGGCCATTGTCGCGGCGTTGCCTAGCCAGCAGCGTTCCGGGTCGGCGGTCTGTGAGAGCCGCTCGGCTCGGCCCAGGGAGGAGCACCAGGCCCAAGCTGTATCTTCCTGGGCAAGGCGAGACGAGCCCAGGGAGGAGCATCAGGCCCGGGCAAGGCGAGACGAGCACAGGGCTCGGGAAGATCGTCCGCCTCCAGCTGCCGTCGAGGCTCCTCAGAGGAGCACCGTGCAGATGGCGCTCCTCCGGAAGTTCGACGAGCGCCTGACGGACAAGGTAGCCGAGTCGGCCAAGTGCTCGGACCCGATCGAGGCCACCGATGGTGTGGTTCAGAGGCTGGTGGAGGTTAGTGTATTCTGCTCGCGAATTCTCGTTTTTCCATCCTTTTCTTGTCTCACTGAAGTTTCTGTGTAGGCGGTCTGTCTGGCCTTCACGGCGAACTCGGCCTCTCGCGGGTATGCTAATGCCATGGATGCCAAGCTTCGGTCCACTGAGACAGATGCTGCGAAGGCACGAACTGAGAAGAGAAAGGCCGAGTCCGAGGCTGAAGCTGCCGAGCAGAGGGCCAAGGAAGCCGAGTAGAAGGCCCTGGACGCCGAGCAGAGGGCGGCTGAAGCTTTGGCGAGGGCGACAGAGGCAGAGGCTGCCCGTGCAGGCGAGGAGCGTCTGCGCCGCGAGGCTGAGGAGGCTTGCGCGTTGGTCGAAGAGACCGTGGCCTCCCAGGACCGTGAGCGTGCTCGGTACCTGCAAGAGGAACTCCCTAGGGTCCTCGAGCAGACAAGGGTGGCCGCCATAGAGGAGTACTCCAGGTCGGCCGAGTTCAAGCTGGCTCTCGAGCGGGCAGGTGCAGCCGCCGTTGAAGAGTATTCCCGGTCGGCGGAGCTCAGGGCGCTCATGGAGGCCAAATACAAAGATGGTATTCGGGACATGATTGCCGGGTTCAACCTCGCCAACCCGAATGTGACCGGGGTGGATTGGACTTTTGCACCGGAGATTTCGGGGGAGACCGCGGCCGAGGATGGGGAGGGCCCGGTTGCCGAGGAGGGCGAGGTTACCAGGGCCACGCCCGATCTGGAGGACTTGATAGTCATAGACGATCCGGAGCAGGCTCCCCCCGTCGACCATTCTACCGATCCTCCTTTGGCGGTTGGGCAACAGCACCCTGAGCAAGCACCCGAGCAGCAGCCATCCGAGCAGCTTCCTTCCGAGCAGACGACCGTTGGCTCTGTCGTCCTTCCCTGCCAGATGGATTAGTTCGGCTTAGGATTTGTTTTTTTTTTTTTTGGGCTCGGGGGTGTCCAAATTGTACCCCTCACCTATTTCGACTTAAATGAATGTTTCTTTTTTCGATTTGTCTTCAATTTTTCTTTTCAATATTTGCAACTGTTTTCCTGGTCGGATCTGTCCTTCGAGCACGGCCTCTGCTATGTTGGGTTGTGGAACTCGTCCCCGTCCTACCCCCCCAGTGCGCGGGCCAAGTGTCTTGGTCCGCGGGCTAAGGCTAATGAGGTTTAGGATGAGGCGGGGTCTAGTGCTTGGACTCAGGAGCTGGTCCCGGGTCATGTGGTTGGCGGACCAAGCGAGTTGTCAACGGGTAGTCCTGGTCCCTGGTCCGAGGACCGAGGGACTTGCTTGATTGTGTGGGTCCTGGTCGAGCACCAATCTTGGTTGGTGCTCGGTCGTGGGACCTGGTCCCTGGTCCGAGGACCGAGGGACTTGCTTGATTGCGTGGGTCCTGGTCGAGCGCCAATCTTGGTTGGTGCTCGGTCGTGGGACCTGGTCCCTGGTCCGAGGACCGAGGGACTTGCTTGATTGCGTGGGTCCTGGTCGAGCGCCAATCTTGGTTGGTGCTCGGTCGTGGGACCTGGTCCCTGGTCCGAGGACCGAGGGACTTGCTTGATTGCGTGGGTCCTGGTCAGGCGCCAATCTTGGTTGGTGCTTGGTCGTGGGACCTGGTCCCTGGTCCGAGGACCGAGGGACTTGCTTGATTGCGTGGGTCCTGGTCAGGCGCCAATCTTGGTTGGTGCTCGGTCGTGGGACCTGGTCCCTGGTCCGAGGACCGAGGGACTCGCTTGATTGCGTGGGTCCTGGTCGGGCACCAATCTTGGTTGGTGCTCGGTCCCGAGGACCGAGGGACTTGCTTGATTGCGTGGGTCCTGGTCGAGCGCCAATCTTGGTTGGTGCTCGGTCGTGGGACCTGGTCCCTGGTCCGAGGACCGAGGGACTTGCACAAACGAGTATGACCGTCTTTGGGCACGTGGGGTCTCGAAATAGATACATTATTCATTGATCTTCGCGATTTGTACAAGTGTCACTGATAAAAGCGCTTTAAATGATCTGCGTTCCACGGGTGGCCGAGTAGATTGCCTTCTTGGTCTTGGAGCCGGTAAGTGCCTGGTCGGACCACCTCCGTGACGGTGTAGGGTCCCTCCCACTTGGGGCCGAACGAGCCTATCCCAGGTTGGGGAACCAGGACCTTCTTCAGGACGAAGTCGCCTACTCTGAATGCGCGCGGTCGGAACTTCTTGTCATAGTTTCTTGCGACGACCTGGTTCCGAGCGGCTGTGCGGATGAGGGCTCGGTCGCGCTTCTCTTCCACCAGGTCTCGGATCGATAGCAGCTGCTCCTCGTTGTCTTCATCATCATAACCCGCTATCCGGAGACTGGGCAGGTCGACTTCGGCATGGATCACTGCTTCGACTCCGAATACCATGGCGAAGGGGGTTTCCCCGGTCGCCGTCCTCTTTGTGGTGCGGTAGGCCCACAGTACCCGGGGAAGTTCATCGATCCAGGCCCCTTTATGCTTCTCCAGGTTCTTCTTCAGATTGTCCTTGATGGTCTTGTTGACGGCTTCGACCTGACCGTTGCTTTGGGGGTACCCTGGGGACGAGTAGACTTTCCTTATTCCGAATTGTTCGCACAGCGCCTCGAATTTCGGGTTGTCGAACTGTTTGCCGTTGTCGGTGACCACCGTGTGAGGGATCCCGAAGCGGCAGATGATGCTCTTCCATAAGAAGGCTGTGCACTTTGGTTCGGTTTGTTGTGCTAGTGGCTCCACTTCAACCCACTTGGTGAGGTAGTCGATTGCGACCAAGCAATAGCGTAGTTGGGACCGGGCCATCGGCAGCGGCCCGATCAGGTCGAGAGCCCACTTTGCAAATGGCCAGGCGCTCACAACCGAGGTGAGCTTCTCCGGATGAGACTTGATGGCCTTGGCGAATTGCTGGCACTTGATGCACTTGCGTGCGAATTTCGTCGTGTCTTTGTCCATCGTCGGCCAATAGTACCCCTGGCGGAGGCACTTGAAGGTGAGCACCTTCCCTCCTGAGTGGTTTCCGCATACCCCGCTGTGGATTTCTTTCATCAAGTAGTCCGCTTCGGCTGGGCCGACGCATCTTTGGTAGGGGGCGGAAAAGCCTCTTCGGTAAAGTTTTCCGTCGATGATGACGAATCGAGCCGAGGTGCGTTTGATCCGGCGGGCCTCTTCGCGGTCATCGAGCAGCCGGGCGGAGGTGAGATATTCTACGATTGGGTCCATCCAGGTCGAGGTACTCTCGGAGCAATGGACGTGCTCTGGTTGGTCAACGGTGGGTTGGCTTAACTTCCCGATGGGGAACGAGACCAAGCCTTCCGCGTCGGTCCCCGAGGCCAGTCGTGCGAGAGCGTCGGCTTCGCTGTTCTCGGATCGCGGAATACGAGTTATGTGGTAACTTGTGAATTGATTGAGCAGGGCCTTCACTCTCTCAAGGTACTTGGCCATCCGTTCCTCTCGCGCTTGGAATTCCCCGGTCACTTGGTTCACTACGAGCATCGAATCACTGAAGATGTCGACGCTGGTGACTCCGAGTTCCCGGGCCAATCCGAGTCCTGCTATCATTGCTTCGTATTCGGCTTCGTTGTTCGAGGCTTTAAAGCCGAAGCGCAGTGCTTGGCTTGTCTTATACTGGTCCGGACTGATGAGGACCAGGCCTGCTCCGGAGCCCCCCGCGTTCGAGGATCCGTCGGCGAAGAGCTTCTAGCTGGGGCGGCCGTCGTTAGGGGGTTCCCCGAGCGCATGCATGTGCTCGGGTTGAACATGTGGAGCCGAGTGCTCGGCCCCTTGGTCGGGTACTCCGGGCATTGGCGTCTTCTCGCCTGTTCCCTGGTCGGGTGTGACCGTTCCTGTGAACTCGGCAACGAAGTCGGCTACTGCCTGGGCCTTGATCGCCGTCCGAGGAACGTATTCGATGTCGAACTCCCCCAGTTCGATCGCCCATTTTGCGATGCGGCCCGACAGCTCCGGATTCTGCAAGACCTGGCGGAGTGGGTACTTCGTCGGGACCCGAACGGTGTGTCCTTGGAAGTAAGGTCTCAACTTGCGGGCGGCAGAGACGAGTGCTAGGGCTAGCTTTTCCAGGGGGGTGTACCTCTCCTCTGCCCCTTGGAAGGCTTTGCTGCTGTAGTATACGGGGAGTTGTGCTTTGTTCTCCTCTCGTACTAGGGCAGAGCTGACCGCTTTCCCGGAGACGGCCAGGTAGACGTACAGGACCTCCCCGGGTAGGGGCTTTGACAGCATCGGCGGGTTTGCCAAATACGCCTTTAGGCCCTTGAAGGCTTCTTCACACTCGCTGTCCCAGCTGATCTTCCCTGTTGCCTTGAGCACCTTGAAGAATGGGGCGCACTTGTCAGTGGATTTGGAGATGAAGCGTGAAAGTGCCGCCATCATACCGGCGAGTCTCTGGACCTCTTTCACCGTTTGGGGAGGTTGCAGGTCCAGGACCGCCTGGGACTTAGAGGGGTTGACCTCAATCCCTCTGTGGTTCACCATGAACCCGAGGAACTTTCCGGATTCTACGCCAAACGCACATTTCCCCGGGTTCAGCTTCATCTGGTACCGGCGTAGGATGTCGAAGCATTCCCGTAAGTCCTGGATGTGGTCCTTGGCGCATCTGCTCTTTACGAGCATGTCGTCCACGTAGACCTCCATAGACCTCCCGATTAGCGGGGCAAACATCTTGTTCATTAGCCTCTGGTACGTGGCTCCCGCGTTCTTCAACCCGAAGGGCATGACCCGGTAGTAATAAAGTCCTTGATTGGTGGTGAATGCCGTCTTGGCTTGGTCCGATTCGCTCAGCGGGATCTGGTTGTACCCCGAGTAGGCGTCCATGAAGCTGAGGAGCTCATGTCCCGCCGTGGCGTCAACCAACTGGTCTATTCGGGGTAAGGGAAAGCAGTCCTTTGGGCAGGCCTTGTTGAGGTCAGTGTAGTCGATGCAAACGCGCCACTTCCCATTGGACTTCTTGACCAGGACCACGTTGGCCAGCCATTCCGGGTAGGTGACCTCCCGGATGAACCCCGCGGCAAGCAGTTTTTGTACTTCCTCGTTGATGGCTTGGTACCTTTCCGGGTTGAAGGCTCTTCGTCTCTGGATCACGGGTCTGCTTGCGGGATTGACGCTCAGTCGGTGGCACATGATCGCCAGATCTATCCCGGGCATGTCCTTGTGTGACCACGCAAAAACGTCTTTGTAGCTGCTGAGGAAGCGCTCCATCTCCCCGCGGGTAACCTCGTCGATGCTCGACCCGAGCATGACCACCCTCTCGGGGTGATCTGGGTCAAGTTGGTACGGGATCAGCTCGCCCACCGGGTCTGCTCGGATCAGCTCCTCGGGCAGGCGGGGATCCAAGTCGCCGAGTAGGGCACCTTCTCCGTTCGGGGCGTCCACGTCGTCGATCTTGGTGATGGTAGCAACGGTGCTTAGGGCGCCGCTTTTGCGGCAAACCTTGTTGACCGCATCCACATAACATTTTCGCGCGGACTCCTGGCTTCCGCGGAGGACCCCGATACCGGTTTGAGTGGGGAACTTCATGGCGAGGTGGTATGTGGAGACCACTGCCTTGAGTGTATTGAGGGTCGGTTTTCCTAGGATGGCATTGTAGACGGATGGCCTATCCACCACGATGAAATCGACCATCCGGGTGGTTCTCTCCGGACCATCCCCTATGGTTACAGGGAGGCGGATTGTGCCCACTGAGTGCACGCACTCACCCGCGAAGCCGTAGAGCGGCGTCCGCGTGGGCGTGAGTACCGCTCCCTCGATCTTCATCCTGGTGAACGCGTCCATGAAAAGGATATCGGCGGAGCTGCCGTTGTCGACAAGGACTCGGCGGATGACGTTGTCGGCAACTCTTATCTCGCCGACCAGCGTGTCGTTGTGCGGGTGTAGCAATCGATCGGCTTCGTCGTCGGTGAAGCTTATCACTGTGTTCTCCTGGCGGCAGATTTTGCCTATGTGTTCAGCCATGTTCACGTATTCACCGCGGGCAACCTGCCTTGCCTCGCGGGCATAACTCCGGCGGCTACTGG
Source organism: Ficus microcarpa (assembly GCA_025413485.1). NCBI lineage: Eukaryota > Viridiplantae > Streptophyta > Magnoliopsida > Rosales > Moraceae > Ficus > Ficus microcarpa. Next base: position 20,333,407 of record CM046379.1, on the reverse strand, counting down.
CCGTGTCAACGGTGGATGCTCCGCCGAAGATGGTATGCACGATGTGCTCCGGGTCCGTGTCCGCGGGTCGGCCACTGGGCCCGGCCGCGTCCTGGGTCGCCTGGGCGGATCTGCTCGGATCGCCGGCCTTCGCGACTGCTTGGTCCACGAATTCCCGCAGGTGGCCGTCCCGGATCAACTTTTCAATCTGGTCGCGGAGTTGGATGCAGTTCCTCGTGTCGTGGCCGTAGTCCTTGTGGAAGAGGCAGTACTTCTCAGGGTTCCTCCGGGGGCGGTTGGCTCTGAGCGGTGGAGGGTCCCGGAGAAGCCCGCGCCCTGAGATCAGGGCGAGCACCTGGTCGGCGGTGGCCACCAGGGGGGTGTACTGTTGGAATTTTCCTGCCGGGGTCTTCGGGGCCGAGGTCGTTTCGGACCTTCCGCTCGAGCGCACTGCTTTTCCCTTGTCTGCTCGGCTCGGCCCCGCCCCGCTTTTTTCTGGCTTTTGGCCGGGGAGGGGTGGTTGTTCCCGGGTCGAGAATCCCCTTGCCCTCATGTATTCGTCGGCCTCGGCGTGCTTCCACGCGATTCCCCTCATGTGCGCGAAGGATGGGGGTGCGTCGTATGCGAGGGCCCACAGCAGCCGCTGATCCTGGATCCCTTCTCGGAAGGCCTGGACCAGGGCGTCGTCGGAGCACCCCTTGACTTGCATGACCCCCTTGTCAAAGCGTTCGAGGAAGTGTTTCAAGGGCTCGTTGTCACCCTGTTTTATCCCAAATAAATGGGCCGCCTCAAGCCTTCGGGCCTTCGATCCCAGGAAGGCGGTGGTGAAGGTCTCGGCCAGCTGCCTAAACGAGCCGATCGAACCGGGCCTCAGCCTGCGGTACCACTGGCGGGCGGCTCCGGTCAGCATCAGGCAGAATGCTTTGCAAAGTGCAGCGTCGTTGGCGTTTTGGATGAGCATATGCGCCTGATAGTTTTCCAAATGCTCGTCGGCGTCCGTAGAGCCATCATAGGATGCTATAGCGGGCATCTTGAACCCGCTGGGGTACGGCGATGCCATAACGGCCGGGGTGAACGGGGGGTCCACTGCCCCGACCGGCTCAAGTCCGTATTGCTGGTCTACCAGCTGGTCCAGCTGTCGCTGCATCCTGTCGAGCCTCTCTTGGTCCCTTTCTTCCTTGGTCCGCCGATCGGGGGAGCGCCCAAGGGCGCGCCTCCGCCTCAGCCCGGCGAGGCCCAAGCGATCGAACACCGATGTGCTCGCGGGCACGTCGATGACGTCTCGCCGGTCCCTTCCGGGGATTGTGTGGCGGTCGGCGGCCCCCGAACGCGCACTCACGCTACGGCGGCTTCTTGATCGTTCACGTCTCGGGGCAGCCCCTTCATCCCTGGGCGCTCTACCCGAGCTGGCTCGGTCTTCTCGAGCATCGGGCCTCTCTTTCGCGGGAGACCCGCCTCTGACCCGGGCACTCGACCCTGATCGCCTGCTTGGAGTAGACTCGGCCACCTCGGGTTGCGTTTGCGCAGCCCGGGGCGGGGGGTTTAATTGGGCATCCAAGAATGCTCGGACCATCCCGGCTAGGTTATGTACGTTCTCAGTGAGCAACTCCGTCTGGGTCGGCCTGCGTCGTGCGCGTGCTCGCGGGCGCGGCTGCTGGCGGTTGCTCGGGGAGCCCCTGCGCGTGCGATTCTCTGTTTCCTGGAAGTCCTGGCTGTCCTGGGCGTCCATGGGTATGCTGCGATCGTGCTAATGGTGCGCGTGAAGGCGTTGTGGTTGCTGGAAGGACTCAAGTTGGGCCCTCCTTCTAGCGCCAAAATGTTGATGCCAAAAATGTCTCCGGCACCAACACCCAATGCGGTCGGCTGTTCCGACCGTCCTCGCCCGTGTGCTCTGCTCGTGCTTTCGAACTCCTGCAAGACAAGAAGGAAGCACCTAGAAGTGACGGGGACACCGGTGGGGTGTCTGCCGTGGGCACTCCGATGCTTAAGTCAGAACTTGGGTCTGATGAGCGAAGGGAGAGGCAAAGTTTTGGCAAGGATAGATTGTCCGTACCTGGGATGGAGGAAAGGTCCTCTATTTATAGGCGTTTCCCGCGGGCTCGGGTGCTCGGGGCGACCCGATCGGGTCGGCTCCCTACGGCGCCCGGCGGGTGAGTAGGGGCATGGTGCCCGCAGGTCGTGGGCCAATCTGGTGGCGCCACGTGGTATCTGCCCTGCGCCAAGGACACCGGGGTGGTTAAAGCAGGTGGCGGCAGGGATGGTTCCAGCCGGTTCAGGCGGCGAAAATTCGGGAGATAGTGGTGGCAGGTGGCGGTAGGCCGTGATTTGACCCCCTGAAGTTATGGGGTGTACTTCCTGGTGGAGGGGCGGCGTACGGATGCAGGTAGGGTGCTCAACCGTGCCGAGCACATGAGTGTTTCCGAGCACTGGGAGGCGAGCCCCCCAGTACCCTGAGGGAGTGGTCGGATGTGACCCGGTCGTTGGCGGTCGGGGGTGGTCGGTCAATCCGCATCGTGCATGGTCGGCACCGGTCGGCACGCCGTAATCGAGCACATGTGAGTGGTCGGTCAAGGGTCCCCTTGGTGGTCTTAGGTAGTTTTCCCGGGCCCAACGGTGTAACCGGAGGTACCCAGGAATATGGGCGCCGCCGGGCAGGCGGCTTGTTCCCGGAGTGCAAGCACGTGCTCGCAGCGGGTAATGGCCTCAACACATCTAGTGGAGGTCAAATATCCATACACCTAGAGTATATCTACCTGCCGGGATCACTTGGAATACAACCCATCAGAGTCACCCGAGCACTCAAACCTGTGGGAAACGCTTATAAATAGAGAAATGCTTTACTCACTAAGGTATGGTCTAACTTGCCTTGCCTAAACTCTACTTCTACGCCTACTCATCAATACCCCTTATTGACTTAAGCACTAAAGTACCCTTAGCAGACACTCCACTGTGTCCCTCTTACTCTAAGGTGCTTCTATTTTGTAGGTAACTAGACAGAGCACGACGGTATAAGGCAGATCACGTCGGGTGCTCCCATATAATGTTGTGTCAAAGATTTTTGGCATCAATATTTTGGCATTAGAAGGAAGGCCATATGCCTTTCCAACATTCACTTCCCAATCATCCCTGTTCTCATTTAAGCTGCCCCTCTATAACACTTGCATACCATGTTGAGCCCATGGAAAAGCAGACCAACTAGGACAATCAGGGCCACGAGAACCCAGCCTCGACCAGTTCCCAAAACACTTGGCGAGCCCAACGCAAGCGTGGCGCATGAGCACCGTGAAAACCCACACAGACGGAGATTCTTACTAGGAATGTCCAGAACTTGACAGAAATCATTTAGAAACTCGCTGACACCTTTAAGGATTTCTGAGGGGTGCTACCCCATCCCACACAGGAAGAAGAAGCCAAAGACTCCTTACCAGCTAGGCGGTGATGATCAGCTAAGAGGTCAAGAAGCCTAGGCCTGGTGGTTGAGCATACAAGCAACCGAGGCTTGGGGGGGAACTCGAAAAGAAGGGGTCAAGACCTCGAAGAGCACAATCCGAATAATCAGTACTCAAGGAGTCGCCACAATAGTGTGACTTAGTTAGGAACTTGAGCATATTGTGAGGAATCGGTCTCCACACACCTAATTGCCTAGAGAAGAAGCGATCAACATTAGCGCGATCAAAAACTACTTCTAACGAACTTGAAACCAAAGCCTTCCTTCTTTCACCAAAAACTACAAAAACCGACTACAAGAGAAAAACGCCCAAGAACAAAGAAAAACAAGAGAGAACAAAAAGAACTTAGTGTTGTGTATTTAAGTGTGTATCAATCATGCTTGTGGAGGCCTCCTTTTATAGGCTTCAAGAGGATGTATTACAAAATCAAGTTAAGATGTTTTTAATCCAGATTAATGATAAAATTGCAATCCATTCATATTCAAAATTAATTTTGTGACTAATCTTGCACCATTAATGCTCATATTAAGCCCAAGAATAGCAACAGCTGAAGCTATTTTTTGTTGGAAAATCGAAGCCCGTACATGCTCTTTGAACAAACATTTACGTCACCCACGTCGTGCGGGCACATACATTAGGCACCTAACACATTGGGGTCGTGATTTACCCGCCCCGCCCCCCCTCAGCGAGTGAGAGAGCCTCATAGGTACACTATCTTACCCAAGTCTACAAGTGCAATCACTTATAAAGTACATCAAGCCTTTATGCCTAAGCAATAGAGGACTCCACATTCTTAGCAATTTTCCAACAAACTCCAATTCCAATGGACACACTTTAAACACCAATTTCTCATTTACCCGATTACCATTTTGTACATAAGAATATATGAATTCTATCTTCTCAAGATGAAAAACACAAATTCACAAAGATCTATTACTTTTATAAAGTGGATCCCATTCAAATTTAGATGTCAAAATCACTTCTCAAAATGGCTTTTTCCAACATAAGACACGAAAAAAGAAGAAGAAGAAGAAGATGACCATGATTTTTTACATTTCTATCAAAATTACACGATTTTTTATTTTTCTATCAAAATTGTGACCACGCATTCATGTAAACCCAAAACTTGTGGCTGGTGAGATTTCTAGAATCTTTTAGATGAATGAAATCAGACTGTACCCCGACTACTTTTATGACTTAACTGAGTTTGGCAGAAGATTGTAAATTATAAGGAGAACCAAAGTTTTGTTTTGCGAAGAAAGAAGAGTACTACAACTTAAAGTTGTTATCTTCCAGTAATAACATTGTCATTATATAATTTATCAAAAAAGAAAAAAAAAACATTGTTAATATAACATTTTCCACGGGAAAATGTGTTTGTACTTACTGTGTATATAAAAAAAAATGTTAATATATACATTTTCCATGGGAAAATATGTTTGTGCTTACTGTGTATTAAGGAAAAAAAAAAAAAACATTGTTGTTACATGTAAAGTCACAAAGGAGAAAGGACACCAAAAGGAACTAAAAAATTCAGAAATATATTTAAATGTTATACTGTTATAGGGCATTCTATTCTGCATTATTTATTAAATTAATTTTTTAACAATTGAATGTCTATCTTAAATTTTACAACGTGCAACACGTGCTCCAAGCATAGATTAAAATGTTGTATTTTTTTCTTATTTTCTAAATATGTCTTCTTTTTTTTAAAACCTTTTTTTTTTTTTTTGTGAATTTTTTTTATAAAACTTATCCCTTGTTGAAATAACTTCTAATTTCTCGAATGGAAAGGATTCCCTAATTAGATTTTTTGTCTTATAGTCCTTTAACAGAAAAAATAATAAGTTTCTTTCTAATATATAAATACATTTTACTAACTGTGATGTAAAAATTAAACCTTGATCTGAAATGCATGATAATCCAACAAATATATATCTTGTTTTGTATGCAACTACATCAGCCACTTGTGCAATATCCTTTGCACTTGATCTGCACATGGTTGTGGCTTCTATAGAAACTCTACTGTTTTGTCTTGTCTTCTCAGCCTCCTTCTCGTGGAACCATTGACCATTGATGATATATCCATCACAAGACATTGCATGGGTCTTAGGACCATGTGCAAGAAATCTCAAAGTTTCTGAGCCATTAAAAATTGAGTCTATACAAATTTGCAAAAGTAAAAATTAAAAAAAATGAAAAAAAAAAAACAATAATAACTTATGTTTGTACGTAAAATCTTATAATATCTGCACATAAAATCTTATAACACTACTACAGAATGCGGATACCACGACGG
>CM046379.1:20265133-20327580 GCA_025413485.1 Ficus microcarpa | reverse complement strand
CTACCGATACAGTGCATGGGATTCCACTGGGGGAAGAGAACATGCGAGTGTTAATCATCGTGCTAAAATTAAAAAAAAGCAGCATTACCTATACCGACGGACGAGGCAACCACTGTGGAGGATGCTGTTAATGGGTTTGTTGCTTGGCCTAAAACATTAGTCGAGCTCGACACGAGTATGAACAAGGCGAGTTGAGGCCTAGTCACGTTCCTAACCGAGCAGCTGCGAGAAAAAAACGCCAAAAACAAGTTGGAAAGAAAATGATCGACTCTCGAACTGAGGTACAACAGGTTGCGCAACAACAACAACCTTTGTTCGAATTTAATAAAATGAACAGGGCGATGAAGCCTTTGGCTTATTATACACATAATTCTATGCGTCAAGGTAATCAGATAGAGGTCCCAATTCCATACACAATCATGGGTTTTCATATGCCTGTCTTTTTGAGCTTTGACGATATTTATGAGTTCATTAATTTACAAGAAATCAGTGTGAATTGTATATTAGTCTACATGAGGTACGACATTCTATCTCTGAATTTTTTATTTTTGGATATTCTTCTATATGTCAGGTATAATAACAATTTTGATACGCTTATGCATTTATTTGGAGGAACTATGTAGGATTAATGGGCAAGCTGAGAAGTTTGTTTTTGTGTTTCCAACCTTGATCTCACCGGTGCGAGTAAATACTGAAGATGCTGGCATGAGAGAGCGAGCCAACAGTCTTCTAAACTTTTTGCATGATGCACCAAAAGGACGGTTTTATCTTGTACCACATAACAGAGGCAGACATTGGGTTTTGGGAGTCATTGACCCATGGGAGGACCTCGTCCTTATTTTGATCCTCTTCGAGATAAGAAACGAGACGATTTTACTGAACTCATGAACATGTAAGTCAATTTTAGTATGTTAATTTTTTAGTTAATCTTAATTATATGCATCTTAATTAGTTTGAACTTTACCAATTTGCTAGGGCCCTAACGGATTGGAAGATTACGGTCGGCGAAGGAATTAGAAGGAAACGAGATTGTAAAACAAAAATCTCGAACCGTCCTTGTCCTCTCCAAGAGGTAAGTGTTGAATGTGGTTATTTCGTTTTAGATTTTATGAGGGAAATAGTGTTGAATGTAATTGACGTACTTGAAAGTAAAGAATTTTTCACTTCTAGGATTTGGATTTGATTAGGGGTGAATGATGTGGCCATGTAATGCAATTCATTAATTATGACATGTAATCTTGTAATATATAATAATTAGTACGTATTTTTACTTTGATCAATGTTGTTAATATCTTAGATCGTCTCTTGAAATAACATACAGGTTAGGCTACCCATTGAAAATAAGGAAAAAAAACATTTTTTTACAGAAAAAATACACGACGGTTCGAGGGAGAACCGTCATGTAAAGTGGGACTTTACACGACAGTCCTCGAAGGAACCGTCATGTAAAGTCCGCTTTACACGACGGTCCTCGGAGGAACCGTCATGTATCATGCTTAAAAAAATTTTTTTGTTTTTTTTTCTCGTTCAAATATTTCTTGTTTCGACGATGGTTCTAAACCGTCGTGTAATATTGAGATAACACGACGGTTTTTTACTGTCGTGATATCTTTCACGACGCTGGATTACACGACAGTTATAGAACCGTCGTGTAAAGTTTACACGACGGTAAAAAACCGTCACGTAAACCGAGATTTTTACTAGTGATTAGATGTGTGAATTTGTGCTCGGTAGAGTTACTTTCATATGTTGAGACCTGGGAAGCACAATCCATAGTAATATTGAGTTCGGGAGGCTAATATAACTTGGGTAATCACTACAGTAGGGTTGCTTAATAAGTGCTTAATTGGTTGAGTTAATAGGGATATTAATTTGATTAATTTTTGCATATTTTTTACTCGGCACTCGAGAGAGAGAGTGAAATTAAAATTTGGTATCTACGATTAATGATTTGAATGAATTTGATTAACAAGCATTGAATTGGAGAGACAAAGTTAAGTCAAGTGAAATCAAAACCCCCTAGCCTCACACACCATTGAGTTTCCTCTAATCCACATTTTCGATTGCTTTTATTTTGCTTAATCTTAGTTTAATTTAATTGTCTACTTTAATTATTTGTTTCAAACCCCTTAATTTCGTTAGCTTAGATAATTGAGTCATTTTAATTGTAGTATTTAGTTAGTTTTTCTTAATTTCAATCTTTGTGGGATGATTCTCGACATATTGTCACTTTATTACTTGTGACGATTCGTTCACTTGCGAGCACACACAAAGATAAACACGCAACAACAATCGGTGCGGCATTCTCCTCAGCCATAGTCTCTCATTAATACCATGCTTTGCACAAAATTCCTATACAGTTTTTTCAAACGCAGCAAGCTGGTTGAACTTTGTATAATGTTGAAGTAATGAGACAGCCTGTCAAACTTAGATTGACCATGAGTCCATCCCGAGTGTTTGTCATTCCTAATAACTTGGTCAATATATCATTAGTCCCAACATAATCAAAACTCCTTTGTGTCTGCTGTTCACTAAAATCCCCTATAAGAATTAGAGAATATGTCATGAACCCGTAAATAAGGTTGTATAAATAATAATATCATATCGTATGGATTCTTGTACTTACTATCATATCGCCAACAATCATAAATGATGGATTCTTATGCTCTCTACTAGGTTTGACGCGCATGTCCAATCACAAATTATGTTTCGCTTGCCATTCTTTTGTCGCCTCAAACTATAGTTTAACAATTACCATTAGTAAACATAAAAGTAAAAATAACATCATTAATATACTGTGACAACATCAAACCAAGTAATTCATATATGAGTTTTGATCAAATTTCCTATAGTCGTCTTGGCCTCCCATTGATCCGTATTTGCTTATCTTTCTTAACTCACATCCTTGTTCTAATAGTTTTTTGAAATCCGACGAATGTCGATATGTAATGAATCTCTCCCAAACATCTTGACTTATGGAGAGGAAATTTTTCACCACTTTGGGTGGCTGAGTCCACACATTTTCTTCGTCAATATGATCCTAGACAAAAGTTTGGAAAAAATCATATCTAAAATTTTTGGCGGACTCTGCGCATGATTTCAAAGCTGGTTTTTTAAAAAGAAAGTTCCACAGTGAAAGAAATTATGACTTCCACCCACACTTTTTCTTTCCTTAGTGCTAAATCGACACTTCGAAAGTCAGCTATTCGTATGGGAATGTGCTCTTGAGCAAGCACTTTAATCCAACTCTGTAGTTCATCTCCCTTCTTCCCTATCGATTGCCTTTTAGGGTCGAATGAAACTTAAATTTTTATCTCTCCTTTTTTGAATAATATGGACTCGTCTCATAAGAGTTGTTCTTCATTTATCATCTTCGTCGAGATCGGATCTGGGTGTATTTGTTCGTCTTGGTTTTTCAACTTGAGAAGTCGTTGACACATCTTTCTTATCTTATGACATTTTAAATCAATCTAAAACAACTCCGCAACAAAACACGTAAAAAGCACAAAATCATGCAATAAATCATTCTACAATAAGTCACTTAAACATGTAAAAATCACACAAAATCATACGTGTGACATTTTAAATCAATCTAAACCAAATCTTAACATAATTATGTAAAAAAACACACACTACTACAGAATGTGGATACCACGACGGCGATTGCACGACAGTTATTTAAAAACCGTTGTGGAATCTGAGGCAAAAACACGGAACAAAAAGCGGTCTCCGAAAACCGTCGTGGAAGTCGAGACTTCTACTACGGGTTTTTAAAACCGTCGTGGAAATAAACCGTCGTGGAAGTATGTATTTCCATGACTTTTCTCTGAAACCGTCGTGTAAGTCTTTAATTCCACGACAATTTCAGAGAACCGTGGTGGAAGTTTCGAGGATTACATGACGGTTAAATAAAACCGTCGTTGAATTTGAGGCTTACACGACGGTTTCCATGAAACCGTCGTGGAATCATCGTCCTTTTGTTCAGACATATCAGATCGAGTAGCCCTGTTTTTCCCAAATCGATACAACAGCTGCCGTGAACAAAAATCAGATCAGATCACTCCGACAACAGTTCCATACGCCGCTGTTAGACACCACCCACCACCATCTACTGGTCGATCTTCATTCTTGTAAGTCATGATGACCGAAATTAACTCATCTTTTTGATGTTTTCCTCTATATTAATTTTTTATTTACGAACCCTGAATATTAATTTTGTTTTGTATTTTTTTGGATTGCTTTTGATATGTTAAATACTGCAAAGTGTTTAATTTGGGTTATCACAATCAATGTATTATTAGATTGGTTTTTTTTTTTTTTTTTGTAGTTTGGATTTTTAGTTTGGATATTTTAGTTAAATCCTACCACGATGTATGTTTAAAATTACAATGTATTTTTATTTTGGATTTTTTAGTTAAATAACCCAGGCCGGTTTTGTAATTGTATTTGTAGTTTTGTTATGTTTTTTGGATTTTTGTATTAAATATATTGTTTATTTAATTAATGCATGTGCCGGGAGTATTTATATATAACGTAACTAATTAAATACAAATGATATTCATGAATGCAATTTAAACGTATGCACACCTTGACTTCGAGAACTAATTTGATTTATTGGTTTAGGATTTGCCCGCAAATCATGTATAGGAAATGGATGTGGTTTGATAGATTGACTAAAGCATATGAAGATGGTGTTGAATAATTTTTGTCATTTGCCAAATCTCATACACAAGACGATAAGATTCGGTGTCCGTGTCAAGTTTGTGGTAATCATAGATCCCATTCCATTGATGATGTTAGAGGGCATTTGCTCGTTTATGAGATTATTTGTTCTTACCAAACATGGTATTTACATGGCGAAGATTTTATCCATATTAAGTATACATTGACTAGTACTAAAGATAAAGAGCCTATAGTTGAGGAAAACGTTGGTGATAATATGTACAATATGGTTAATGATTTGGAAGAAAACTTTGTGCACCGTCCGGAGTTATTTGAGAAAATGATTAATGATGCCGAAACGCCTTTGTATGTCGGGTGTACAAAATATACAAAATTAGGGGCATTGGTTAAATTATGGAATATGAAAACATCGAGAGGGTGGACGAATTCTAGTTTCACGACTCTTTTAGCTTTTCTAAAAGATGTTTTACCGGATGATAACAAAGTACCACCTAGTATGTACGAGGCGAAGAAGACGTTGAGCACGTTGGGAATGGAATACGAGAAGATACATGCTTGTCCAAATGATTGCGTGCTTTACCGGAGAGAATATGAAGAGTTAGATGAATGTCCGGTTTGTAATGAGTCAAGATGGAAGAAGGGCAAGGTGCCATCGAATGGTAGTAAAGGAGTGTCGGTGAAAGTGTTATGGTACATTTCACCAGCTCTACGTTTCCGCCGTTTATTCCATAATACACAGCATGCTAAGAGTTTGACATGGCATCATGATAAACGTGTTGATGGTGGCAAGCTTAGGCATCCAGCCGACGCACCGCAATGGAAGACCTTTGATGACAATCATCCAGATTTTAGTACAGAACCAAGGAATTTACGTCTCGGTTTGTCGACGGATGGAATGAACCCGCATAGTAACATGAGTAGTCGGCATAGTACCTGGCCGGTCATACTTGTCAACTACAATCTCCCTCCAGACATTTGCATGAAGCAGAAGTTCTTGATGTTGACATTATTGATCTCAGGCCCTCAACAACCGGGGAATGACATTGATGTTTACTTGGCACCATTAATCGATGACCTAAAAAGGTTGTGGGATGATGGTTTACAAGTAAGAGATTCTTACCGAGGAGATACGTTCAATCTTCGCGCAATGTTGATTTGGTCAATTAACGACTTTCCTGCACTAGGCAACCTATCTGGTTATCCTGTGAAGGGTGCTATAGGATGCCCCGTTTGTATGAAGAAAACATCTTCCATCCGGTTGAAAAACGGTAGGAAAACCATTTACCTTGGTCACAGGAGGTTCTTGCCGAAAAATCATCGATATCGCAAACAGAAGAAGGCTTTTGATGGCAATACCGAAGAAAGATCTGCTCCTCGGATTTTGACTGGCGAGGATGTATATGAGATGGTTAAAGATGTGAAGGTAGTTTTGGGAAAGAGGAAACGTAAGGATCAAGTTGTCGATGGACCCTGGAAGAAGAAGTCAATCTTCTATGAACTTCCATATTGGAAATCACTTTATGTGCGTCATTGCTTAGATGTTATGCATATTGAGAAAAACGTATGTGAATCAATAGTGGACACGTTGCTTGACATTCCGAATAAGACTCAAGATGGTGCAAAGGCTAGGTTGGACCTTCAAGAGATGAAGATTAGAACGAATTTGCTTCTCGAGAAAAGTAAGAACGGTACTCACTTACTGCCAGCAAAGCACACATTAAGTAGACACGAAAAGAGAAAGTTTTGTGAGTGGCTTGCTTCTGTGAAAGTGCCAAGTGGGTACTCTTCCAACTTTAAGAGGTTGGTGTCGATGAAAGATTTGCGGCTCGTTGGAATGAAAACACACGATTGTCATATCTTGATGCAACAATTATTACCTCTTGCTTTGCGGGGAGTTTTAACAAAAGATGTGAGATACTCAATTACGAAGTTATGCTCATTTTTCAATTCAATATGCTCGAAGGTAATTGACCCAATGATGCTAGATTCGCTACAATCGGAATTGGTTATGACATTGTGCCTGCTTTAGAAGTATTTCCCACCAACTTTTTTTGATATAATGATCCATCTATGTGTGCACTTAGTTCGGGAAGTTAAGTTATGTGGCCCGGTGTATTTGAGGTGGATGTATCCTTTTGAAAGGTACATGAAGGTTTTGAAGGGATACGTGAAGAACCGGAATAGGCCGGAGGGTTGTATAATGGAAAACTACATAGCCGAGGAATCAGTTGAATTTTGCTCTGAGTATTTGTCCAACAAGGACCCAATAGGGTTGCCAACAAGCGAGCTGCATACCTCGAAAGGACTATCCATCGCCGTTCATTCATCAGTAAATCAAGATGAATGGGAAAAAGCTTATTTGTATGTTTTGCGCAATGCTAAGGAAATGGAGCCATTCTTTCAGGTTCATATGACGGAAGTAAGAGCTGGGAATCCAAGAAAAGGAAGAAGTGAAAAGTGGATTCAAGATGAGCAGAATTGGACATTTCGGGAGTGGATAAGAAAATATTTGCATACGAAGCGTGGCGTTTCACAAGACGTAATAAAGCTATCCAGAGGTCCGTCATCGATAGTCACAAGATATACATCGTACCTTATCATTGGCAACTCCTTCTACGCTTGGGACAGAGATGAGAAGCATCCCGTACAGAATAGTAGTGTCACCCTTCGGGCTGAGTCTATGCATATTTCATCCGCAAAGGACAAGAATCCGGTATATAGTTCCATGAATTACTTTGGGTTCATTGAAGATATTTGGGAACTTGATTATTGCGGCTTGCGAATAGCACTCTTTAAATGTAAGTGGGCTGACAATAATTATGTTAAGGTTGATAGTGACGGCGTGACAGTGGTGGACTTTAGGCGATTGGGATACAAAAATGATCCTTTTATCATGGCGTCACAAGTGGTACAAGTATTTTATACAACGGATCCCGCAAATTTAGAGTTATCTTTAGTTGTGCCAATGAAGACAAGAATAATCCGGGATGGCCAAGAAGATATTGACGATTGCACCGACATTCCATCATTTACAACGGGTTTGCCACCGGTGGAGGAGATTGATGATTTTGACGATAATGTTTCACACTTACTTCGATTGGACGTCGAGTGGACACGTGTTGAGAAGCCCAAAAAAGAGCAGAAAAAAAAAACTTAACAAAATATTTTATTTTCTTAAGTACGTTGTAAACATTTAGATACGGTTTTTTAATTACGCACATTATATGAGAACCATATATCCATGCAAATATGTTTGGAATCAAATAACAATCCGGAATGAATGATTGCACAACATAAGGTCTGCATATTTAAAGGGATTATATTAACAATTTCCAACAGTTATAATCGTAAATTTCAGAAGTACGACGACAGTTAATTAAAAAAGCCGTCGTGGTATATAATATACCACGACGGTTTTCCTGTAAGACCGTCGTGGTATATACAGTTGTGGTACATAACCCTACAATAACTGTTTAGTCCAAAGAACGTCGTGTAAAATCAACCACGACGGTCGTTATTGCAAAGACCGTCGTGGTAGAGTGGAAAAATTAAACTACCACGACGGTCTTTTTAGTTGACTGTCGTGGTAGAGAGGAGAAAATACTTAAATCTATCACGACGGTCTTTTTAGTTGACCGTCGTGTTAGAGTAGTTGAATAAATCAACTATACCACGACGGTCTTTATATTTGACCGTCGTGGTATTTTTACTACCACGATGGTCTTTACATTTAACCGTCGTGGTACATTATTTACCACGACGGTCTTTTTTGAGAACAGTCGTGGTATCTTGTGTACCACGACGGTTAAATATGAACTTATCACGACGGTTTTTAACCAGGACCGTCGTGGTAGATTGTTTTAGCGATAAGTTTTGAAATTTTCGTAAATTGTTCAACTTTTTGAATCCTTTTAATAAAACCTAAAAAGCTGCAAAACTCTTCCTTACCCAGTATATTGCCTCTCTGAAACCCTCAAACTCTCTGAAAAACTGTCTGAAACCTTCAAACTCCGACACATCGTCCAGCACTCACCAAGGGTTTCCTCCATTCTCCGACGCCATCCACCACCCACGACCGTGATTTCGGACTTTCTCAATCTCTCTCGCCGACCACAACCCACCCTCTACTATCCGGTAAGTTGTAATGCATATTCCTTACGGGCTTTTGACTATAGGGGTAATTTCGGTCCACTACGACGGTATTTTGTTGATTGTTTTTGTGATTTACATTGATTTGAAATGGTTGGGTAAGGCTCTGATTTGTTAAACATTTTTACTTCAATTCGTCGTTGGTTTTTCATTTTCAAGTTGTTTCAATTGGTTTCGGTTTTCCAATTTTTCCGAACAATATATGTGGTCTTTACTCCTAAAGCTTCATCTCTGATGTCCAATGATTTTTTTTTTTGGTGAATCTCCATTGTCCATTGAGAATGATGAAGTGGGAAGATTCTCCAAAAACGATCAGTTTCAACCGAATTAAAAATTTTAGCTTTGGATGTCAATTTCAGTGCTCTGATATTTTGATGTGATTTTTGTAAGTTATTTCTTGGAAACTTGGTGGAGGAGGAAAGTCGGTATTATTTGGAATCATTTTAAGTGAACTGTTGGGGAAGATATCAGTCCATAACATATATACATGTATACGTGAATATATATATATATTTAGGAGAACTTTTTTATCCGTCACTGTCAGATTGTCAAATGAGAAAATTCTTTCTATTTCACTGTAGTTTTAGATTGATTTACAATGTCAAAAGATCACGAGGAGGAAGTGTCAACCCAAACTCAAATTGGAAAACCACGAAGAACCAACTCTTCAAGATTCAATGCCGACGAGGAGGGAAAACGAAGAGCAACGCTTCTTAAAAGAGTGCACATTGTTCGGACGAGGGGAGAACGAATTCAAGTTAGGTTTGACTCAAAAGGCCAACCAATAGGCAAGGAAGGTGATGAATTACAGAGTTGGATTGGAGTGCTAGCTCAGGAGCACATTCCAATTTGGATTGCTGATTTCAGAAGTGCTGATTTGGAACCGAGGAAAGAACGAGTGTGGTTGGAAGTTGTAACTTCATTCACGGTTGATGAATCGCACAAAAGCAAGTTTTGAAGTCCTGCGGAGAGTCAGCTAAATGTTTTAGATATGATCTTTACCAAGCAGTTGTTAGGGATCATATTGATAAAGAAACTGTTTGGCAACGACCGGCCAAAGTGGTGAACAATTATCCAACCATTAGCCAGAACATTGGGAAAGGTTTGTTGCCTATCGACGGACGGCAGATTTCAAGAGGCTATCCCAACAAGGAAGCGAGATAAGGAAAAAGAGCAAATACGGTTCAACCACAGGCCGAGACGGCTATAGGAAACGTGATCAAGAAATCGTAAGTTAATTAATTGGATACAAAAAAGATTAAAGTCTGGTTGGAAAATTTTTTTATTGCTTGTGTTCTTTATGTTTACTAACTTTAATTACTAAATTGCAGCTCGAGAAGACGGGGTAGTTTGCGGATCGATCTGTTGTTTGGCGGGACACGCGGCTCAAGCCCGATGGAGAGTATAAGAATCCATCGATTAAAATTATCGGCGATGCAATAGTAAGTCAACACGTTTCCTATTTCAAATAAAGAGTAAGATTGTCTCTATTATATTTACGGGCTCAATAACATATTGTGTAATTGTTATAGGACGAACTAACACAACAAGAGACCCAAGGAAGCTTCGAATCCGGGGTACAGAAGACATCTTGACACGGTCTTTGGGCAATCTCAAGCATTCTGGTCGGCTTCGTGAGCAATCTAAAGTCACGTTTATGAAGCGACAGCTGGCTGCATTGGAAAGGACGGTGCAGGAACTTTGTGCAAAGCATGGTATCGACCGTGAGACGATGGCCGAGAAGGCAGCCCAACCTACTGTTGATCAGCACAACAGTTTCAAGGCGAGTTGCACCCTCAATGAGAATGAAGCCAACGCGTTGGATTCGCAGCCCATGCCTAATGCAAGTAAGGAATGCCAGGTATTTCTTACTGATTTTATTAATGGTTGAAAAGTTTTGGTTGCTATAGACAGGGTATACATGGATTGTGTTCCAACCGACACAGTCCATGGGATTCCTTTGGGCGAGGGGAATGTGCGGGTGACAATTAGTGTCCCCAAAATAAAACGTGCACTCCTTCCGATTCCGACGAATGAAGCCACGTGTATTAAAGAGGATGTCGGGGGGTTTGTTG
Organism: Ficus microcarpa; assembly: GCA_025413485.1. Lineage (NCBI taxonomy): Eukaryota > Viridiplantae > Streptophyta > Magnoliopsida > Rosales > Moraceae > Ficus > Ficus microcarpa. Next base: position 20,316,673 of record CM046379.1, on the reverse strand, counting down.
CTTACCCCGAAAATTCGTCGTGCTTCAGAGCAGTTTAAGCCAGGCCAGTCGAGGTCCCAGTCAAGTTCCCGACCCAGAAACACAGGGAAGGAAACGAATGAAAAAGAGAGCCGGGAGGAAAAAACTGCAGTCACAACCGGAGGTACAACAGCAAACGGCAGAAGACGTACCTACGTTGGACATCAATGAAATTCCCTCTGAATTGAGACCACTGGCTTATTACGCACAAAGTTCCTTGGTTGACGGTGACTAGATTCCGTGCCCACCACAACATTCCGATGATATGCCCATATATATTGGGTATGAAGATGTATGACATTTCTTATCCTTTAAAGAAATCAGTGCAAGCAATATAATGGTTTACATCAGGTAATTGTTTTTTCCTTAAACAATACTTAATTATTGTTCCAATTAGCAAGAAAGATAGATATATATGTTGATTTTGCACGCGTAACAAGTTTGACTTAATATTTTGCAGCTACTTATCGGATTGTTGTGCAAGAGCTGGATTGGATCGACGAATCGAGTTTATTTCTCCATTCCTTGTCTCGCCAGTTCAACAGAATGTAGATCGCGCAGCCTACATTCGAGAAAGAGCCGACAATATCATCCGGATCATAAGAAATGTACCAAGGGGACGGCTTGTTCTCATGCCATATAATAGAGGCCAACATTGGGTATTGGCTGTTATTAATCCATGGGATGACTTCGTCCTCTATTTTAATCCTCTTGGAAACGATCCGGGTGAAGATTTTCAACAGCTAATTACGTTGTAAGTATAACTTTGATGTTTATAGTTCCATGATTTGACATTCCATAATTGTTGTTCCTTATGTATTGATATTTGTTAAATTGTTAGGGCACTAAACGATTGGAAATTGCTGGTGGGACAAGGAATAACAAGGTGACGCAACTGGAAGACGTTGATTCAGACTGCTCGATGCCCATACAGCAAGGAGATGTGCAATGTGTCTATTTTGTCTTGGGGTTCATGCGAGAAATAACGTTGAACGTCGATGGACTTGCCTCGCTGCAAAACAAGACTTCTTATACTGAAGCTGAATTGAATTCGGTTAGGCAAGAGTGACTACATATGTCATGAGCCAGATACAGAATTGACAAAAACATATTGAGAACAATATTGTATAGCACGATTTAGTTCAAAATTTTGTATAGCATTATTTTATTCTTTGTAATGTAATTTTTTCATGTCATGAATGAATGAACAGGAATGAATGAACTGGTATTCAATTGAACGAATAAATATTTTTTTTTTTGTATAGGTTAGAACCTACCACGACGGTTTTATAAAAAAACAGTCGTGGAAATCAGTATACCACGACGGTTCATTACTAGAACCGTCGTCATATTTCAAATACCACGACGGTTTCTTTCATAACCGTCGTGGTAATCTTAACTAACACGACGGTAGTCTACAAAACCCGTGGTGGTAAGGCTTGTACCATAACGCTCTTTCATTGAGACAATCGTGGTAGATCGACTTACCACGATGGTTTCCAGTTAGAACCGTCATGGTAGTTGCACTAAATAATAATTTTTTATCTTATTTTTTCCATATTACACGACGGGTAAATAACCGTCGTGGAATCTGTAAAGATTCCACGACTCTGGATTCCACGACTGTTAGAGAATCGTCGTGGAAATATTACCACGACGGTTAAAAACCGTCGTGATATCCACATTCTGTAGTAGTGACACAATCATACAAACAGGTATTTTGTCGAACATGTAATATGCAAAAACATAAATCACAAAATCAACACTTTTTTTTTTTTTCCAGAAAACAATCTAAACTAAATCCTCACCCAAACATTTTAAATCAATCTAAAACTAATCCTCACCCAAACATGTAAATGTTATACAATCGGACAAAATGTCCGGACACGTAATATGCAAAAAAATAATCAAGTTAGCACAACTTTTTTTTTTTCCGGAAAACAATCATCCAAAATCACAAACACAATCAACCAAATGGTTTTCAAAATCATAATATGTGTAGCGCAAGAGAGAGATATTTACCAATTCCACAGATGTGGGTGAGGGCAGTGTGATAGCGAGGTAGGCGGCAGATGATGGGTTTCGAGGAAGAGATTGGAGAGAGGAGTCGCGGCGGAGATGGAGGCGAAAGATAGAGGGTGAGGGGGCAAGAGAGAATGGAGGGAGGGCGGTAATGATTGGAGGTGAGGTAGAGAGGGAGAGACGCGAGAGATAATGGAGGGAGGCGTCACGGCGGAGGAGATGGGTTTCGAGGAAAAGATTGGAGGCGAGAGTGAAAAAGGCGCGAGAGAGAATGGGCTTCGGGAGGGAATGCGGTGTTTTTTTTTTTTTTTTTTTTTTTTAATAATTTGTGCTCTAAAACACATAGCTGAAAATCCCAAAAAAAAGTGAAAATTTTTTTAAAGACAGTCGAGGAAAATTCCTATTTTCACAAATTCACCTCTACATTTTTTTCCCCGTACCAACAACAACCCTACTGCATTTCACATTGTATCTAAAATAATTTTCCAGTAGGTTTCCTATAAAGATACACATGTTCATCCGTAAGCACACATTTACCCCTATTTTTTTTTTTTTTTACTTACTTTCATTATGCCTATAAACCTACATACAATTACCAATCCACCCTACTTTTAATTAAAATATATTATCCAATTCTTACGTTCAACCTCCATATTCTGACTTCCAGCCTACATGTTACAGTGACAGTGTCCGTCCTCTCAACACATGTTCATTGGCTAACACAAAAAAAAAAAAAAAAACAACGTTGGTGCCGTTTTTCTTCCACCACTGGAAATAGAGGTGGTAATTCGGGCCACCCGGCCCGATTCCGATAGGTTATTTTAAAAATTCAGGCCGGCCCATTTAAAATACGGGCCAGCCCGGCTCGAATTTTTGAAATGTAAGCCCAGCCCAACCCAACCTGCGCGCTTAGAGCAAGCCGTGAGCGGGCCGAGCTGGGCTCGGCACAATTTTTTAAATTTTTATTTAATTTTATTTTTTATTTGTAATTTTTGAATAAATTTGTATATTTTTTATAATTTAATAATTTATCTTAATATTTTATCTTAGATAAAAAATAAAAATTTTATACTTTGTTAAAAATATTTTATTTATATTATTTATATTAATTTTTATATTTATATTTATATTATAATTGCTTAGTTAGTACTTAATAATTATTATATTGTTAGTTAGTTAACTTAATATTATAATTATACTTTTAATTTTAGTTGTTTAAGATTATAATTAAACTTTAATTTTTTAATTTTTATTTTATTATATATATAATAATTTTTATTTATTTTTTTTATTTTTTAAATAACGAACGGGCCGAGCCGGCCCATCGGGCTTAAATATTTGGGCCGGGCTTTTACCGGGCCCATAAAATTTGGGCCAGGCCGGGTCAGGCCACCGACATGGCCTAAATTACGGGCCGCGGATCAGCCCGTTTGATCCGGCCCAAATTTCCACCACTAACTGGAAATGAGACTTTTTCTCTAAATATATATGTAGATATATATATATTGAAACAATTATTATCTTTTTCGCTATTGTGGTAAAGCTAAAACCCATAAATGATGAGTCGACAATTACTAAGGGTGTCCCCTTTATTTATATGTGACAATTGAGAAGAACTTAAAGGTTAGTTTGAAGCACTTCATATGCTTCCCTGGAAGAACTCTGAGCTAATGGGCAATTGTTGTTATGTTGCCGAGTGTGTCGAATTTCCTACTTAAGATTTACTCAATGGTGAGTAGCTCAACATTCTGATACTGAAACGTGTGAAGTCACAATCAACTTTGATGATAAAGTAATAATAGTTACTCCTACGTAGTAAATTTTCACGGCCAAAACCAATTTTATAAGTTTAGTTCAAAATTAAAATGCATTTTTATTAAATATGGCTTTCTCGAGTACAAAATCAAATTTGAATAGTGGTAGGAATTAAAAGGGAACATCAACAGCTTCTTGAAAGAAAAAAGGGATTCAAACCGATACACTGGATTAAATCCTGATAGTCTGAGTAATCAATCTTGTCTAATTATATTCCTATTCTATTTTTATTTTTTAAAGCATTAGTATGTAAGATGCTTTATTTTGCTTTATCAAAAGTTATTAAATAAATCATTGACTAGATGACCCAATGAAGAATAAGAGGATCCACCTTCCATAACAACCTTCCTACTCTTCTCACTCATCTCTTTTACCCTCTTCCTCACATCACTATCATGCAACATCAACCTCATGATCCCCTCCTCAATCTCTTGGGCTCCTACAACCGTCCGACCATTATCACAATAAAAACCACTCTTATAGTCCAACTTAATCTCCACCAACAATCCTAATTCCTTGACCATCTCAAATGCATTCAAATGTTGCTCCGCATACAATGGAAGAGTAGCGATGGGAACCCCAAACCATATGCTCTCTAGTACAGAATTCCAACCGCAATGCGACATGAATCCTCCGATCGCCGGATGCGATAATATGTCTACCTGTGGGGCCTAACCTATGACTTTCCCTCTCTTCGCCATCCAATCGATGAAAGCCTCCGGCAAGACTTCCCTTGGATTTTCATAAACCCCCGGGGACTCGTAAGTCAAGTTCTTAGCCTTTTGTGGAGGCCGGCGTAGGGACCACAGGAATCGGAGCCCACAATGCTCAAGCGCGTGGGCAATCTCTTTCACTTGATCCTCATGCAAGCTTCCCATGCTCCCGAAGCATAGGAACACCACGGAGGAATTAGGTTGATCATCAAGCCACTTTAATGTCAAGTGGGTCCCACTCGACAACATGCTGATGCTGATGTAAGCCCTATTCAGGTTCAACACGGGTCCCACGGGATACACCTTAGGCAACACCCCATCACAGAGGGAAGTGATCGCATGGGATTCCAACTCCTGAAACGAATTTACGATAATACCCTTGACCTCCCTCGTCCTTCTGGTGTGCTGGTGGAGAAAGGGAGCGCAACTCTTTTCCACCACCAAGTACGGCAGGGCACTGGCCGGAACCGGCAGGAGAAAACCCGGAACGGCTAACTTGGCGTCGGGATCGTTCTTGAACTCGGTGGCGTCCATGTCATGCTCGTCTTTCCGAGATTGGAGGAAGAACATGAGGCCGAGGAACGCCGCGCTGCTGGCGTAAAACATGTAAGTGGGTGCGCCGAACTCGTTGGCCACGTCAATCATGGTGGTGCAGAACATGTCGATGACGAACCCCGCGAGGCGAGGCGAGCCCGGTCGACTGGAATTGGATCGGACGATCTCGGCGACGACGTTTCTGACTTGAGCTTTCTGGCTCTCAATGAACAAAGTCTTGACGAAACCGGGGTTGGTCTCCGCTGAGGAGTCGTAACCGTCGAGCTTGGAGAGGTCGATGAACTCGATTCTCTCCGACATGCCGGTCGGGGCAAGGCCGAAAGGTTGTCGAGGTAGGCAGAGACATCAAGTTGAGATGGTAGCCTAATGAGTATCATTGTGACCGACAGGGGGTCGTCGCGGTCGATCAGACGGTTCGCCATCTCCACCGCCGTCACCAGGTGGCCCATACCCGGTGATGGGATGAATATCAGTTGTGCGGAAGATTTCTCTGCCGTTTTTGTGATCTCAGTCTTCACTTTTGATCAGCACTAGCTTATACCTTGTCCCCAATACCAAGAGTTTATGCTTTTTACGTCTCTATATGCAATCATTGCATTATTCGTTCGTAAAATAATATTTTTATTATATCTTTGAAATATATTGTTGTTATCCACAGAAAGTTGCTCGTGTCTTATCGCTTTGCCGGAACACATTTTATCTTGCTTAACCTTTTTCTCCTGTTCTGTCGGCATGCTATGTCGATTCCTAGACTAGATAATTTTGTATAGGTTTCACTTTTTTTTTTTTTAGTTCCCTTTCAATCCAATAAGTAAAGCCCCAATTATTTGATATACGATACGTGCATGGTCCAGGCTATTATTTTGGAGTAATAATATCTTTGGAGAAAACGTTACTGCCGGGTTGGACCATCTAGCTGCGGACGTCACATTGTTATTTTGTCTTGTCTGTGGCCGCTTGTGGCTGCAGATTTCCTTCATGTCCGCAAGTGAAATTGAGAGAAGAAAATATCTTGGGTCGCTTCTTTTTCGTTCTTTTTTTCTTTTTGGAAAATTCGATTACAGGAGCTATTTTTTTCGCTGTTGATAATTTTAACTGTTATATTAAATTTTTAACAGTTTAATGTTCAAACAACTGTAAATAATTTTGTTTAAATTAATTTTTCTATGATAATTTTGTCTACAAATAAGAGCATCGTAAATTTCTAACGTAGACACCAACATTTTATACATACCAAAAAGCAGATCTTGACAACGAGAAAAATAAAATGCTTGAGCCCACTTCATCAGCAAAATAGGGGGAAAAATGACAGTATAATAGGGAAGTATGTAGGCATAGCAAATGATATAGCTAAGAATTCAACTCTATTTCTTTTCTTTTCTTTTTTTTTTTTTTTTTTTTTTTTAATGTCCCCCGAGTTCCTAACCCACCCTCTTCTCCGGCCACCTAATCAAGATGTAATTTGTCCTAATATTATTGGAAAGATGTGAAATCAATATTGTTAAACACCATAATTAATAGAAGTTAAATAGATTTGTAGACTTCGTACCATGTGGTTTTTACTTTTCCACATTTGATCTTGGTTTGGTACTCTCCCACGCTATATGGTTATATATAAAGTATATCACGTCAATTAAAAAATCAGGTTAATTAAATATATGTTATAATATAATTGAAAAGATATGAAAGGAGACATTTATTAGACAATAAACAAATATTTTGAAGAAATCAATATTGTTAAACACTACAATTAATAGATTTTAAACCTATTTGTAGACTTCGTACCATGCGGTTTTTACGTTTCCACATTTGCCCTTGGTTTGGTACTCTCCTACGCCATATTGTTACATGTAAAGTCAGGGATTTACTTATTCTCATGGACGGAGGGAGGCTTACCCTCGAGAAGGGGGCATATGTCTCCTTTAGATTTTTGACAATTTCCCTTTGACCCCTTAATTGAAAAAAAAAAACAAAAAACAAAAAATTCAATGGAGCTTTATAATTTTCCTAAAATAATGAAATAGTTTTACAATTTTATCCTTTATTTATCCTTCTAAAATTAAATTAAAAAAGAAGAAAGAGTCAAATAGCATATTTAGAAACTCTAATTTAAAATTAGAACATAATTTTTAAAGAGGGCAACTGTATGACTGTAAAATTCACAGTTTTAAAAATTAAATAAAAAAGCAACTATATTACTATAAAAATTCACAATTTTTGAACTCTAAACTTTAAGATAGAATTAAATTCTGTAACAAGTTTAGTTTATTTAGGAAAAAAATCAAAAGATACAAATAAATGAACATAGTAAAAGATTTTTACATTACAGTTTTAGTATAAATTATCTTTTACAGTTTTAGCATAAAATTTAGTTTAATTTACGTCCCCTTTGAAAATAAAAAATCTTACTTCTGATATTTATTATTACAGTAAGATAAATAAATAAATAAGGGGGTGTTTGGTATGTTAGTTTGAGTTGAAATATTTTAGTTGTAATAGTAAATTTTTTTGAATTTTCAGAAAAGACAAAAAACTTTTTAAGAAAAAGACAAAAACTTTTTAGGAAAAAGACAAAAAAAAGTTTAAAATGAGTTAGAAATGATACTTTTGCCAAACTCCCCCTAAATAAATAAATAAAAAGGAAGATGAGGGACACAAGCTTAAAATTGAATTAAACTCTATTACAAACTTGTTTATTGAGGAAGAAAAATCAAAGATTCAAATAAATGAATATGGTAATAGATTTTAATTACATTACAGTTTGAGTATAAATTATTAGTTTAGTATACGTCCACTTGAAATTTAAAAAAAAAAAAAAAATTTCTGTCTTCCACTTTTAACTATTACGGTTAGATAAGTAATAAAAGGATGGTAACTAATTAAGTCAAGGATACAAATTCATGTAACGAACAGACTGATATAAATTAATTTGTCTTCTGAAAATCAACTCACTTATATCATAGAATCATTTACGAAGTTACATTTAAAATAGTATTTTTCAGATTTTCTTGAAAATGAAAAAGCTGAGCTTTTATCAATTGAAAAAGGAGGAATCAAACATAACAACTCTAGAGACAATATATATAAATGGTGAGAAGAAACTAAATCCCTCAAATTTATTAAAAATGAGAAACAAAAACAAAAACAAAAATCCAAAATTCAATCTCATACGCAAAGAAAAAAAAATTAAAAAAATTAAAAATAACAATCTTTCAGACACACTCAAGCAAAAAAATAATTAATGTTATCACTATTAAATAGTATTTTCATAGTTAAATTTATGTTATTTTATACCTGACTCCTTGTAGTAATATATAATATTTGCTTTTGAGTTAGTGTTATGTATGATGTGCTCGTGTTGTTAGTTTAATAATTTTCCCAAACAAATATTTAAGAAAAAAAATCCGAAATATAATAAAAAAATCAGCACATAAATAAGAGTGTAATTATTAGAGTTTGAACATAAAAATCTCTTGTTCTCATAAGATATTAGTTTATCAATTTTCTCAAAAATTTAACTCGATAAAAGACATATTAATAATAATTTTATATTTCAATATATGTATATGTATAACGATATAAAATAATTTCTACGGGACATTGAACTTTTATAACCATACATGATACATGTACGTAGGTAGTTCCAAGTATTGCAATTAATCTCAACCACCAAACGATCAGATTTGGACAGAGCGTCTGGAACACTCGTAATCTTAGCTACGCGTACAAATTGTGGTTCTGAAACGAGCACATGAAGTTTTCACGGCCCAAGGGGCCATCTTCTTTCTCGATCATCTCGTCCCCTTCCTCTCCATCAATTTGCTCCATAAATCTGTGAAAAGAATGTGGTTGCCAGCAAAGCCATGACGTCACTCACTAATATTACTTTTTTATTGTTATTTTATATATACGTGTGTGCTCCGACTCCGATGTACATGGGGACCAGTGGGGGCACACCCACCGGGGAAATTGAAAAAAAAAAATTTTAAGTGAATTTTCATTTGTACCCTCAATTATTTGATCTTTTTAATAAAAATGGGCTTTGTGTAATTTTAGTTGACTAAACGGAGGGACCTTGTTTCCCAAGCACATTTTTTATTTTACCTTTTTCAAAAAAAGACCAAATCAGCATTCTTTTCAGATTCTCCGATGTCCTTTTTCTTTCTCAGTTTACCGTACTTTCTTTTCACTTCTTTTCTTTTTCTTTTTTTCTTTCTACTTTTTCCCTTCAGCTGCTTGCTGCTCCATTGTCCTTTCTCTGCATTGTCCTTTCTCTGTTGTCTTCACTCCTCTGGCTCCATCCACGTCACACAAAAACTTCAAAATTAAAACTTCAAATATTAACCGATGCTGTTCACTTTATTTATTTGTTTTTCCCTCCTTTCTTTCTTCCGTCACTTTGAACGAGTTGCCTAATTCATCATCTTAGATGGGCTTTTTTTTTGTTTTTTTTTTTTTTTGGGCTTGTATTTGGGGGACTTCCCTTGAGATCCCTACTCATGTATTTTCTAATTTTGTTTAATGTCGTTATTTCCTTTTACAATAAAAAAAGTATATAATATCATTAGATTTATTTTTTAAAATTTAATAAGTTTTTTATTTTATTGTTATATCTATCTATTTATTGTTTTAGATACGAAGATTATGTCTTAACTTTATTGTGTATTTGTATTAAAAATTTTTTTTACTTTAATTTTTAATGTGAACTACTTTCTAATATTCAAAAGTAGTTTTAATTTTTAAATGACAACTTAGATTATGTATATTGAGAAAGATATTTTTGTTAGCATTGAAAACAAGACTATCATGAAACTATTTTAAAGCGTTAAATCTTATCGGACACAATTGTAATTTGTTACTCATAATATGAAAGTTGTAGTTAATGAAAAAAAAAAAATTTTTCTGGAAGTTTGAAAATTTAAATTTTGGTCTTTAATTGGACCCACTGAATTTAAATTATGGATTTGTCATTGTGTGCGCCTATAAACATAAAACATACGATACACGAGAGGCAGTTATATATCCAAAAATATACTCTCTAGCTAAGTGAGAACGAGGAAGATGATAAGCCAATCGGCAGAGCTGGTTTTCGTCCCTGCTCCCTTTGCGGGCCACCTCGTATCGACGGTGGAGATTGCCAAGCACCTTGTGGCTCGTGACTCTCGTCTATCCGTCACCGTCCTCATCATCACCTTTCCACTTGCTTTCAATGTCCGCTCTCCCACTAAATCATTCGTCTCTTCTTCTGCTACTTCTGTTTCGCAACGCATCAAGTTCGTCGACCTGCCGGAGAGCCCGATCGACGGCGCCGACCTCACTTCATTCTTCGAGAAGAAGAAGCCGCTTGTCCGAGACGCCGTCCGCAAGCTCGTCGACTCCAACTCGGGTAGTCCAGACTCGCCGCGTCTCGCCGGGTTTGTTGTCGACGTGTTCTGTACCACCATGATCGACGTCGCCGATGAGTTCGGGGTTCCGTCCTACGTGTTCTACACGTCCGGCGCTGGGTGTATTAGCCTTGTCTCACATATGCGAACCCTAATCGACGAGCATAACATGGACAGCACCGACTTTAAGGACAAACCGGATTCGGAGCTTCTAGTACCCGGTTTCGCCAACCCGATTCCGGCTAAGGTCTTACCCGGTTTCTTGTTCGATAAGGTCGCGGCTCCCTCGTTTCTCAATCACCACACGAGGATGAGAAGTTCGAAGGGTATTTTGGTAAATTCGTTCATGGAGCTAGAATCGAACGTGATCCTGTCGTTGTCACACGGTGAACTCCCACCCATTTACCCTGTGGGGCCCGTATTGAATCTCAACCCAGACGGGTCGGACAGGAAGACGGAGAATATCATTGCGTGGCTTGATAAGCAGCCACCTTCCTCGGTAGTTTTCCTGTGCTTCGGGAGCACGGGAAGCTTCGGTGAGGAACAAGCGAAAGAGATCGCCTTGGCGTTGGAGCGAAGTGGGATTCGGTTCTTGTGGTCCCTACGGAAACCACCACAGCGAGGTAAGGCCCCTATCCCAAGCGATTACACGGATCTGAATGAAGCCCTTCCGGAAGGATTCCTCGATCGGACGGCTGAGATTGGTAAAGTCATAGGATGGGCTCCACAGGTGGCAATCCTGGCCCACCCGGCTGTCGGGGGATTTGTTTCGCATTGCGGTTGGAACTCTACGCTAGAGAGCTTGTGGTTCGGCGTGCCCGTTGCCACGTGGCCGATGTATGCGGAGCAACAATTCAATGCATTTCAATTGGTGAGGGAGCTGGGATTGGCGGTGGAGATTAAGATGGACTACAGGAAGGAATTCGGAAATGACGTTGAGGCTGTTATTTTAAGAGCTGAAGAGATAGAGAGAGGGATAAAGAGTGTGATGGAACACGATAGTGATATAAGGAAGAGGGTCCAAGAGATGGCTGACAAGAGCAGGAAGAGCATGTTGAATGGTGGGTCCTCCTACTCTTCATTGGGCCGTTTCGTAGACGATGTGATCCAGAGTGTACCTTGACATAAAAAGACTCGGACATGACTGATGAATAATATATATATATATATATAGTCAAGTCTGGTTGGTTTATAGATCTTGTACCGCTATTTGTGCATTGTGTTAAAACACTATTTGTTACCGCTCGCATTGTTCTTGCAATTATAGATATATATCTTATACGGACTGTAAGACCTACTACTGTTTTAAAGCTCTACAAAAGAAACGAATCATTATGTCTGTCAAAATGCCCTCTGCCTCTGTAGTTTGTTACTAATATAATAATAATTATCATGTATCAACATATAATTAGGTGGAATCGTATTCATAATCCTCTGTTGAAAATCCTACCTCTTTCTGTTACATTAGGTTAATTACGTAATTGAAACGATAAGGAACATGCAACAAATGTTGATTTTGGCCCTTGTTGATGTCGTAATCCATCCCGACCACTGATTTCTATTCCGGATAGTACACCGACTACATCAAAACGGCGAACCCATGCATGGCAATCCAAACCGGGCGCTCCTTACCCGTCTTGATTCGACCAGAGAACTCTCCTAGGGAACCACGGTTACCGGACCAGAGCCGACCGCCCCATCACTTTCTCCACGGTCTGGGTTAGCATGTACTCGAAGAACAGGCATCGTTTCCAAGCAACCCATCTCTACAAGCGCTGCCGTACGTTGCCTTACATATGAAGTATGGCCCCCAATTCCAGGGGTCACATCGTCTTTTTCTGCCACCTGCTTCCATTATTTCCCCAACTTCCGCCGCCTGCTTCGGCTGAGCCTATCCCTACTGGCGCCTATGGCAACTACCCTAATGCACCCCAATATGGGGCTGAGGACACGTGGTGCCACCCTATTGGCCCATAGCCCCTGTACAGCATGCGTCTACTCACCCACCGGGAGCCCTAGGGAACCGATCTGACCACGTCGCCCGAACACCCAAGCCCGCGGGAAGTGCCTATAAATAGGGGGTCAGCCCTCCACTTCAGGTTTGAACATTCTTCCTTGCCTAAACTCTGCCTCTTTCTTTGGGCATTAGCTTCTCTCCTAACTTAAGCATTGGAGTGCCTACGGCAGACACCACACTGGTGTCCCCATCACTTCGAAGTGCTTTCCTTTTGCAGGAGATCTAACCATAGAATAGCCGAGCAAGACTGATCGAACCAGCCGATCACATTGGGTGTTGTATCGAAGACTTTTTGGCATCAACATCCCTTTTGGATTCATCTTTATCTACTTAGCCACAAATCTGAAACCAAAAGAAAAAAACAAAAACAAAAAAAAAAAAACAATACAAAAATGATAAACTCAATAGGTTATGACAACCTGACAAATATATCCGAGTAAGTCAAACTCATCACCACTGTAAAATGAAAATTAAAAACTACAAAAAGGATGAACTTAAATAGGTTACAACTACCATATTAAGATCCAAGTTGTTGGGGCAAAATTGTCCTGACCTGCCAATGTGCGGGATGGTGCTTCCGTGATTCGCTTTGATTGGATCAGAGACATTGGCTTTTGTATGATGCCCAGTGTTTAGGAAACTTATGCAGTGTCAATTTCCAATAACAGATGCAAAACCCCAAGTCTAGGGATCTAACTAGGCCCAAATGAACCCGAAAAGATGGCCTCTAGGGACTCAAATGTTGCTGAACTTCAATGGACGAGAGCTTCAATATAGATGACAATCTTTGCGAGCATGTAGATGTGAGGGGAGTGCATAAACATTTTTTTGGAGGTAAAAAAGAAAGGCTTCTGGCAAGAAAAATAAAGAAAGCTTCTAAAGGCAAAGAGTTTCCAAAGGAAGTCTCTGGCTACAAAAACAAAAAGGAATGGCTAAAGGCAAAAATTCTCCAGAGTAAGTTTCTAGCTATGAAACAAAAGAAGACGACAAAAAATCAAAAGTCTTCAGAGAAAGTCTTTGACCACGAAATTAAAGAAAACCTCTAAGGATGAAGTGTTTTTAGATACAAATATTAACAGTAATGAGATGACTCTGGAAAAGGCACAGGCTTCATAAGGGATTTATGGATTGAGATTTCCATACTTGCTCTTGTGACCTTTGAGAGCATAAGAAAGCTTTCAACATATATTTTTATTTTCTAGAGAATGTAAGTATGTCTCTTGTGTGCACTAGTAAAAAAATCCATTTTTTTTTAATTCAAGCCTAATTACACGACGGTTTTGAGCAAAACCGTCGTGTAATGGTACACATTACACTAGAATCAAATTTCATATGATTATCCAAAACAAAAATCCATTTTAGCGTTTAATTGAGCATGTGGTGGGTGGATAAAAACCATATTAAAAAATGTGTGTAAAGTGCCAAAACCGTGCATAAAGCATTCATCTCTAAAGAGCAACAATAAAAATAAAAAAAACATTCAAACAACACTACAAATTACACTCCATGCAAGTTATTAAAGTATTATGTGTTCGTAGTTTTGCTAGAAAACAAGAAATTGAGTAATATGGAAGTCACCTTGCTTTTCTTTAAAGAAAAATAGTCACGGCCTTGATGGGAACACCGGGAGAGAGAGGTGGTGGCGACGGCGGTGGCAGCGGAGGAAAAAAACCGGGGCCATGGCAGCGGTTTGGGACAAGTTTGAAGTGACAGCGACGGCGTGACCGGATTTTAAGTTGGGGGGGGAGGGCGTGGGCGAAGGAGGTGGGGAGGAGAAAAGTTTGAGTTATCTAAAGGGTTGAAGATGAAAATGATGATAAATGAAGAAAAAAGTGTATTTAAGTAATGGGTTTTCGTGCAAATTCCAAAGCATGAAATTTGAAAATTTTGAAAATTTTCGAAGGATTACACGACGGTTTTACTAAAAACCGTCATGTAATCCTTTCTTTTGAAAATTTAAAAATTTTCGGAGGATTGCACGACGGTTTTTAGAACCGTCGTGTAATCCTTTTTTTTTTTTTTTTTGAAAATTTGAAAATTTTAAAAATTTTCGAAGGATTAATGACGGGTCCGTCGTGTAATCCTTTTTTTTTTAATTTGAAAATTTTGAAATTTTAAAAATTTGAAAATTTTCGGAGGATTATACGACGGTTTTGCTCAAAACCGTCATGTAAAAAAAGGATTACACGACGGTTATAAAAACCGTCGTGCAATCCTTTTTTTTTAATTTGAAATTTTTAAAAAATTTGAAAATTTTCGGAGGATTACGCGACGGTTTTATATAACCGTCGTGTAATCCTTTTTTTTTCTTTTATTTTGAAATGCTACCGGATTATACGACGGTTTTCTTGGAACCGTCGTATAATCCGTCGGATTACACAACGGTTTAGTCAAACCATTGTGTAATCCTTTGTTTACACGACGGTTTTATCAAACCGTCGTGTAATCCTGTTTAAGATGACGGTTTCACAAAAACCGTCGTGTATTTTCCGTCGTGTAAGCTAACTTTTGTGGTAGTGGTGTTCTCGCTGTCTAAGGTGGAGGGGTATTTCTAGCATGGGAGAACTTCTCCGCCTAACTAGCCTCTAGAGAAGCTAGTTAACTCCCTTACCTGGAGAAGAAGAATTTTGGTTCCATTCCCACACTTAGTTACTCCTACATAAACAATCAAGGCAGTAATGAGAACTAGAGGAGATTTAAATTAATATTTGGACATGATCAAACTTTAATTTTGGTGGAAAAATGTACGCGTGGATTGATGACCAATAGACTTCTTTTGGAACTCTATTTTGAATTGTCTCAGTATTTCAAAAATATACTTAGCTGAGCAATGTATTTTTTTACGTGATAGCCAACCATATAAACAGATGTTGAAATATGATCGGACACTACCTCTATCTCTGAACAGGTCCGAAGGCTTAATTTTGGCTCTCTACTTAATGAATATTCTAATGGGATATTCAAAAAATTGGACTAGTTGAAGTGAAGAGGCAGATTGTTTTTCCTCCATTTATCCAACTTATTCGTTTGGCTCAATGAGTTCAATACCCCCCAAGTAGGTTAAGAACTACTTAAACCATAAAATAAGTAGACCCACTTATGCTCTCATGGCCCAGCAAACCATAGCCCACTAAGATTCCCTAAACGTAGCTTCGGCACACATACATACCTTTTTTAAGTTTCGGAAAAATTATTGGATATGGCCTTCGTCTTTGGGCCATGTGCGTTTTTGGGCATCAACACAAGTTAATCAAACTCACTTCCATTAGATAATGGAAAAAATTTTTTTTGAAGGTACTATATAATGGAATTTAAATAAACTTATATGTTTAATATTCATCACGAGAGTAAGGGTCCGTTTGGTTGACAAATCCATAACCTAAGATTTTAGGTTTTTTTTTTTATCTTTTTCTGAAAAATTAATAAAAATTATAATTAGTTTTTAAAAAATTGGTTCCAATTTCAATCTAAAAATTTTATCTCAAAACTCATTTTCTAAATGCATGCTAAAACTACAAAATAGAAAGAAAGTATAAATATATATATATATATATATAAAGAATCTTATTAGAGAGAAAGATATGGAACAATTTCATTTTGCAAAAGATTGGCCAAATCTGAAAAATCCTATAAGAGAGCAGAGCTGGCCTTTTTTTTTTTTTTTTTTGGTGGATGATTGGTAAGCACCCAACACCCCTTTTAAATTAATCTAATCTACAAATTTTTTTTATTCTTATCGAGAATCGAATTTTAGACTTACCAGACCTAAACCTTTAACCCTTTACAAGCGGCTACTTGTTACTTGTATCTATATATTACATTTCTGCTTCCAGGTTACTTATTGGCGAATTAAACCACGCGTATTTTAAAACATTTGTGGCAGAATATATAAATGTATATATATGTAAAGTCATTGGCATGACTTTTCGTTGTCGGATTTCCAATTCGGTACAACACTCCTCTGAAACGACAATAAGTGTCGAATATGAAAACAAACATTGTTGTTTCAAGTAACGTAAGTTGAACAATAATAAGTGGTCAATAAAATACGCAAAGAAGATGGAACAAATATAAAAGTTCAATTCATTTACGCATCCCAGCAAAGCAATGAGATCATCACATGCCCGATTTCACTATTTATATACCAAAACACATGTACAGACTGAGATCAACCTTCGGTTAGCCAGTGTTCACTAATCAGAAATCATCACAAAATGAACAAGAAATCAGCCGAACTTGTTTTCATCCCATCACCGGGCATGGGCCACCTCGGATCAACGGTGGAGATTGCCAAGCTCCTGCTTGATCACGACGACCGTCTCTCCATCACTGTGCTCATCATGAAGCTCCCCTACCAAACCGACGTCACCGCCTTCATTGACAACCTCGTTGACTCCGCCTCCGCCGGCGACGACATGTCGGAACGACGGATCAAGTTCGTCGACCTCGCGACTCTCGACGGCTACGATTCCTCGGCGGAGTCGAACCCCGGCTTGTGCAAGGCCTTTTTCATCGAGAGCCAGAAGCCTCTCGTCAAAAAGATCGTCGCCGAGAACATTGTCCGGTCCGGCTTGGCTCGGTCTGTGCTCGCCGGCTTCGTCGTCGACATGTTCTGCACCACCATGATCGACGTGGCCAACGAATTCGGCGTCCCCACTTACGTGTTCTACACGTGCAATGCGGGGTTTCTTTCCCTGTCGTTTCATGTCCAGTCTCTGAACGATGAACACGGCGTGGACCTGGCTGAGTTCAAGAACGATTTGAGCACTGAGTTGGTCGTTCCGAGTTTTGTCCACCCAATTCCGGCCAGTTCCTTGCCGTACGTGATGGTTGAGAAGAGTTGGGCTTCGGTGCTGCACCATCACACCCGAAGGTTGAAGGAGACCAAGGGTATTATCGTAAATACGTTTTTGGAGCTAGAATCCCATGCGATCTCCTCTCTCTGTGATGGTGTGTTGCCTAAGGTGTACCCGGTGGGACCCATGCTGAACCTCAAGAGAAATAGTAGGGCCCACTTTATATTCAAGTGGCTTGATGATCAACCTGATTCTTCGGTGGTGTTCCTATGTTTTGGGAGCATGGGATGCTTCCATGCGGATCAGGTGAAAGAGATAGCCTGTGCGCTTGAGCACAGTGGGCTTAGGTTTCTGTGGGCCTTGCGCCAGCCTCCGCCGCAGGATGATCAAAAGTCCTTCAATTACACGTCCCCTGGTGATTACAAAAATCCTAGCGAAATCTTGCCTGAGGGGTTCATCAATCGAACGGCGGAGCGAGGGCGAGTCATAGGTTGGGCCCCACAAGTAGACATCTTATCACACCCGGCAATAGGAGGATTTGTGTCGCATTGTGGTTGGAATTCTATACTAGAGAGCCTCTGGTTTGGGGTTCCAGTGGCCACATTGCCATTGTATGCGGAGCAACATTCGAATGCTTTTCTGTTGGTTAGGGAATTAGGATTAGGTGTGAATTTAAAGTTGGACTATAAGAGTGGTTTTTATTGTGAGCATGATCGGACGGTTGTAGGAGCCCAAGAGATTGAGGAATGTATCATGAGGTTGATGGTGCATGATAGTGATGTAAGGAAGAGGGTAAAAGAGATGAGTGAGAAAAGTAGGAAGGCATTGATTGAAGGCGGGTCCTCACATTCTTCTTTGAGCTCTCTGATCAATGATTTAATAAATAATTTGTCTTTGTGAGCTTTCCAATTAAAAAAAAAAAAAAAAGAAAGAGACAGAAAGCAAACAAACAATTTGTCTTGATCCATGTTAGTGGGTGGGGAAATATGCTTTACGGAAGTTTTTCTTTTTTGTTCCCTTCTACATTTGATGAACTACTATTAACCTGTTCCGACTTCGGAGTAAGAAACAGAGCATGTTAGGTTAAACAGCCCACTTTGTTTTGTTTTTTTGTTTTTTTGTTTTTAATTTAGAAATGTGAGATTCAAACTTCACATTTTATAATGCTAAACTTTACAACTCACCACAATAACCTACTCAAATTTTAAGCTAAACTTGTAATTGACATCATTATTCGGAGTTGGGACATATTTTTTTTAAGAATATACTTAATTTATGCGCTAGTATCCAAAAGTTTGTTTAAAATCTAATATTTCGTCTCTTGGGACTACTTAATAAGACGTCAATCCGAGAACAAGTCATTTTACTCGGGGATTCACAGCGCATAGTGTTGGGTGTGACATTATGCAAGGACTTTGGTCTCAATTAATTGGACTTGATCAATTGGAGTTCTCCATTTTTTATAATGGTCTTGTTGTTAAAAAAATATGTGTCAATAGTTAATGTGCCTTTTTAGTTTTTTATTGTTAAGTTTTGGTGCACATCCCTTTGCATATGTCATTAAAATTTTGGGGCAATCATCTGTGTTTAGACTTGTTGATGTCAAAAATCTGTGATATAACATTAGATGAGATTACCCGATATGATCCACCTTGTACCGTCGTGTTCCTCTAGTCGTCTGCAAAGGAGAAGTACTTCAGAATAAGTGAGACATTGGTGGGATGTCTACTAAAGGTACTCTGATGCTTGAGTCAGTAAGGGGTACTGATGAGCAGGTAAAGAAACAGAGTTTAGGCAAGGTAAATTAGACCATACATGAGTGAGTAAGGCACTCCTCTATTTATAAATATTTTCCATGGGTTCGGGTGCCTGGGTGACCCTAACGGGTTGTATTTCGAGTAATCCTGGGGAGTAGACATGCTTCAGGTGTACGGATACTTGACCTCCACTAGACAGATGCCATGGCCCTACTATTTAGGTGATGAGGGACACGAGTACAGGCCATCAATACTGGCACAGACAGCCAGTACTATGTCAATTGGGTCAGGTGGTGGAAAGTGGCGCTGGTGCAGGGACAAGACAAGTACATTGACAGATACCGATGTCAGTGTCAAGTGTCAAGTGGTGTACAGTGGTAGGTGTGGCATGCTCTGCCACAATACAGCTGTCAGTCGATACATGATGGCGTGGCAAGGGCAGCCTGGGCCAGCCATCCTAAGAAAGATCTTCTAGTGGTTGGGGAAGCATTGCTCAATCTAGTAAATTAGAGCCCGATGGTGATCTGCTCAAGGATCTAAACGGAGTGGTAATTCGGGGTTTAGGCATCAGTAGGTCAACCCGGTAACATAAGAAGGGGCTTTTTTGATCTGGTCAGATGTTATCGGGTGATCAGATCTTCTTCATTAGACTCCTACCAGTTCTTGCGCACCTTATTCCCTGGTGAATAGGTGGTCTCCAGCACGGGGACGATTACACCATCAACAATAGCCCCCCGAGTACTCCACGTCTATTCAGGCCAGGGGTGTTAGTCACCATGTGGACGAGAACATCTGGGTGAATTGTGCACCTTCTAATAATACTGGTCGGAGTTGATCAAAGCAGGTCTGGTCAAAGTTGATCGTCACATGTTTAGTTAGAATTGGTTGGATGCATCTCCTACAAACATTTTTGACAGGCGGCGGTTTCACGCCATGTGTTGCTTTTTGGTTGGTGAGAGGTCAATGAGACCCTTCGAATTCTGTGCCTCTTTTTTCCTGCCTAAACTTCCCCCATAAATAGGGGGTTGAGACTTCCCTTTTCTATTTTTGCATTCAGAGTTCGTGCAATCCTCCCAAGAGTGTTGGGATCTATATGTGCCATAAAGATAGAAAATTAATATTAGGAATTTTCTATAAATATGACATTTTGATATTAATAAGAGGAAGTTATTCATGTTTAATAAGTTGTGTCCTATTTACTTTCATTTGTTGATTGTATGATTATTTTGAGCAAACATAAAATACTCCTAGGCTGTTGGTAATATATCGAATTACCATATGTATACGGGGTATGCATAAAAGACGTAGTAATTTGATAACATCTAAATAAATAGTCCGCAATCAACGAAATAAGATTTGAGGATCTTATTCATGATAAGATTGTAAAGGTTGTCTACTTCCTTGGAGGGATGGTTTATCTTGACCATCGGATAGGTTCCGAGTAGAACTTTAATGTATACCAGTATTGAAGTATGACATTGGACTGGACCTAAAGTGTTAATTGATTCGGTTTAATAATTTCGTTTATAAGAATCAATGATGCTTTGATTATCATCCTGCATTAATCTTAATCCTGAAATGATTACTTGAGTTCGCATCCATTACTTATGTACTTTGATGCACTAAAGGTGAGACACTGTTAATTCATGGTCAACATACTTGTGTTTTGGATGCATGACTTATGGATGGAGAAATCAAGATTCATAGATACGGAATCCATAGCTATCTTAACGATAGTAAATGTTATCTACTTAAAGGTATTATTCGGGGATTGAAAGATAGTATAACAAGATCTTGGCCATCGGTTTACTTTGTGTTCTCTGATGGTTTACCAATTGTATGGTTTTACAATTGGTGGTTCTTTTAATGAAGAATAATTGAACTTTAAGTTAAAATGATTGAAAGGTAAAACGAAAAAAGTCCTTAATTCAATCATGGATAATATATGAGATTAAGTAAATGATGAATAAATCATGGAAGAAGCACTATGTGAGAGAGCTTTCGTAATACGGTATGTAAACAGGAGTTCAGCTTCAAACTTTTAATGGAATAGTTTTGAAGTTGATAATTGATGGATAATTAATCTGGGATTAATTTTTCACAATTATAGGAGCATCTTTACATATTTCCATCTAGTCCCTCTATTAGCTCATATAGTTCCACGAAGCGTCTCAGAATTTGTTCCTAATGAGATCGGTAAATTATAAATGGAATTTAGAAATGTCTATTAAGACATGGTATTCTCTAACATGCAATCCAGAAAGGATTGGACATGTGAAATTTATAGACAAATAATTTGTCAACATGTGATTGGTTAATTTGAATTTTGAAAATAAGATTGTGTTTGAATTTTGAAAAATAAAATTTTTCTCTCCTAATTAAAAGAGGTGCACATTTTTTTAATTGTGTCGAGAGAAGAAAATTTCGTTTCAAAATTGTTTAAATATATTCCTAACATTAAATTATTAATTGGTTTAAATAATGGAGATTATTTCACGGATTTTTCTTTACTAATTAAAGAGGTGCACGGTTTTTGTGAGGAAAGAAAATTTAAAATATTTCATTGATTTAAATTAATTAATATGGATAATGTTTATGGAAAATATTTATTCAAATATGTAAATTTTATTTAAATTCAAAAATGTTTAAAAGAAGTTTGAATCTAGATAGGACTAGGATCTTTTGACTAGTCTAGATTCTTGATTTAATATTTTAACCACCAATCATGATTTATCTCTAAGTGTGGCCAAATTTTTGAGGAAGGATTTCCTCTTGAAAAATTGTTTTTAGGTTCAATGAATCTAGCCCTAAAGTTGTATGATCTTTTGGTTCAAGATTTATCTAGAAAAATAATTATTAATTATTTTTCAAGAAGAAGATAAATTTTGAAAAGGATTGGAATACTATATGAAGGCTAGGAGTTCTTGAAAAACCAATTTTTGATAATTTTAAATTAAAAAACGTTTTTGGAAGAAAAAAAATTTTTTTTAGGTTTCTTCCACATCAAGAAATTCGGCTATCTTGTGAGAGAGAAAAAGAAAGAAAATTCCATTGAATCAAAACTGTGAGTAAGGTTAAACCGAGTGATAATTTTTCATAGGAGGTTAACCGGTTCCTGTTTTGTAGTTTTGAAGAAAGAAGTTGGATCAAATTCTCAACGAGGATCATCGGAATTAAGAAGGAGGGATCTAGACTTCGGAAAGTATTACCGGTCGCTTAGATTCATAGAACGTGTGCCCATACACACTCTGAGACGTGGAACTCGAGAATAGTAGAGAAGACTCGTTGGTCAAACGCTCTAGCAATTCCGGAATCCAAAAAATAAGGTACGCTTGATCATGAATTTACTTTATTGTTATATGCATCATAGCTTCTTTTCCGGAAACGGCATAAAATTTTAAAACTTCCGCTGCGCCGTAACTCCGATACCGGATCCGTTTTTTCCAACAAAGAGCTACTGACAACTGCCAAGAAGACCATTTTTTGCAAACCGCGCTTTAAGTGTACAAGAAGTTCCGAGAAGGTAATTCCTCTCTCTCCATTGTACAACTACTATAAGCAGATGAGTGACCTATCTGGAGACTCCAAGAACGATTACCTCTCCGAAGACGTTGACATAATAGGCTTTTCAGAGAGCACTGACTCTTGCAGCTCCAACAACCGCACTGCCGATTAAGCTGAATAGGTTGGGAGAACTTTGGACAACCTATCCAGCATCTATAACATCCCTACCCCGAGAGGTGAGCCCGCACTAACCAGGCTTGCGGAGAATATGCCCAACGACTGAGGCAGATATTGCAGTTGGGTTCGACCACTCTCCCTAGTCGCTCTTTCATGAACGAGTTAAACGGTATGCGGGCCTCTAAGCAACTAAGGACACAATCGGTCCCTAGATGGTGGACCTGATTGAGGAAGAGGATGCAACTGTGGCCAGATTAGTCAGGCAACCGATCACCTCTGGTCTGGAGGAGGGGTCAGATGAAGAATCTGAGAGCTTGATGAGCGCCACCCCTCAAGGTGAACTCATCCACACTCGCCAGCATGGTCGGAGTCATCCAGTCTGGATTAACAGCATCCTAGTCTATCAGATGGCGAACATGGAGATGGTTGATTGAGCTAGAGGCCGTCTAGTGTACACGATGGACTACTTCACTTTGATGGTCACCACCTAGTACTTAGAGTCACTGTGAAAAGAATTCTAGATCCTGAAAGACATCGACTTGGTCGTGCCTAGTCCGGACGACCTACCTTCTCGTTTTTCCCCCGGCCACGTTACGTTGTCAGTGGAATTCTTTCAAGCTAACCTCTGCTTGTCCTTCCAACCCTTTTTGAGGCCCATGCTTCGGAGACACAACAGAGCCCCCATGTAGTTGAACGCCAACGCTTATGGATACTAATCAGCTGCTTCGTTTTCAAAGAGAAATATTTTTGTAGGGAGCCTCTATCAGATGAAGACAGCTCCTTTCTCGATCGGCTCATACTACTTCCAGGATTACCAAGGGACATTCATCGTAGGTTGCCCAGACTCGAACAAGAACTACAAGCATCTGTGGTACGACGCAACGGGCAAGTGGTTATCTAGTCGAAATAACTATGGGTAGGTGTCGTCCAGGGAGCACATGTCCCTTACCTTCAGGAGGGGTAACATATGGACTTGAGAAACCTGCACAGAGTCCTTGAATCAGGAGAGGATCGAGAAGCTCAGGAAGAAAATGAACCCCAAGCGGAATCAAAACCAATTATAAGGAACGAAAGTTTGACTAAGTATAATTGGTTCGGTTCGTCCTCAATGTCCAGCTTCCCACATGACCAGTCCCGACTGTCGCAGTTCCAACAATCCTATTATCCACTATCACCCACGAGGACCTAGACGAAGTGATCCGGTAGCTCTATTGCACATGGGGTCTTTGGATCAAAGGTCACTTAGTTTCATAGCCTTTATTAATACGTGGCCTGACTAGATTTTAACTTGTTTAATTTATATGTAAAACTAGCCATGGTCGACCAGGGACAACGGGGATCTAAGCATTTGAACAACCAGGAGAGGGCCACTGGGCTGCAGCAAAAGTTTAGGAAAGGGAACAATGGCTGTAGGTTTCGATCATGGGGTTAAGGGTCCAGCTTGGTGAGTAGGGGTTCAATCGACCCTCGAGCGGGCAAGCAAGTGTGGATCCTAGAGGAATAGCCAAGCTCAATTGACCACCCTGCCAAAGGTAGGCGAAACAATCAGAGGTCTTGGGAACTACCAGCGTCCGTGATAGGGGTAGAACCAATTAAGAGGAAATCCTCAGTCCAAAGGGCAATCATTGCTAAGTTCGATGATCACCTAACTTCTGAGGTTGCCTAATCCTCTAGGCACTCCGGCCATATTCAGGCCGGTCACTCCTTTGGTTTTTGTTTTTGTTTTTTTTTTCGACCAGGTTGGGACTTTGCTTTAGGCAGTCTCTTTTGCATTCTCAGGCAATGATGCAGCACGACGTCACTTTCTCCGTATGGACGAGAAGGTGACGGGGCTAATCACTGACATCAAAAAGTGGAATCGAGAAAGTTGTCTCCAAAAAAGCCAATAAGGCATAAAAGCGCGAGCTGAAATCCAATGAAGGAAAGAAGAAGACTGATAACAAGTTGGCCGTAGCGCATTTCGAGCACTCCCGCTAACTCTAGGAGGTGCTTCCTGCTACTCTCATTTAGGTCCGAAAGTAAGCAGTTGCCAACTACGAGGGTCCTCAGTTTGAAGCTCGGCTTCTTGCCAAATACAATGAGAGCATAAGGGATATGAAGGCCAATTTCACCTTGGCCACTCCCAGCTTGACTGGGTTGGACTGGTTTTTCATGTTTGAGATCACCGGAAAAACCCAAGTTAACAATGGCAATGGTGCGGTCGTTGGCAACGGAGCGACCGAGCATGTTGTGACCAAGTAGGCTGATCCTCCATCCAAATAGTGAACAACTTTTTGTTCTTATTTTACCTTTTTTTTTTTTGGGCTCCAAGTTGTCCAGATTGTACCTTTCTACTTTTAATCAATGAAATTCTCCTATTTTCTTTTCCTTTTTGCTTTCTTGTTATTTTTGTTTCAATGCACATAATATATGCATATGGTGTCCCCCTAAACTTGGAGGTTTTATATAAACTTTTCAAGTCTAAATGTGGTTGGTTATCACTAACATAGTCACTTGGTCATGTTTCTTTCCTGTGGTCCGTGATCCCAAAAACAATGTATTTTGTTGGAGTAGACCTGCACGGGTAAACCTGTGATGCCTTAGAAATTCATAAACTTAACTCATGAACTATTATCATAGATTTCCCTCATTAATAAACTTTTAATGAATTATTTTGATGAGTATCAAATTTCAAGATCATGAATGATTGTATATGTACCATCAGTAAAATGATGTCGAGGATCTAACAATATTAAGTTTCTCTATTTAAATAAGAAATTATAAAAACATAAAAGATGAGCTCAACGATATATAAATTTATACGAAAAATTTATTATGTCGTATTAGGGATAAATGTTAATTTTTGGGAATAACCCCGATTTTTACTAGGTCAATTTAATAATCTTAGTATTTATTTTGGTCATATCAATATTTAAGTTTTGAGAGTATAATTGAAAAATTGATGTGTCACATAGATAGAAGATGAGTGATTAGTTTTTAATCATAGAAAATCCAAATGTGGAAAATTGACCAAGAATTGTGCTTAAGTTTGAAATCAGTGGTGTAGATTTTATGTTAAATAATCCTAGACAAATCAATGGCCAAGCTTTGGATGATAAGTGACCAATGAGAACTTAAGGCAAGGATTGGTATAATGGAAGATCCAATCGATGAGAATAATGATGACAACTTTTGATCAATGGTGGAAAAATTAGAGAAAGAAAAACAAAATGAAAATGAGAAAATAACCAAGGGGGATCTGGATTTTTGTATCAAAAAGCAAGAAGAAATTTGAACAAATGAGGGGGGAAAAACAAGGTGCATGCATGCAACCTTATGTAAGAGATGTCATAGTTATTTTGGCAAGTTGAGTCAAAGAAGAGACAAGTGAAAGTGATCCCTTGTCTCCACTTTGTTGAACAAAATTTTCAAACTAACTCCCTCCCTTTAAGTGGCGACAATGAAGGGGAGAATCAACAAAAATTTTTTCAATTTTACCCCTCAAAATACAGCTCCTTTAAGGTAAAAGTTGGTTGAAAGTAAGCCCCTAATACCTCATTTTATTCTCACACAAGTTAAGCTCAAAAACAGTAGCTTTTCCAGCCACTACAAGCTCAAAACAGGAAAAGAAAAAAAAAAAAAAACCACCAACACTATTTTCCATCTCTAACAACTCTCTAGCACCCTCTTCCTTCCATTTTCAAGCTCTAAGCAACCCCATTACTAAGTTCAATAAGTGTAAAATAGAGTTAGAAGACGTTTTACTAGAGGTAACCTAGTGGTATTATTTATATTTTAGTCATTTTTGGAGAACTAAAGCATAATGTTTAGTTAGAATCTTAATATCAGACTTCTTACCTAGGAAAAAATTTTGAAAATAACTTTAGAGATTTGAGATCTTACAGGATTCATTGCGCATTTTAGTAAGATCTACAAACTTTGTTAAAGCTTGTAGTTGTTGTGGTAATATAGCATGTATTAGAAACTTTGGTATGAAAAATAAATTATATAATAAGCTTCATTTTAGGCTTTAGAATCACTTGGTTTACTTTTGTATGTCTAAAATTATGTGCATTTGAAGTTGTGACACAAAACTGAAAATTTTTTTTTTATCTTTTCTGAAAATCCTAAACCCTCGAAACGATTAAACATTAAAATGTGACATAATGGTAAGTCATAACATATGTACATATTTAGTTATGAAATGAGTTGGTATTAAGTATATGATCAAATAATGTGAAAAGTCCTACCTTTATAAAGTTGAGTCACAAATTTTAAATGAGCTAAGATAAAGTACACTGGAGGATTACTAGGCATATACCAAGAGACTACCTTAGCCCAACTAAATGATCATAACTAATGGGATTATGCCTTACAAGCTCAATATTAAATGGAAGGTATATACTTAGGTGACTCATTGTCACCTTGAGTGATTAATTAATTAATTAATTAGTTAATTAAGAAATGATAAAATATAATTATATTAAGAAAGTTAATTAGTAATTAATAAAGTAACTAATTAATTAATTTACTAAATTAATTAATTATAAAGTTATTAAATGATAATTAGCTATGTAAGTAAGATTATTATATTGAGCAATTACATAATTATAATACATGATTAATTAATCATTAATCATTGATATAATTATTAATATAACTATAAACGATTAATTAAGATTAATCAAACATTAATTATTAAAAAAATCTAATTATTAATTAATAATATAAGAATTAATAATTGATAATTATTATATGAGAACAAATATTTGAGTAACATAATTAAATTATTAACGATATAATTATTATTTAGTCAATTAAAATTATGTAATTTAATTATAATTACATAATTAAATAAAGTAATAATTAATTGCTACCTAATTAATTATTAATTAATTAATCAATTGATTAATTAATCTATTAAATTAAATTAAATTAAATTAAGTGATGATGAAATTAATTAAATAATAATTAATAAAAATTTATTTTAACACTTAATAATTAATATGAATTAATTGTTAAACTTAATTATGATATAAGTAAATTAAGCTCTCTTTAATTTACAAAATAAATAAATAAATGAATAAAATAATATAACTATAATTCTATCTAATAATGAGATATTGTTAAATCAGAATAATTTCTCAAATTTGTGTAGTAGAGATACAACTCTAGAAGTTTAAGCACATAAGATAGGTAAATACATATATCACCTATAGCATGGAATAATATATTTTTCTTTGTTGATACTCTACGTTTGCTATGACTTGACTTAATGATATGATGAGTTTATGAGTTATACATATTGCTTTAATTAAATATTTGACGTGCATAATTTCTCTTACACTGACATGATTGACATGCCTCATAGATATTTATACCATAATGATAAATGTATAGTGACATATAAATCTACAGATTATCACAATTAATATGAGGCAAACGAAAGTAGGATTAAGTGTCATATCAACCTTCAATTAGTAAAGGATATGATAAAAACAAAAGTTCTAATATATGATCTTGAAGGCTGTTGGAGGGTCGCTCCCCAACTCCCCATTGGTTACGCGCATATGGGTACGACATAGGAGCCCTTAAGTAGACAATACATGTATATAATGAAGTATAATTGAACACACATAGATCACATGTATTTTTGAACATTCATGATATTACATGCGATGATATGATTTTATGAAAATATTTTGTGAGATATTATTTGTATGTGTTGAGCGAAAGCTTATATATATATATTCTTGTTGTAGGTAACGCGGGTAGGCAGCCCGCTACTTAGATATTTTATGGACTAATGAAACTGTGCAAAGGTGATGAAGGAAAGGAGTAGGATACCACCACGAATTTAATTTCCGTATTTAGACTTCTTCGATTATTTTGTATCGACTACATTTATAACTATATTTCCAATGTTTTTGTATTACTAAACTAGTATGAGTACTTTATAAGAAAAAGGCTTAAGACTCTTTCCTTTTAACTTATATGAATTTATAACTTTTTAAATATTATCTAAGTATGAATTTGAATAGGATATTTATTATCTGAAGGTTTTCAATTTCCTTAGTTAAAAATTTTAGTAAATTTAACTTTTGTAATATGAATATGGTTTATGTAAAATAAAAAATAAAAAAAAATCCTGTATTTTTGGAACTAACCATAAATAAGTGTTAAGACTAAATTAAACAAGAATAACTAAGCTAGTTAATGATCTGAAAAGTCGGGTCGTTACAAGACTTGCTAAGGTGCCTCTTTTGGTTGGCCTGGGGATTTGTGTTTTAAATAACACCTCAAATCATACTCTGGTTGGCATCTTAGTGCGTGAATCCCTTTTCTTTTCCTGGCGGACCATGGACCCCGAGACCAATGTAGTCTGCCGGATCAGAGATGCTCAGGTTGACCTGCTCGAATGCCTCTTTTGGTTGGCTTAAGGGTTTTTGTTTTAAATAACACTTCAAGTCATACTCTAATTGAAATCCCGACACGAGAATCCCTTTTATTCTCCCGATGGTCCGTGAAGCCCGGGAGAAATGTGGTCTGCCAGAGCAGATCTGGTTGGCTTCTCTTGTATATAATGAATTAAAGCAATAGATGGAGATGATCTAAAAAGATTTTTCTTCATTGAGATAATTAACTAGTACATGACTTTAAGAAATAAGATGATTACTAG
Organism: Ficus microcarpa; assembly: GCA_025413485.1. Classification (NCBI taxonomy): domain Eukaryota; kingdom Viridiplantae; phylum Streptophyta; class Magnoliopsida; order Rosales; family Moraceae; genus Ficus; species Ficus microcarpa. Next base: position 20,287,257 of record CM046379.1, on the reverse strand, counting down.
TAAAAATTCTTGAGGTGGTCGGCGTTCCATGCGTGATCCAAGACCATCCCATCTTGGTCGATTAGCTAGTATGTCACCGATCGCATGATGCCGATGACCCTGAACGGTCTCTCTCACTTAGGACCAAAGAAACCCAGTTTTGGCTTTTAGACTAGGACTTTCTTAAGGACCAGGTCTCCAACCTTGAAAATCCTTGGTTGGAACTTTTTGTTGTAGTATTTAGCTATCACTTGGTTATGGCTAGTGGTGCAGATGAGGGCTTGTTCTCTCTTTTCTTTAACTAGATCGAGTTCAGCCATCATCTATTCAGCATTGTTCTCTACTTAATAACTTCGTAAGTCCATTTCGACTGGTAAGAATGCCTATATACCAAATTATTTTTGGTAATGGTCCGATAAGTCCAGACAACTTTGGGGAGTTTGTCAATTCAGACCCCTTTATGTTTCTCCAACTTATTTTTCAAGTTCTTTTTTATGATCTTGTTAATGGCCTCGACTTGCCCATTACTCTAGGGTGAAAGAAGAGAATACTTTCTTGATCTCGAACTATTCACAAAGGGCAATCAAGCTTGCGTTGTCGAACTGTTTCCTGTTATCCGTGACCACGGTATATGGGAGTTCGAACCTGTAGCTGATGTTCTTACATAAGAAATTGGTTCACTTATCCTTCGTCTGCTAAGCTAGGGTTCTATTTCTATCCACTTCATGAGATAATCTATGGCTACAATGTAGTATCGAAATTGGAATCTGGCTATCAATAGTATTCCGATCAGGTCAAGTGCCCATTTTGTGAATGCCCATGCACTAATTACTGAGACGAGTTTCTCCGGGTGAGACTTAATCATCCCTGCGAATTATTGGCACTTGAAGCACTTCTGGGTGAAGTCTTTAGCATCTCTATTTATTGTTGGCTAATAGTATCCCTGACGAAAGTACTTAAAAGACCAGGCTTCCCCCCATAGTGGTTTTTGCATACTCCACTGTGTATTTCCTTCATCAAATATTTAGCTTCTGATGGTTCAATGCACCACTAGTACAAGGCCAAGTGTCTTCTCTGATATAAATTTTGTTGACCATGGTGTACCTTGCTAAAATATTCCTGATTCTACGGGCCTATTCCCGATCCTCCGGGAGCCTAGATATGGTGAGGTAGTCTATGATCGAGTTTATCTAAGTTTTGACCTTCTTGTAGCAGAACACATGTTCGGTGTGCTCGATTTTGGGCTGTTGAAGGTGTTCCATAGGTACAGAGACTATGCCCTCCGTATTGATGCCAAAGGCTAATCGGGTTAGTGCATCTGCTTTGTAGTTCTTGGACCAAGGTATCTAGGTCACAGTGTGCTTCCTGAATTGATCTAAAAGGCTTTTAATCTTCCCAAGGTATTTAGCCATTCGTTCCTACTTGGCTTGAAACGCCTCCGTCACTTAGTTAACGATTAGCATTGAGTTGCTGAAGACCCTAATGGATTCCACTCCGAATTCCCTTGTAAGGTCAAGACCGATGCTTTGAAGTCGAAACAAAGGGCGTAGCTATTCTTGTAGTGGTCGGGGCTGAATAATACAAGCCCTACTTCGAATCCCCTCGAGCTAGATGACCCGTCCATGAATAGCTTCTACCGGGGAGGTTAGAATTAAGTGTACTCAAACCTTTTGGGGTAGATGCGGTGGTGATTGTCTTATCCATAGCCCTAAATGCTTGTCCAGGTTGTTCGGTGAGCTCGGCCACAAAATCGGCTAGAGCTTACACCTTGATTGCTGTTCGGGGAACATATTCGATGTTGAATTCCCCCAGCTCAATGGCCCATTTGGCAATCTAACCAGACAACTCAAGGTTCTATAGGAGCTGACAAAGCAGGTAGCTGTCGAGACATGGATGGAGTGGTCCTGGAAATAAGGTTCAGCTTTCGGGCCAACATAACTAAGGCCAAGGCAAGCTTCTCCAAGGGGGTGTATCTCTTTTATACTCCTTGGAACGCCTTGCTACTGTAATATACAGGCATTTGAATCGCGTTCTTTTCTCAAACCAAAATTGAGCTAACCGTCTTTTTCTATGCTGCTAAGTACACATTTTGAGATCCTGAAAAGCCTCTTCACACTTGTCATTCTAGTTGATTTTGCCTATACCTTTGAGTGCTTGGAAGAAGGGGTAGTACTTGTCGGTGGACGTAGACACGAATCGAAAGAAAGATGTTATCATCTCGGTTAGTTTTTGAATTTCTTTGATGGTATATGGAGGTTGCAAGTCTACTACCGCTTATGCCTTGGCCGAGTTCACCTTAATGCCTCGACAGTTTATCATGAATCCAAGGAATTTCCCGGATTTGACTCTACAGTCATGTTGGCTGGGTTCAGCTTCAACCGATATTGTCTAAGAACATTGAAGCAGTCTTTTAGGTCCCTAACGTGATCACTCGCTCACTTACTCTTCACCAGCATGTCATCTACATATATATCCATGGACTTTATGATCAATGGAGAAAACATCTTGTTCACCAATCTCTGGTACATGACCCCAACATTCTTTAGATCCAAATGCATAACCTAGTGATAGTATAACCCTTGGTTCGTTGTAAATGCAATTCTGGCTTGATCAGTTTCGCTCATGGGGATCTAGTTGTTCCCGGGGTATGCATCCATGAAGCTGAGCAGCTCGTAATCAACCATTGCATTGACAAGTTGGTCTATTTAGGGAAGTGGGAAACAATCTTTTGGGCAAACTTTGTTTAGGTCTGTGTAATCTATATAGACCTGCCACTTGCCATTGACTTTCTTGACCAGGACCACATTCACGCTCCACTTGGGATAACTCATTTTTCGGATGAAACCAACGGCAAGCAACTTCTTCACTTCCTTGTTGATGGCCTTGTGCCTTTCACGGTTGAAAGCCCTTCTCTTCTAGACCATTGGTTTGTGTTTTGGGTTCATGAGTAGTCGGTGACACATCACTGCTGGGTCAATTCCAGACATGTCCTCATGTGACCAAGCGAAGACATCTCTATGTTCTTAGAGAAACTATTCCAGTTTCGCCCAGATTTTAGGCCGGAGTTTCGACCCGAGTAGTACTGTCTTGTCCGGGTACTTAGGGTCCAGTTGGTAGCGGATTAAATCCTCGACAAGTTATGTTCAGGTTTCTTCCTCAAACATGTGAAGGTCTAGGTCACTCAATGGTTTAATTTCGCTTTTGGGGGTATCAATCTTATCGATCTTGAAGATTATGGTTACCACAACTAGGTTGAGACCACCGCTTTAAGTGCATTCAAGGTCAGTCTTCCCAATATAACATTGTAAACTGATGGTTTATCAACGACGAAGAACTCCGCCAGTCAGGCAGCCTTATCCAACCTGTCACCGATAATGATCTGGAGACAGATTAAGCCAGTTGCTCAGACACATTCATCGACGAATCCATATAGTGGGGTTTTGATGGGTGCCAAGATTGCTCCTTCAATTTTCATCCTTGTGAAGGCATCTATGAATAAGATGCCCAGTTCTCGATCAAGACACGCCAAACAGTGTTATCAGGTATCTTGATTTCTCTGATCAGAGCATCGTTATGTGGGTAGAGAAACTCTTTGGCTTTATTGTTGGTAAAGGTAATCAGGACACTGTCTTAGCAGACATCTGTGTGATGTGTTCAGCAATGTTAATTTATTCTCTACATGCTACGTCCCTAGCATCTCGAGCATAGTTTTTCTAGTCACTTACTGTATCACTTATAGCCATTCCCCTAAAAATGGTATGGACAAAGTGCTCGGGCTCCCCAACATTGGTCTGGTCACTCGTTCCCGAAGTAGGGTGTGGTTGGACCTGAGAAGTTTAATTGGCCCCATTTGTCGGGGTAATAACCTTCTTTACAAATTCTCGTAGGGGTTCATCCCGTACTAAGAGCTTGAATTGGTCTTATAACTGTATAAAATCTTTCGTTTCATGGCTGATATCCTTATGGAAGTTGTAATACTTATTATGATTCCTATCAGTATAGTCCATTCTAATTAGTGGGGGGTCCTAGAACAGTCCCCTTTCAGAGATCTAGTTCATCACACGTTCTGTCGTGGCGGCCAGGGAAGCGTATTGACGGAACCTTCCTGTAAGAGTTTTAGGCTGTGATGCAACTTCAGCTTTACAAGTCGGTGGCTACTTTGGTTGACTTACTCCGTTCTTTTTAGGCTTATTCTTTCCAGCGGGTCGTGATGTTTCTCCAATTACAAAGTTTCGCCCCTTAATGTACTACTCCACTTCGGCATGCTTTTGGGTTATTCCCTTCAAGTGCGCAAAGGTAGGGGGAACATCATAAGCAATTGCCAGAAGCAATTTTTTGTCTTTGAATCCCTCTCAGAATACCTGTATGAGGGTGTCATCGGTGCAATTTTTGACTTGCATGATGGTCTTGTCAAAGCGGTGCAAGTACCCTTTCAAAGGTTCATTCTCACCTTGTTTAATTCTAAACAAGTATGAGGTCTCCTTTTTTCAAGTCTTTGCATTAAGGAACCCTGCTAAAAAGGCATCGGACAATTGCTTGAACAAGCCCATCGACCTCGGTATTAGTCTTCGGTACCACTGCCAAGCAATAACAGTTAAGGTAAGACAAAAGGCTTTGCAAAGGGTGGCTTCTTTTGCATTTTGAGCAGCAAGTGTGCCTGATAGTTTTCCAGGTACTCATCAGCGTCTGTGGAGTCATCATAAGGAGCTACGGTCGGAATTTTAAATCTAACCGAGTAAGGCACAGCCATCATCACGGGGGTGAAAGGTGGATTAATTACTCAAACATGCTCTAATCCATACCACTGACTAATTAGCAGGTCAAGCTACTGTTGAAGATGGTCCAATTTGTTCTGGTCATCCGTTTCAACCTTTGGTGGTCTTGTGACCAAGCGATTTCGACATCGGCTGCGATTGACCCCTGCTCGTCCAAAGCGGTTGAACATAGAGGTCATGCTCTCGGAAACGCTTAGTGTGTCTTTTCATTGCTGATGTTGGTCGCGTCTTCTCCGGCCAACTAGGTGTCCGAAGACCGATTCCTCATGGTCTGCTCGAGTTCCTGGCCAAGTCACCCTATTGTGGCGACTCCTTGAGTACTGATTGTTTAGATTATGCTCTTCGAGGTCTCGGTCCCCTTTTCTCGGTTCCCCTAACGCCCCGGTTACTTGTGTGGTCGACCATTGGGCCTAGGCTTATCGACCTCTCAGCTGATCATCACCACCTAGTTGGTGAGGAGTCTTCGAATTTTTCTCCTATGTGGGATGTGGTAGCGCCCCTCAGAATTCGCTAAAGGCGTCGTCAAGTATCCGAATGATCTCGGTTTGAGTGCTAAGGTGACCCTGATGGGTTTATTCCGAGTAGTCCTTGCAGGTAGATATCCTCCAGGTGTATGAATATTTGACCTCTACTAGATAGATGCCATATGCCCTACCATTCAGGTAATGGGGGGGCACGTGTGCAAGCCACTAGTAGTAACGCAGGCGACCGGTACTGTGTCAATTCGATTAGGTGGTAAAGGGTGGCGTCGAACAGGGACAAGGACAGGTATTGTGATAGGTACCGGATGTTAGGTTTCAGGTGGTGCAGAATAGTGTGTGCGACATGCCCTGCCAGAGTATAATTGTCAGCCGGTACAGGATGGTGTGGCAAGGGCAGCCCAGACCCGTCATCCTGAGAAGGATTTCCCATGATCGGGGTAGTGTTGCTCGGGCCAGTAAATTAAAGCCCGATGGTGATATGCTCAAGGATCTCAACAAAGTGGTAATTCAGGATTTAGGCATTGATAGGTCAGCTCGATAACCCGAGAATGGACTTTTCTGATCTGGTCGGATTTTATTGGGTGATCGGATCTTTGCCATTGCGCTAGCAAAAGAGCTTATGGTTCTCACGCACCTAATTCCCTGGTGAATAGGTGGTCTCCAGGCAGGGACGATTACACCATCAACCAGAATTAAGTTTCCTCATTTTATGTGATTATTAAATCATTAATGTTTGTATTTATTTGACTTGAAAAAAAATGAAAAACACATAAATATATATATATATATAAAAGGACATCATCGATGTTTTCACGTCATTATTTAGCACTAAGACTGAAATTTGTTAGGATTAAAAGTAGAATGGAGAATTTAATTTATTTATTAAATATTAATCGTAGAAAGTACAAACATGTACTAATTATATCCATAATTTAAATAGTAAATTCAACATTTAGATCAAGGAGAAAACACCTTAAACAAAATTGAAAAATGAATTTAAAACAGGATATTAAAGGAAAATAAAAGTGATTTCAAGGCATGTTCTCCATCATATCGTCTATGAAACGACCCAATGAGGAGTAAGAGGACCCACCATTCAATAAGCATTTCCTACTCTTCTCACTCATCTCTTTGACCCTCTTCCTTATTTCAATGTCACGCTGCATCAAACTCCTTATCCCTCTCTCTATCTCTTCAGCTCTTAAAATAACGGCGTCAAGGTCATTTCCCAAATCCTTCCTGTAGTCGATCTTAATCTCCACCGCCAATCCCAGCTCAACCACCATCTCAAAAGCATTGAGCTGTTGCTCTGCACACAACGACCACGTGGCAGTAGGCACGCCGAACCACAAGCTCTCTAGGGTGGAGTTCCAACCGCAATGCGACAAAAATCCTCCGACAGCGGGGTGGGCCAGGACTGTCGTCTGTGGAGCCCAACCTATAACTTTACCAATCTCAGCCGTCCGATTAAGGAATCCTTCTGGAAGGACTTCATTCGGATCTGTGTAATCGGCCGGGCTATCGAACTTCCCTTTCTGCGGTGGTCGGCGTAGAGACCACAAGAACCGAACCCCGCTGCGCTCAAGCGCCATGGCGATCTCCTTCACTTGCTCCTCACAGAAGCATCCCTTGCTCCCAAAGCACAGGAACACTACCGAGGAGGGAGGCTGTTTATCAAGCCACGTCACGATGTCATCTGTCTTCTTGTCTGTCCCGCCTTGATTATTATTGAGATTCAATACGGGCCCCACAGGGTAGATGGGCGGGTATTTACCGTGCGTCAAAGACTGGATGATAGTGGGTTCCAGCTCCATGAATGTATTTACCAAAATACCCTTAGATTGATCTCTTATCTTTCTGTTGTGGTTGTGATAAAAAGGAGTAACGGCCTTGTCAAGCAACACGTCGGGCAAGACCTTGGCCGGAACCGGGTTGGAAAAACCGGGCACGAGAAGCTCCGAATCCGGTTTGTCCTTGAAGTCAGTGGTGTCGATGCCATGCTCGTCGCAAAGAGTCAGCATGTGGGACGTCAGGGTAAGCAACCCAGCGCCGGACGTGAAGTACACGTAGGACGGAACCCCGAACTCGTCGGCGACGTCCATCATGTTGGTGGTGAACATGTCGACGACGAAGCCGGCGAGACGGGGAGAGCCGGGTCGACCAGATCTGGATTCAGCAAGCTTGCTGACGGCGTCTCGGACGAGGGGTTTCTTATTCTCAAAGAAGGAAGAGACTAAGGAGAGGATATTGAAGTCGGCGCCGTAGGTCTGAGTCTCCGGCAGGTCGATGAGCTTGATGCGCTCCAACTCAGAGGGAGAAGAAGAGGAGAGAAGTGACTCCGAGTAGGAATTGATACTACCGGAGTCAATTGGGTACTTGATGATGAGGACGGTGATGAAAAGGCGAGAGTCACGGGCAACAAGGAGCTTCGCCATCTCCACCGTCGATACGAGGTGGCCTGCGCCCGGAGAAGGGACGAAAACCAGCTCTGCCGGTTGGCTGATCATCTTCTCGTGATGTTATAAAACTTGCTAGCTAGAGAAAATAATATGGATCTATGGGGGAGCCGGTGCTTTATTTGGTATATCATGTGTTTGCATATATATATATATATATAGGTCTTTGGGATTAGAATTTGCATTATTTGGTGGCTCTTAAGTTGAGTGAAATGCATTTTTATCCCCACCGCAAAAAAAAAAAAAAGTGAGTCTTAAGTGTTGAATGAGGTCATTGCTTTGCTGGCAACCATCTATGTCATCATATGTCCGTTTGGTATTCTGTAATTCTTTTTTCTTTTTTTTTTTTTTTTAGGCTTCGGGCCAGTATCTACATTCGGGGGTTGGAATTAACCCTTTGTGTTTAACATTTATATTAAAATATAGAATTTGAATTGTATTTTCAAATGAAATATTGTGTGTTTGAATAGTTTATTTTTTAAGATAGTATATATATGAATAGTGTTTGATCGTCTCTAATATATTAGTACATGTTAATGTTATATTTGTTATAAAAAGTAAGAAAAAAACATAATTCTATTTTATGTTCTAATACATATGGTTATTTCTTCTTTTTAGTATTTTGAAATTTGTAAAAGTGAATATTTATTATTTAAATAATTTAAAAATGAAATCATTTTAATAATTATATGATAAAGTCACACCCACAATTAGTAAGAATCAATTATTAAATTTGATATTGGTTATATATTATAGTAAATTTGTTCTAAAATATAACGTTTGATAAATTTGACAGTAAATCTAATATTTTATCGGTGAATACTTTTATTTATTCAAATGTTAAAATCTATGGTTGATATAACTTTTTGATTTTATATTAGAGATGCTCCAAAAGTCTTAAAAAAAAAAAAAAAAAGTGGGAAGGTTAGTGAGACAACGATCTCATTATAATGATTTTCAATTAAAAAAAAAAAATATTGACGCTCCTAGAAGAAGTGCTACAGCTAGTATATATTTGGAAGCGGATGTGCTCCTCAATGATCAGCATGTCCTTTCGTTCACATAAGTTGACAAGCACTTGCGCGCACGTTTGTTGAAATGTTTCTTAATTGAGGGGTGTAAAATTATATTATTATTGTTATTATTTTTACTTTAGGGGCAGTTAGTTCACTGATTTAAATTAAAATATTTTAGTTTTTTTAGAAAAATCAATAAAAATTTTAATTATTTTTTAAAAAATTAAAAAATTTCAATCCAAAAAATTCAACTCTAATCGGTGCACCAAACGCAATCTTAATATCTAATTTTCTTTTTTACTATTTTCTCAAGATTTTAAAAAAAAGTCTAATAAATTAGAAAGAAAAAAAAAAAGAGATAATATATGTAATTTTGAAAATTAGATAATAAAATTTTTAAGAATAAATAGGATAAAAAAAAGTTCTTGAAAGGGGCGAAGATTTCATTTCTTTAATCCACTGCAACAAAAGTGCTCATTAATAGCATTAAACGATAGTGGGTTTCAAAAAGTGTGACCGCTAAATATATGGGCTCCTTTTCAATAGACGGGAATCTTTTTAACAAAAACGGGGCTAGCTTTCATTCAGCCAAAAAAAAAAAAAACCGGGAGTAGCTTCCCTCTTTTTTTTTTTTTTAAGGTAAATATCAATACTGCTTGTCAAGGTAAATATATGAGATCAAAAAAAAAAAAAAAAGGAAGAAAAACTCCCACAATACTGCTCGTCAAAACCAAAGAGGCTTTCTCCCTCAAACATTAAACCTTAAAATCATAGGTGAATCTTAACTCGGTAGAGTGCTCCAAAATCTTTCATGATTATTGCTCTTAGCCACGACATCTCCTCACCGTTTTGAACTTCCTTGCGTTTTCATCTGTTGCAAAGCAATCCAAGTGTGTGAGTTAGCAAGCGAGAAGAAAGGACCTCCATCCGTGGACAAAACGTTCGTGCACCACCAATCATAAATACCCATTTTCCAGTTTTGAGGTATTTTTCTTCTCTGAGAATTTTATTGCTCAAGTTATGGTTCAATTAGCTTTTACTATTGTTCTTTTGAAAATTAGGGTTTGAAAAACGTGATTTGACTGTAGAAGAGATTTTTTGCATTTGTTTGAAGATGTGAGTAGTTGTTTGTTTTAGGTTGCAATAGTTTTTATTTGGATTAGTTTACAGAGTTGCTGATTTGTTATTGGATTTTCTTTGCCATGAATTTCACGGTGAGATTGCAAATTAGGGAGTAGCGTGTGTTAGGGAGATTCTTTTTATCTTTTCTTTTCTTTTTTTCTCTTGTATTTTTAAACAGCAATAAATTGTTGTCTTGATCAAAGTATGGTTTCAATAGTCTCCTCTGTTTTTGTTTCTCTGCCCATCTCTATTTCTTCCTCTGTGTTTGTTTGGGTGTTTTCAAAATGAGAGTGTTTCTTTTTTTTTTTTTTTTTTTTTAAATGAAAATGAGAATACTTTGTGCACTACTATTAAGTTGAGGTCATTTTGGTTTAGATTTTTTATTCTCTCTCTCTCTCTCTAATTTCCAAGGAAAAAAATAAGATAATGAAGCAATGGAGGATGGAGGTTAGTTTGGTTTAGATTTTTTCTTGTTTTGCTTTTTTTAATGATATATAAAAGTGTATGAATATTGTTAATGGCTCAGATTCTTGGATTTGTTGGGATATATTTCTCATTTATAAGTACGAAAACTTATTCAATGCCTTACTTGTAACAAGAAATTCCAACTTAGATGGATAGAGATTGGCTACGATTTAACAGGTAAATAAAATAATGTAAAATATGCAATAACATGTTCTTATAGGAGAACACTTTCGCTAGATAATGTGATGTTGTTATAACAATTACAGAGCTACTAAGAAGTATATAGAAGGAGCATGAAATTTTGTAAAGATGGCAAAGAAAGAAGCTGGTTATCCGGAAAAAATTTTATGTCCTTGCAAAGATTGTTGAAACTTGTGTCACCAATCTATTGATAGTGTTTTTGCTCACTTGGTCATAAGTGGAATGGACTGAACATACACGGTGGTTTCATCATGGGGAACAAAGCTATACAAATGAAAATATTCTGGAAGAACTGGACACGGCCAATGATGCATATAACTTATTTAGGGCAACAGGTATTCATGATGATGATTATCTAGAGTGTGAAGAGAGGAAAGATGCTACATTTAGTAAAAAATTAGAAGATGCTGAGACTCATCTTTATCTTGGGTGTGCAGACCATACGAAATTATCAACTATTGTCACTTTATACAAGCTGAAAACTACTAGTGGTTGGTCTGACACAAGTTTTAGTGAAATACTAAAGGTTTTTAGTAACGTGTTACCCAAGGATAATGTGATGCTTAGGTCCACGTACGCGGTCAAAAAGTTTTGTAGAAATTTGATTTGGGATATGAAAAGATTCATGCACGTGTCAATGATTGTTGCTTGTTCAGAAAAGATTATGAGAGCTTGGAAGAATGTCCAAAGTGTGGTACTTCAAGGTACGTACAAACAAGATCCGAGTAGGAGAACCAGTTAAGGTGTTGAGGTTATTTCCCATAATATCAAGGATTAGAAGGATGTTTAGATCTAGAACAATGGCTAAGAATTTAAAATGGCATTTTAGTAATAAAAGTAAGGATGGGACGATACGCCATCCAGTCGATTCTGTAGCATGGAACTTGGTTAATAAGAAGTGGCCTTCATTTTTAGAAAAAGCACGCAACATAAGATTTGGCTTGTCTATAAATGGATTCAATCCCTATAGCACTTTGAGTTCTACACACAGTTGTTGGCCTGTGATGCTTGTTATGTACAACTTGCTTCCATGGCTATGCATGAAAAGAGGAACATTTTGCTGACATTGTTAATTCTAGGTCCCAGGCAGCCCGGTAATGACATTGATGTGTATCTGGAGCCCCTTATAGATGACTTGAAACAATTGTGGGACGGGGTTGAGGTTCATGATTCACATAATGATACAAGGTTTAATGTGAGAGCAATTTTATTATGGACAATAAGTGATTTTCCAACCTATGGAAATCTTGCTGGATGTACAGTCAAAGGACGGAAAGCATGTCCTTTATGTGGCAAAAATACTCCTGCAAAGTGGCTAAAATGCAGTAAAAAAATGTCATACATGGGTCATAGAAAATACCTTTCACCGTCGCATCCCTTACGAACAAAGAAGTCTTGGTTTGATGGAAAGGAAAAGCATGGAGAAGCTCCAAAGATCATGACTAGTAGAGAAGTTTTTGAACAACTTAAAGGTTTTAAGAACGAATGGGGAAAGTCTCCTAGAAAATGGAATCATAGGGGAAAAGGTGCTGCAAATAGTCATTTGAAGAAAAGAAAAAGATATGAGAAGCAAAAGAGAGTTGAACTTGAACAAAAATGGAAGAAATGATCAATCTTTTTTAAGTTGCCATATTAGAAGGTTAGTGTCAATGAAAAGGTTTTTTATTTTTTACTTTTAATTTTTATTTTTAACATAAGATTTTAACCGTTACTTGACTGGTTTTTTATTGTTTTTGTAAGGAATTGCTGGTACGACATAATCTAGATGTGATGCACATAGAGAAAAATGTGTGCGAGAGCATTATTAATACGTTGTTGAATGTTCCTAAAAAAACCAAAGATGGAAGGAAGGCTCATAAAGATTTTAAAAAAATGGGCATCTAGTGTGAATTGCATCCAGAAAAGCGGGGGACTAGCAAATATCTTCTGCCATCTCTACATACGTTGTCAAAAGCTGAGAAACAACTACTTTGCAAAAGATTGTTCGATCTAAAGTTACCAAATAGGTATAGCTCACATATTGGGAATTGTGTGTCAATGGAAGAATGCAAGATTATGGGCCTTAAATCACATGATTGCCGTAGTCTAATTCAGCAATTACTACCGGTGGCTTTAAGAGGGTTGATGTCTAAAAGTCCAGGGTATATAATAACAAAGTTGTGCATATTTTTTAATTATATATGTCAACGTGTCATTGACAGAGAAAAGTTAATGGAATATGAAGAATCTACTGCAAAAATTTTATGCATGCTTGAGAGGTTCTTTCCCCCAGCGTTTTTCGATATTAAGATTCACTTAGTGATTCATATTGGACGTGAAGTAAGGCTATGTGGAACACTCCAATTTCGTTGGATGTACCCATTCGAAAGGCAACTTTTCAGTAACCTTTTGTTTTCCTAAGCAAAAAAAAAGGCAGGTTTTAGTACCTTATTATATAGTTTTAACTACTCTTGAGCAAAAAAACTACTACTATAGGATGCAAATAAGCATTGGATTTAGTAAATTTTTTCTTTGAAGGTATATGAAGGTACTTAAAGGATATGTAAGGAATCGTGCAAAACCAGAAGGATGCATTGCAGAGGGCTATCTTGCAGATGAGTGCATCAGTTTTGTTGGCGAATTCATTGAAGGAGAATGGGACCTGGACAATAATCGAATGTGCAATGAAGAATTTTGCAATGACCTGATTCTTGAAGGTCGTCCAATTTCTAGTGGAAAACCTATAAAGTTGACGAATGAAATGATAGAAAGTGCACACCATTACGTTCTATTCAATATGGCTATTGTAGAACCTTTTTTGGAATAAGTTATTACTATGACTTATTTTTTTCATTTTTGGTTAATATTGATATTACTTACTCGGAATTATTACTGGTCAATAGGATATGCATATGGAATATTTAAGACAGACAAATAAAAGTTTACGGAAGAATCCAAGTTTACTTTGGAAGAGACATGCAGAGACATTTCCATCGTGGTTAAAACAAAAGGTTTTATGAAACTATTTTATGATATTACACTACTACAGAACGCGGATACCACGACGGTTTTTAACCGTCGTGGTAACATTTCCACGACGGTTCACTAACAGTCGTGGAATCTAGAGTCGTGGAATCTTTTCACATTACACGACGGTTATTTACCCGTCGTGTAATATGTACAAATAAGCTGGAAAATTGTTATTTAATGAGAAATACCACGACGGTTCACACCAAAAACCGTCGTGTTAAGTCAATATAACACGACGGTTTATAAAAAAGACCGTCGTGGTATTTCCTCCTACCACGACGGTTTCTTAAACGAATTGACAAACCTTATTGGTATATTGATCTACCACGACTGTTTCTATAATCCACCGTCGTGGTATTTCACTTACACGACGGTGGATCATGCAAAACGATAAACGGTCGTGGTAGTTCATGATACGACGACAGTTCTAGTTATGAACCGTCGTGGTATATATGTTTCTACGACCGTTTTTAATGAAAACCGTCGTGGTAGGATTTAATGTATACAAAAAAAATATTTATTCGTTCAATTTAATACCATTTCATTCATTCCTGTTCATTCCTGTTCAATCATTCATGACATGAAAAAAGTACGCATCAAAGAATAAAATAATTATAGTACAAAATTTTTACTTATAGTACAAATTGTTCTCAATGTGTTTTACAAATTCTGTGTCTGGCTCATTACATATGTACTCCACTCTTGCCTAACCAAATTCAACTCAGCTTCTGTATAAGATGTCTTGTTTTGTAGCGAGGCAAGTCCATCGACGTTCAACGTTATTTCTCGCATGAACCCCAAGACAAAATAGCCACATAACACATGTCCTTGCTGGATCGGGCATCGAGCGGTCTGAATCAACGTCTTCCAGTTGCGTCGCCTTGTTATTCCGTCTCCCACCAGCAATTTCCAATCGTTTAGTGCCCTAATCATTTGACAATATATCAATACAGATAATATAACATTTATGGAATGTCAAATCATTGAACTATAAACATCAAAGTTATACTTACATCGTAATTATCTGTTGAAAATCTTCACCCGGATCGTTACCAAGAGGATTAAAATAGAGGACGGAGTCATCCCATGGATTAATAACAGCCAATACCCAATGTTGGCCGCTGTTATATGGCATGAGAACAAGCCGTCCCCTTGGTACGTCCCTTATGATCCGGATGATATTGTCGGCTCTTTCTCGAATGTAGGCTGCGTGATCTACATTCTGTTGAACTGGCGAGACAAGGAATGGAGAAATAAACTCGAATCGTCGACCCAATCCAGCTCTTGCAAAACAATCCGATAAGTAGCTACAAAATATTAAGTCAAACTTGTTACGCGTGCAAAATCAACATATATATCTATATTTCAAGCTAATTGGAACAATAATTAAGTATTGTTTAAGGAAAAAACAATTACCTGATGTATACCGTTATACAGCTTGCACTGATTTCTTGAAACGATAAGAAATGGCATACATCTTCATACCCAATATATATGGGCATATCATCGGTTTGCAGTGGTGGGCACGGAATCTGGTCACCGTCGACCAAGGAACTTTGTGCGTAATAAGCCAGTGGTCTCATTATATCGGGAAGTGCATTGATGTCCAACGTAGGTTCGACGTCTTCTGCCGTTTGCTGTTGTACCTCCGGTTATGACTGCACTTTCTTTCTCCCGGCTTTCTTTTTCAACCGTTTCCTTCTCTGAGGTTCTGGGTCGGGAACTTGACTGGGACCTCGACTGGCCTGGCTTAGACTGCTCTGAAGCACGACTAATTTTCGGGGCCACGCAACAAACCCCCCGACAGCCTCTTCAATATACGTGGCTTCATTCGTCGGAATGGGAAGGTGTGCACGTTTCATTTTGGGGACACTAATTGTCACTCGCACATTCCCCTCGCCCAAAGGAATCCCATGGACTGTGTCGGTTGGAACACAGTCCATGTAAGCCCTGCCTATTGCAACCAATACTTCTCCACCATTAATAAAATCGGTCAGGAAAAGCTGGCATTCCTTACTTGCATTAGGTGTGGGCTGCGGATCCGAGGCGTCGGCTTCCTTCTCATTTAGGGTGCAACTCGCCTTGAAACTGTTGTGCTGATCAACCGTAGGTTGGGCTGCCTCCTCGGCCATCATCTCACGGTCGATACCGTGCTTCGCACAAAGTTCCTGCACCGTCCTTTCCAATGCAGCCAGCTGTCGCTTCATGTAGGTGACTTCAACATTCTCCCTTGGTACGTTCATGGAATTGAGGTATTGCGACTGCTTGACAAATTTTGATTGACCACGAAGCCGACCGGAATGCTCGGGGTTGCCCAAAGACCGTGTCAATATGTCTTCTGTGCCCACGGATTCGAAGCTTCCTTGGGTCTCTTGTTGTGTTAGTTCGTCCTATAACAAGTACACAATATGTTATTGAACCCGTAAATATAATGGAGACAATTAATCTTACTTCTTATTTGAAATATATAACGTATTGACTTACTATTGCATCGCCGATAATTTTAATCGATGGATGCTTGTACTCTCCATCGGGCTTGAGCCGCGTGTCCCGCCAAACAACAGCTCGGTCTGTAAACTTCCCCGTCTTCTCGAGCTGAAATTTAGTAATTGAAGTTAGTAACCATAAAGAACACAAGCAATAAAAAAAAATTTCAACTGGATGGAAGATATTGTTGGTATCCAATTAATTAACTTACGATTTCTTGATCAAGTTTCCTATAGCCGTCTCGGCCTGTGGTTGAACCGTACTTGCTCTTTTTCCTTATCTCGCTGCCTTGTTGGGATAGCCTCTTGAAATCTGCCGTCCGTCGATAGGCAACAAACCTTTCCCAATCGTCCTGGCTGATGGTTGGGTAATTGTTCACCACTTTGGCCGGTCGTTGCCAAACACTTTCTTCATCAATATGATCCCTAACAAATGCTTAGTAGAGATCGTATCTAAATCCTTTGGCTGCCTCTCCGCAAGACTTCAACACCTGCTTTTTGTGTGATTCATCAACCGTGAATGAAGTTAAAACTTCCATCCATACTCGTTCTTTCCTCGGTTCCAAATCAGCACTTCTGAAATCAGCAATCCAAATTGGAATATGCTCCCGAGCTAGCACTCTAATCCAACTCTGTAATTCATCACCTTCCTTGCCTATTGGTTGGCCTTTCGGGTCAAACCTAACTTGAATTCGTTCTCCTCTCGTCCGAACAATGTGCACTCTTTTAAGCAGCGTAGCTCGACGTTTTCCCTCCTCGTCGGCATTGAATCTTGAGGAGTTGGTTCTTCGTGGTTTTCCAACTTGAGTTTGGGTTGACACTTCCTCCTCGTGATTGGTTGACATCGTAAATAACTGAAATGTAACTAACAATAAAACAAAAATATTCTTCCCTGTAAAATAGAACAAAGTAACTGAAAATATCTAATCATTGGGTAAATCAAACTTCCAAAATTGTTAATTTGATTCCTGATGTGTAATAACGTTCCCTAGGTATTTTCAGTTATGAAAAAAGCAACACAAGAAAAAATATAAGCAACATAAGAAAACTCAGTGTGAAACAAGTGATAGCCAATCGAAAAATATGCAGAGAAATATATGAAAACACAAGAAAACTTCGTGAAAATTTCTGCCTATCATAAATTGACCGAGAGAAAAAGGAGAAAGAAAAAAAAAATTGGAATATGCATTAATACTTACCGTTTTGTCAATGGTGGGTTCTGGTCGGCGAGAGAGAATGGTAAAGTCCGAAATCACCGCAGTTGGTGGTGGATGGCGTCGGAGATTGTAGGTCGAGAACGTCGTGAGTGCTGGCCGATGGCGTCGACGATTGAGGGTTTCAGAGAGTATTTCAGAGAGTTCGAGGGTTTCAGAGAGGGTCGATACTGGGTGAGGAAGAGTTTTGCAGCTTTTTAGGTTATATTAAAAGGTTTCAAAAAGTTTAACAATTTACGAAAATTTCAAAACTTGCCGCTAAAACAATATACCACGACGGTCCTGGTTAAAAACCGTCGTGGTAGTTCATATTTAAACCGTCGTGGTAGTATAGATACCACGACGGTCAAATATAAAGACCGTCGTAGTATAGCTCTTTGATTTATCCACTCTTACATGAAGGTCAACTTAAAAGACCGTCGTGATAGATCATTTTACCACGACGGTCTTTGGAATAGACCGTCGTGGTTGAGTTTACCACGACGGTCTTACAGGAAAACCGTCGTGGTACATAATATACCACGACGGTTTTCTTATTTAACCGTCGTCGTACGTATTTGAAATTTACGATAATAGGAAAATGAAATTGTTAATATAATCCCTTTAAGTATGCTGCCCTGTATGTTGTGCAATCATTCATTCCAAACATATTTGATTCCAATCATATTTGCATGGATAAATGGTTCCCATATAATGTGCGTAATAATCCAAAAACCGTATATCCCAATGTTTACAACGTACTTAAGAACATTATTCATTAATTTGTTCCGACGTTTTTTTTTTGCTTTTTTTTGGGCTTCTCAACACGTGTCCACTCGACGTCCAATCGAAGTAAGTATGAAACATCATCGTCAAAATCATCAATCTCATCTACCGGTGGCAAACCCGTTGTAAATGATGGAATGTCGGTGCAATCGTCAATATCTTCGTGGCCATCTCGGATTATTCTTGTCTTCATTGTCACAACTAAAGATAACTCTAAATTTGCGGGATCCGTTGTATAAAATACCTAGACCGCTTGTGACGCCATGATGAAAGGATCATTTTTGTATCCCAATCGTCTAAAGTCCACCACTGTCACGCCGTCACTATCAACCTTAACATAATTATTGTCAGCCCATTTACATTTAAAGAGTGCTATTCGCAAGCCGCAATAATCAAGTTCCCAAATATCTTCAATGAACCCAAAGTAATTCATGGAACTATATACCGGATTCTTGTCCTTTGCGGATGAAATATGCATAGACTCGGCCCGAAGGGTGACACCACTATTCTGTACGGGATGCTTCTCATCTCTGTCCCGAGTGTAGAAGGAGTTCCCATTGATAAGGTACGATGTATATCTTGTGACTATCGATGACGGACCTCTGGATAGCTTCAATGCGTCTTGTGAAACGCCACGATTCGCATGCAAATATTTTCTTATCCACTCCCGAAATGTCCGATTCTGCTCATCTTGAATCCACTTCTCACTTCTTCCTTTTCTTGGATTCGCAGCTCTTACCTCCGCCATATGAACCTGAAAGAAGGGCACCATTTCCTTCGCATTGCGCAAAACATACAAACAAGCTTTTTCCCATTCATCTTGATTTACTGATGAATGAACGGCGACGGATAGTCCTTTCAAGGTATGCAGCCCGCTTGTTGGCAACCCTATTGGGTCCGCGTTGGACAAATACTCAGAGCAAAATTCAACTGATTCCTCGGCTATGTAGTTTTCCACTATACAACCCTCCGGCCTATTCCGGTTCTTCACGTACCCCTTCAAAACCTTCATGTACCTTTCAAAAGGATACATCCACCTCAAATACACCGGGCCACATAACTTAACTTCCCGAACTAAGTGCACACATAGATGGATCATTATATCAAAAAAGGCTGGTGGGAAATACTTCTCAAGCAGGCACAATGTCATAACCAATTCCGATTGTAGTGAATCTAGCATCATTGGATCAATTACCTTCGAGCATATTGAATTGAAAATGAGCATAACTTCGTAATTGAGTATCTCACATCTTTTGTTAAAACTCCCCGCAATGCAATAGGTAATAATTGTTGCATCAAGATGTGACAATCGTGTGTTTTCATTCCAACGAGCCGCAAATCTTTCATCGACACCAACCTCCTGAAGTTTGAAGAGTACCCACTTGGCACTTTCACGGAAGCAAGCCACTCACAAAGCTTTCTCTTTTCGTGTCTACTTAATGTGTACTTTGCTGGCGGTAAGTAAGTGCCGTTCTTCCTTTTCTTGGGAAGCAAATTCGTTCTAATCTTCATCTCTTGAAGGTCCAACCGTGCCTTTTCACCATCTTTAGTCTTATTCGGAATGTCAAGTAACGTGCCCACTATCGATTCACATACGTTTTTCTCAATATGCATAACATCTAAGCAATGACGCACGTAGAGTGACTTCCAATATGGAAGTTCAAAGAAGATTGACTTCTTCTTCCATGGTCCATCGTTAACTTTATCCTTACGTTTCCTCTTTCCCAAAACTACCTTCACATCTTTAACCATATCAAATACATCCTCGCCAGTCAAAATCCGAGAAGCTGATCTTTCTTCGGTATTGCCGTCAAAAGCCTTCTTCTGTTTGCGATATCGATGATTCTTCGGCAAGAACCTCCTGTGACCAAGGTAAACGGTTTTCCTACCGTTTTTCAACCGGATGGAAGATGTTTCCTGCATACAAACGGGGCATCCTATAGCACCCTTCACAGGATAACCAGATAGGTTGCCAAGTGCAGGAATGTCATTAATTGACCAAATCAACATTGCGCGAAGATTGAACGTATCTCCTCGGTAAGAATCTCTTACTTGTAAACCATCATCCCACAACCTTTTTAGGTCATCGATTAATGGTGCCAAGTAAACATCAATGTCATTCCCCGGTTGTCGAGGGCCTGAGATCAATAATGTCAACATCAAGAACTTCCGCTTCATGCAAACTTCTGGAGGGAGATTGTAGTTGACAAGTATGACCGGCCATGTACTATGCCGACTACTCATGTTACTATGCGGGTTCATTCCATCCGTCGACAAACCGAGACGTAAATTCCTTGGTTCTGCACTAAAATCTGGATGATTGTCATCAAAGGTCTTCCATTGCGGTGCGTCGGCCGGATGCCTAAGCTTGCCATCGTCAACACGTTTATCATGATGCCATGTCAAACTCTTAGCATGCTGTGCATTACGGAATAAACGGCGGAAACGTGGATCTGGTGGAATGTACCATAACACTTTCACCGGCACTCCTTTACTACCATTCGATGGCACCTTGCCCTTCTTCCATCTTGACTCATTACAAACCGGACATTCATCTAACTCTTCATATTCTCTCCGGTAAAGCACGCAATCATTTGGACAAGCATGTATCTTCTCGTATTCCATTCCCAACGTGCTCAACGTCTTCTTCGCCTCGTACATACTAGGTGGCACTTTGTTATCCTCCGGTAAAACATCTTTTAGCAAAGCTAAAAGAGTCGTGAAACTAGAATTCGTCCACCCTCCCGATGCTTTCATATTCCATAATTTAACCAATGCCCCTAATTTTGTATATTTTGTACACCCGACATACAAGGGCGTTTCGGCATCATTAATCATTTTCTCAAATAACTCCGGACGGTGTACAAAGTTTTCTTCCAAATCATTAACCATATTGTACATATCATCACCAACATTTTCCTCAACTATAGGCTCTTTATCTTTAGTACTAGTCGATGTATACTTAATATGGACAAAATCTTCGCCATGTAAATACCATGTTTGGTAAGAACAAATAATCCCATAAGCGCGCAAATGCCCTCTAACATCATCAATGGAATGGGATCTATGATTACCACAAACTTGACACGGACACCGAATCTTATCGTCTTGTGTATGAGATTTGGCAAATGACAAAAATTCTTCAACACCATCTTCATATGCTTTAGTCAATCTATCAAACCACATCCATTTCCTATCCATGATTTGCGGGCAAATCCTAAACCAATAAATCAAATTAGTTCTCGAAGTCATGAAGGTGTGCATACGTTTAAATTGCATGCATGAATATCAACTTCTAATAATTACTTACGTTATATATAAATACTCCCGGCACATGCATTAATTAAATAAACAATATATTTAATACAAAAATCCAAAAAAAATAACAAAACTACTAAAAATACAATTACAAAACCGGCCTGGGTTATTTAACTAAAAAATCCAAAATAAAAATATATACATCATAATTTTAAACATACATCGTGGTAGGATTTAACTAAAATATCCAAACTACAAAAAAAAACCAATCTAATAATACATTGATTGTGATAACCCAAATTAAACACTTTGCAGTATTTAACGTATCAAAAGCAATCCAAAAAAATACAAAACAAATTTAATATTCAGGGTTCGTAAATAAAAAATTAATACAGAGGAAAACATCAAAAAGATGAGTTCATTTCGGTCATCTTGACTTACAAGAATGATGATCGACCAGTAGATGGTGGTGGGTGGCGTCTAACAGCGGCGTATGGAACTGTTGTCGGAGTGATCTGATCTGATTTTTGTTCACGGCAGCTGTTGTATCGATGTGGGAAAAACAGGGCCACTCGATTTGATATGTCTGAACAAAAAGGACGATGATTCCACGACGGTTTCCATGAAACCGTCGTGTAAGTCTTAAATTCAACGACGGTTTTATTTAACCGTCGTGTAATCCTCGAAGATTCCACTACGGTTATATGAAACCGTCGTGTAATTGGATCGTTACACGACGGTTTCAACTAAAAGTCGTGGAAATACATACTTCCACGACGGTTTTAAAAAACCGTAGTGGAAGTCTCGACTTCCACGACGGTTTTCGGAGACCGGTTTTTGTTCCGTGTTTTTGCCTCAGATTCCACGACAGTTTTTAAATAACGGTCGTGCAATCG